>CM076578.1:1655272730-1655419541 GCA_034641835.2 Pinus albicaulis | reverse complement strand
AATTAATTGTAATTTTTCTCATTGGCCTTGATGCCATCCTGTACAGCTCCATTCTTATTTTAATACCCAAGAGGTGATTTTTGAAATACTTTCATATCTAGTTTTCATATCTGGATTTCACATTTCAAGTTGACAATATAACAGATAAGTTGACAATTTTTTCAAATGCAAATCTAGATAAAAGCATGGCTGTCTTTGTCAATGATTTTTGGAATACCTCTTATCGTCTAAATTATTAAAATATGAGTTCTGATTTGTTGCATTGTTTGTCAAACCACCTTTTTTGTTGCAGTATTTGTAAAAACCAAAGTTTGATAATATAAGTTTATTAATGTCCAACAAATGATCAAAGGAGTATGTCAATGGGAAGACCAAGGGTTGGCTCAACTGGTTTTTTTTCATGTTGTTGGGCATCTGCCTAGTTCAACCCTCCTGGTTAGGCACACTAGTCTATGACTTTAGCGAACAGGGTTACTAGGGATGCCATCCACAAACATGAGGAAGCATCTCTTGGGTTTCCCCACAAGGTTTTCCTTGGGGAAAATGTTAGGTCAATGGGATTATAAGAGTACATCACTAGCCAAAATACAATGTGGAAGTGTGGAAGTGTGGACTATAAAGATGCTAAAAATCATATCAAAACAGATTTTTAATTGTGCTAGAAGCAGAACAACAAGAGAAGATAAGAAAGTACATGACTCGGAGTGGAGATAAAGTAATTACAAGAAAAAGATAATATGTATGATATCTGAGGACCAAAGGAACTTTAGTTTGAACTAGTCATGGTATGCTAGTGCTGACAGGTGAGGACGAGCAATTAGATCAAGGGGGGTCTCCCTGCTAGAGTCCTCAATGACCGCAAAATTTTTTTTGGACTAGTGGATGATGTCCTTTGGAGTGTGTCTGGGACTGATAGGGCTCTACAGTATGATCCTTGTGGGAAGCCCAAATTTGAGCAAGCTCTCCTAACATCCAGGCATGGAAAAATTCTCCTGATGGATGGTTGGCTGTGTGGATTTGGGGGCACCCAGCTCCAAGGCCTTGTCGAGTTGTCTACTAAATTGTCTTGTTGGTAAAATGGTGTGCACGTGTGGCCTGGAACAACAACTCCATAAGGACCTTGTGAGGTAAGTGACTAGTCCACTCCTTTCCCATATGGGAAGGGGATATTGAGAAATATATGCACAGATCGACAAAATAATTGTATTAGCGCTGAGAACTCTATTATCACAGTGGTTTGTGAAGCTTTCCAATGAATGAACAAAATGTATTTCATTCTGAAAGTACCCTATAATATATTCTACTATCCTATTATCAACTATATAATTTAGTTTAACTAATTATATAAATGGATGCAAATTAATGCTTATTTAGAGTCTTGTTGATCAAAATAATAGTTTATTGCACCTATATTTTATAGTATTATAGTATTTTGGTATTAAAAATAATATCTTCTAAAATTTGGGTTTCGAAAATTGTTGATAACTTCTTGACTGAAGTGCTTGAGTCTCTCCAAGGAGATGCAATGAGTCACAAATCAATCAAAGTAAGGCAGCAAGCTTCACATTAACAAATCAGCCATATCTTCATCTTCTACTAGCTTCTTAACAACTGAAACCCTCAAGAAATCCGAGATGTATGCTTCGGCACTCCCAGTCTGTTTGAGCTTGGTCAGCTCAACAAAATGCTGCTCCGGATCCCTCCTGTCAAAACGCTCTACCACCCTCCTGGTAAACTCGGCATATGTCGTCACTGTGGAATGCCCGAGCGTCGCCATCCCATGAAACCACCAATCCTGAGCCTCACCCTCTAAATGCAATGTAGCCATCTTAATGGCATCCGTCTCCGACATCTGATTAAGCTGAAAATATATGTCCAGCTTCTCCACCCAAGACTTTGCCGTAGTCTTTGATGAACCATCAAACATAGGCAAATGGAATCTACTGGCCGCACGGTGGTCATCACGGTGGTATCCATGCCCCCTGTGCTGGTGCTGATCATGGGGTTTGATGCCGTACTGGAACTGGAGATAGCGCTCGAAGGGGAGAGTATCCATGAATTCCTGTCATAAGGCCCGCCATTCTGCAAAAGCGGCTGCCCATCGAGCTGGACTCAACTCTCTCGGTGCTGTCGACCCCTCGTCCTCTACCAGGAAGGTAGGCATGGTAGGACGTGTGGGTGCTGGATTATCCCTCTGTGCACCTCCCCGCACTCCTGTCCCCGCATCTCCTGGCAAGAATGTGGGCATAGTGGATCGCTGAGCCGTCACAATGGGGATAGCATCGTGCACTGGTATGTGGCGAGACATACTCGAACCCTCTCCGATCTGAAGAACTCTAGGGAGTTCTCTCTGGTTGATCTCTATAGCCGAGAGCCTCCGTGACGTATCCTGCACTATCTGCGACGTCTCCTGCAATTGACGGAGGACCGCCTCTTTAAACCTCACATCATCATCTGCCATTGGATTACGCTGTTCTGGGCCCCTCTCAGGCTGCTCTGCCTCTGAATCTGTCTCAGGTGGCTCCTAATCAGAATCACTTCCTCCGAAAGGAAACTTCCACCTATCCTCGGCTTCTCTGTGTTCCTTCCGATAGATGTAGGGGTTATCCCCGGGCGTCATAGACTGCTAGCACCACAGGCTGAGCCAGATCTATGCTCTGATACCACTGTAATATCCCCAAAGGGAAATAACCAGTAATACACAGAAATATGCCAGACAGATATACATAAACAAATGCTGGAACCAGATAATAGATCAAGTACACATAGAATGCCAGAATTCTAAGCCATTTTATTAATCTCAGAACACATAGATAGGAGTACAAGATAATCAGAATGAGTGCACCTATCCTTGCCCTAGGCAAGTGGAGACCCTCTCAGAACAAATAATGGCTGCAAATAAGGACAGCGTCCTAGCTGGCTGAAGATCTGCTATGAAGAGCTGCTGCTGGACTGCAATGGAACTATGAACTGAAGACTAGAAGATGGCTGATCTCAATCCTCCAAACCCTCACCAATAAAAACGCTGTCTCTGCTAGTGACAGCGCAGAAGACAGATGAAATGCTGGCCACAGAACCTCCAGATGGCAAGATCAACTCCTCAAGGCTGGAACCACTGAAAACGCTGCCAAATCCCACACACCAGACTCTGCTCATCAGATCAGCGTCCCTCCTGACTGGATCTGCGTTCTCTCTCCCTCAGATCTGCTAGATCTGAATCCTCCCTTCCAGATCTGAGTCCTATCACTCCAGATCTGCGTCCTCTAAGGCCAGATCTGCTACTATTTCTTCAGATCTAGGCTGGATCTGACAATATCTCCTCAGATCTGTACCCTCCAAGGCTGGATCTGATGTCATCCTCCGCATCTGCACCCTCCAAGGCGAGATCTGGCCAATATCTCCCTCGTATCCAGATGATCCAAGGCCGGATCCGGTGCCTCCACCCGTATCTACACTTCCAAGGTCGAATCTCTGATTTGCGTCCTTTCTGCCTTAGCCAACTGAATCTGCGTCCTTCCTTCTCTCTGGAACAACGTCCTACCTCTCAGATCTGATCTGCGTCCTTCCTCCCTCTGGAACAGCGTCCTGCCTCTCAGATCTGCGCAGACACCAGAAGGGGTTTCCTCCTCTCTAAATCTCCACCAGAAAACTGCTGCTACTTACCACTGAAACTGAAGGATGATGCTCAGAAATAACCTTACCAGGGCAGGCACTCGAAGTCCCCCGAGGCTAAGGGTGAAACCATAAAATAACCTTACCAGGGCAGGCACTCGAAGTCCCCCGAGGCTAAGGGTGAGATCTCCGACCGGAGACACTCGGTTGCACTAAACAGTGCTGCAGACCGACTAAACAACCGGCGTGCTGAAGCAGACAGAAGTCTAGCTCTCAATATCAATATCAAATCATGCATGTTCAAATGAGGTGAGAACCCCACCTTTTATAATGCTAAACTCCCTCCAAAACCTTAACTGCGTCCTTCACTCTCCTTGGCCTGCGCAGTTAACCTTGGGTCAGCCTGATGCCTCCCCATCATAATCATGTGGACCCCCACCCCTCTCTAAGTTATAACGTCAATCAACTAGGAAAAGAACACTTTATTTATAAAGTGAGGTGACTAAAGTGAGGTGACCCTCTTATTTCTCACTTTATTTATTATTTCTAGCTAAAGCGGCAAAATAAAGCAAAAATGAAATATTCCAATTAAGAAAAGCTAATTGGGATTATTGCTGCATTTGAATGTCACAAGCTGATCCATTCACCCAAGACAAACATTGAGATATGGAATAAATGCAGAGCCTGGACGACATATTTGCCAAAGGACCCCTTGAATTCAAAGAAGGATAAACCAACGAGTCAAGGAAATGTAGCAGCATCGTCATCAATTCACATTCGGCATATAGATTAGGATTTTAATTTCATGTTTTTTTCCTCTTTTAAAGAGAATGTAATTGTAATGAGAGATTTTGAGGACATGTAATAGATAGTTGATGAAGTCCCAAGTATTTGAAGTAGTTAGCATTAGTTACAACAGTTTCAAACTACTTTCTATTGTATTTAATGAGATAGACAAGAAAGAGAAAGGTTCCGAGTTTTGGACCTTCAGATTGCAATTTTTGTACTCAGTTTTCAAATGATTAATGAATGAAAAGCAAGATTCTAGCATTTGTTGATATCGATATGTCTTCCAGTTTACATTATGTGTTTTCTATCTTTGAATAAAATGAAGTAATGAAGTTGCAGGTCTCTTTTTACTTGTGTGAATAAGAGTTAAAATCCTTAATAGGCGCTCCTTCATTTTAACTATTCCTGTCTTATAATTCTTCTGAAGTTTGAGGTGATATATTATATACATCAGCATATCAATTTGGGCTTCTTTCCTTCATGTTCTTCTGATCATTCCATTCTATATCAACAAATAAAAGCATCGTGGGACATTCATTGTGTTTGATCTTTGAGGGTTTAATGATAAATATATGAAGGTGATTAAACAAAGACCATTCTTTCTATGACACATTTATATAAACGTCTTAAGCATTGATTCCTTACCACAAACAAGGGAATGTCTCTTAAGGTACAACAGGACTCATAAAGAGTCTCATACCAACCCAAAGTCAGTTGGAGGTTTGAAACCTCACTATACTTGATCCCAGATCAAGTGGTTGGACCGTGCTATCCTAGATATAGAGTACGATAATTTTTTATGCATCCATCAGTCTTTGCTACTAGTCTCTAGCTTTTCCCACCTCACTGGACAAATGAGAGGTACTTCCCATGAGTCCAAAACTCAAATGGGTAGGATGCATATGGGGCACAGATCATGAGAGGTGAACCAACTCAATCATCATAATGGTGGAGCAGAAGCACACCAACAAGGTTCGACAAGCCTAGTCCTGTGGTTGCTTATAGCTCTGAGAAGCTATCCCCAAAGCCCCCTAGAGCTCCAAGAGCTCATCATCCAACAAGACCCTCAGAATAGGGTCGTTCCACGATACCAAGATTCTCACGGAAGGTTAGGAACTTGACCTTCCCCAGGGGATTTGTGAGAATATCCGTTACCTGCTCATCAGTTCCTATATGATCAAGCCTTATGACGCCTCGCTGTATCATATCCCAGATAAAGTGGTACCTGATATTAATATGCTTGGATCGATCGTGGAACACAAGATTCTCGGACAACCGAATCCCACTCTAGTTATCAGAGAGTATCACATTGGTATCTAGCACATGCCCGAACAACTCACTGAAGAGCTTTCGCAACCAAATTGCTTCGCAACAAGCCATAATCGCTGCAATGTATTCGGCCTCCGCCTTGCTCAAAGCCACCAACTTCTGCTTCCTGCTCATCCATGATATTGAAGCAGAACCAAGTGTGAAGCAACATCTCGATGTGATCTTACGATCCACCACACTGCCAGCCTTACCAGCATTAGTATATCCATGGAGTGTCATGCTCACGGCAGTGTATCTCAGCCCATGGTTTATCGTGCCCCGAAAATATCTCAAAATATTCTTGGCACCAACCCAGTGAATGTGATGAGGCTCAACCATATGTTGACTGAAAGTGTTTACTACAAAACATACGTTCGAACGGGTGTTCACTAAGAACATCAAGGCCCCTACGAGTTGACGATACTTAATAGGATTTGCTAGCATGGACCCAGCAGCGCTGCCACTCAACTTCTTAAAGTTGAGCTCCATCCATGTCGACACGGACTTACAGTCCACCATACCAAATCTTTCCAGAAGCTTCACAATGTATTTTCTTTGAGAAAGGAAAATATCGCTAGGTCTCTGCCAGACCTCCAGGCCTAAGAAGTAATGCATCAGTCCTAGGTCCTGCATCTCAAACTCAGCAACGAGCTCCCTCTTACACTGATGAATGAGAGGGTCATCATCTGTTAGGAAGAGGTCATCCACATACAACACCAGAATGACAGGCTTTTCTCTATCAACCTTGAAGTAAAGGTTCGGATCAACATTACTACGAGTGAAGCCCAGCTTCATCAAGTAGCTATCTATCCTTTCGTACCAAGCTCTGGGTGCTTGCTTCAACTCATAGAGGGATTTCTTCAACCTCCAGAGATGGGTGTCCCGATCCTGGACTTCGAACCCTAGAGGTTGCTCCACATACACCTCTTCCTTTATCGAACCATGCAAAAATGCAGTCTTCACATCCATCTGATGAAGACTCCATCCTTGCGTACCAGAAAGGGCTATGATAGATCGGATGGTGGTATATCGGGCCACAGGTGGAAATATATCATCATAGTCTACGCCTTCCTTTTGAGAGAATCCACGACAACGAATCTTGCCTTGAACTTTTCAGCACTTCCATTAGATCCATGCTTGATCTTGTAGAGCCATTTCGAGGTGACAACTGCTTTGTCCTCTGGTCTTGGAACCACATCCTAGACATCATTCTTCATTATGGACTCATACTTTCAGGTATCGCATCCTTCCGGCATTCTCGATGGCACGCCTTCCCTCAAAAGATCCAGCCTGGGACAGGCCAATAGTACTACTCATCGCGCTAGATACCCTTGGTATCTATTCATTATTCACGGAATGCCCCTCGGGGGCTACATGCCCTCTACATCCTCGAGAGTCCCCGAGCCATGATGGTCTCTTCTCATCGGCTGAGGTGATGAATAAGGTCCATCGGGTCCTTCAACAGCGGGCATCGCATCGTCTCATCCTTTGGTTCTTCTTGATTTCCAGGCCTTGCTTCATGATCTTCCTGAGATCTTAGAAGATTGACTACTTTCCTCAGGGAAGCATCTTTGTCAAAGGTGACATCATGGCATATATCCACTTCCCTTTGACCAGACACATAAACTTTATAGGACTTTGAATTTTCGCTGTAGCCCACAAACATTCCCTTCTTCCCAGAAGCATCCAGCTTTCTCCTCTTCTCCCTTGGCACATGAAAATAAACAGGACATCCAAAAACTATAAAATGTGAGACTTCAGGTTTCTTACCAGAGAAAACCTCTTCGGGAGTTTTGGAGTCCAGAGCGGAATGCGGGCATCAATTTTGTATGTACACAACAGTGTTCACAGCTTCTCCCCACAGAAACTTTGGTAGGCCTTGGTCACATAGCATGGCACGGGAAGCTTCCACAATGATCCTATTATTTCATTTAGCAACGTCATTCTGCTTAGGAGTAGAGACAGTTGTGGTCTCCCTCTAGATGCCAGCTTCTCTGCAAAATTTCTTGAACTCGTTCGTCTCATATTCAGTGCCATTATCGGTATGTCGGATAGTATCACATGTCATCACTCCTAGTGGACTTCCTCCAACCTGGTAGAGTGTATCAACTCTAAACCCAATCGTGATAGCTTCCTTGAAACTCTTCTTCTAGATGCGCACCTTCCCATCAACGAATACCACATTGAAACCTTTGTCTTCCATGGACGATATAGACACAAGGTTCTTCTTCAAATCAGGTATGTATAATACATCTTGCAAACAGAGGACTTGACCTTGTGACAAGTGGAGGGTCACAGTCCCTATCCTTTTCACGGGACATGTGGCATTATCTCCAAGGATAATTTTCAGATTAGTATCCTTCTCAACCATATCAGAAAGTGATTCCTTGAACCCAATGATGTGCCTTGAGGCACCACTATCTATCAACCAGACACCCATAGTGTCGGGTGGAGATGCAGCAGAGAGGGCAGATACAAGAATGAATTCATTTCTTTTATCAACAATATTTGATTCCTCATACCTAGAATTTCTAGACCTTTTGAAAGGTTGACCATTTCCGCTGGAGGGAGCCTTCCTCTTCCCCTTGAACCTGTTGTTCCTTTGATTTCCATTCCTTCGATTGTTGTTGTTGTTGTCATCATCGAGAGAATCCTTCTTGAAAGGGCATTCTCTAGCATAGTGACCTAGCTTGTGACAAGTGTAACACTTGCCCTTCTTTCCTTGGGCTCATGCTCTTCCTTTGTTCCTTGGACCACTAAAGTTATTCTTTCTAGAATGAGCAGGGAAGACAACATTTCCTTCATTTTCACATTCCTTCATCCTTGTCTCTTCTTGTACGCATCTCAATAGTACTTCGTCAAAGTCAGGTATAACATTTTTATTGAGAATGGTAGTGTTGAACACATGCCATTCGGCTGAGAGACCTCCAAGTGCAATGAGAACCATCTCTCGATCAGATATTGTCTCCCCAATAGCTAGCAGATTATTCCTGATCTTGGTCAGCTTCAGAAAATATGATTGAATAGACTCATCCCTGCCTTTCTTAAGATTCTTCAATTGGTTATTGAATAATAGGACTTGATTCGCATTGTTGGCCTTGAACATGTTGACTAACTTATCATACAACTCTTTGGATGTGCCCAACTCAAAAATGTAGGCAACTAAACTCTTATGAATTGAGTCCCTTATCATCATCTTTTCTTTGATTTCCCCCTTCTTCTACTTTGTTTTGGCAGCAACAGTTGCAGTGGATGGAGGCTCTTGAATTTTACCCTGCACATAGTCCATGACATCTTGGTCTTCCAACATAAGATCCCATGTCATCTTCCAGGCATGGAAGTCATCCTTCCCAGTCAATTTTTCATCAGCCTTAAAGCCATTGTAGTTAGAGGAACCCATGCTCTTCTCCAGTGATTGCTACAAACTAGGGCTTTGTCTTCACCTCAACTCTGATACCATGTAAATTTTTGTAGATGTTCTATGCTTGATGCAACTTTACTTTTTATCCCAATATCAGACAACAATCACATAAACAACAAAGTAAAATGCTGATAGAACATACGAGTAGATCGACAAAAGACAACCCAAAATATATAAGTGTGATGGTGCGTTACGACAGTCAGCAGGATGTTTCAACCAACAAAGTCTCAATATGGTTAGCCAACCAGAAATGGCACACAACCCTCTAGGACAGCCAAAATGGTCAACCCAAAAGTCAACGTTGTCAGTCAACAGTCAAGAAAATAACAGCATCAGCTAGGTCAACGCAGCCAAGTCAAAGTCAATGTCTAGCCTCGGGAATAGTGCCAAAAAATGCAGATTTGGAAAATCGAAATTCTGGGAGAGTTTCAAGTCCGTTTGACCTTGCGTTGGCAAAAGTCAACGTTGCTGTAGAAACCCTAGGCCGAAAACAGAAATGTGTTGTTGCTGAAATTTTCCCACGTGTGGAGAGAAGAGCCTCCAAGGTCATTGAACCAATCATATGAGGAGAGAGAAATGTGTGAGGATGAGATGAGTGAAAATTTCCTCCAACGTTGACCAATATATATTCATCAATGAGGGTGTGTGTGACACAACTGCTGGGGCACAAAACCTTAAGGCCGACCTGCACATATTTTGAATAAATTCAAAATAAATGTTCTTCTCATCGGATTAAGATGATCTTTAGATCGATCTTACACCTCTCCGAAAGAGGAGTCCAATAAAAATATTGGCATCTTCATCTAAGCATCACAACATGCATTTTGGACCTAGTTGTCCAAAATTAACAAACTTCCTCATACGAGGACGAAGAAGAGGACATATTTGTCTCATTAAAAGAAGGACCAGGACCAGGACTGCCCCTTAGCTCTGTGGATGAAAAGTCATAAGGCATGATAGTAAAGGAGTTGAAAGGAAAGGTTAGAAAGTCAGGAAGGAAAATGAATAAAGAAATAAGACGGGAAAAAACCGAAAAGGACAAAGAGCTGGGGTTTCAACACACTATTACAAAGCAACTAGCATGTTTTGGAAATAAAAGCGAGGGGGAAAAGGACACCAATTGGGCCCAGGGAAGGGAGCGACACAAAACAAGAAGTAAATGATGAATATAATCTCTTGGAATTGTAGATGTATGGGGACTACAAAGAGAATAGAAGAAAATAAATAATTAATCCACAAAGAAAGACCTACTATCGTGTTGTTACAGGAGACCAAATTGAGGGAGACAAAGATCCTCAACTGTCAGAATAGAATATGGAACAGAAGCAACTCAGTTGCAGAAAGCTCCAGAGGCGCCATCGGAGGCCTATGGAAAATGTGGCATCCTACAAAATTAAAATTGGTATGCTCTCTAAAGAACACTCACTAGATAGCAACAACTTTCAATATAATATAAACGTATTAATGCTTTACAATTATAATTGTATATATGCTTGTACACTATCGGGAGAAACTGGAATGTCGGCAAACTCTATCAGATCTAAAACACACGAAATTTGGCAAAAACCGTATATTTGGAGGAGAATTCAACACCACAATGGGTATACAGGAGAAAAGGGGAGGGACAATAGTGAGAGATGTCTTCCAAGAAAACATGGAGGATCTCTTCTTGGAACTGAAAATATTTGATGAAAACCTCAGAACTATCTTTACACGTGGAATAATAAAAGGACTAGTCTGGGACATATAGCTACTCGCCTAGACCGATTTTTGGCATCAGACAGTCAATTGTCCTTAAATTTTTGTATAAAGTCTGCCATCTCCGCAATCTAGGCCCTAGGTGAGCAATTATATGTCCCATCCCCTCAATCTAGGCCCTATCCCCTTTCGCTTTTACCCAGTATGGATTGAGGTTGTGGGTTTCCAGGAGGTGGTTTCCTCTTCTTGGGCGGGTTGGGTGAATGGTAGCCCAGTCACTATCTGGGAAACAAAGATAAAAAGGTCAAAAAATGGCTTAGAGAAAATGATCCTTATAGAAAACAAAGTGTAAATGAGATGGAGAAGGTTTTGGCTTCCAGACAAGGTCATATGGAAACCACTCAAATCACACTAGTGAAATTTCAAAAAGAAGCATATGCCTTTAAAGCCCTCCATACTAGCCTCAGACAAGAGGAGTATTACTGGAGGCTAAAGTCGAGAAATAACTGGTCAAGAGCAGGGCACAAAAACACAAAATTATTTCATAAACTAGCCAAGTTTAGGAAGGCTAAAAAATTTATCACCCAGATTACCCATGAGGGAAAGATAGTTAAGGAGTTTGAGGCTATAAAAAGAGCGGCAGTGGACCACTTGAGTCTTCTATATAAAGCAGACGGAGAAAGAAACGAGGAGATTGAGGATTCTCTAATTGAGAATGCACCAAAGATGATCTCTCAACAGATGAATGAAGCCCTGACATTGGCCCCTTCTCTGGAGGAGATCTGTGCAATGATATTTTCCTTTTCTGCGGATAAGGCCCTGGGCCCCGAGGGCTTCTCCAAACACTTCTACCAACAATTTTGGGAAATCATATACAGGGATCTCAGCAGACTGGTGAGATACTCACTAAAACGATTTATAATCGGTGGAGGGATTAACTCCTCTTTTCTGGCCCTCATATTGAAGGAGAAAAACCCCTCCTCATTTGCGAGATTCAGACTCATTTCGTTATGCAATGTGTCTTATAAAATATTCTCAAAAATTCTGGCCCTAAGACTCAAGCCTTTATTTCCAAGTATAGTCTCGGCAAATCAAGGGGGGTTTGTCCTAGGGCGAAAAATATTCGACAATATAATTCTGATCCAAGGGGAAATAAACTCTACATGTAGAAGAGAAGACCAAGGCCTAATTGTAAAATTAGATATGGCCAACGCCTTTGATAGGGAAAGGCATGGGTTCCTGTTAAAAGTCCTGAAGAAACCAGGGTTTGATGATACCTTCATTAGATGGTTGGCCTTATGCTTTGAGTCTCCTTGGATTTCCACTTTAGTAAATGACAAAGTGATGATATTTTTCAGAGCTACTAGGGGTTTGATAAAAGGGTGCCCATTATCCCCCTTTCTTTACATCATAGCAGTAGAGGTACTCAGCCAGAAATTAGCAAAGGATCGGGAAGCTCAACTCCTACCATGTATCAGATTTAAAGAAGGCGTCAAGAGTATAAACCACGAATGATTTGCAGATGATATTATTCTTCTAGGTGGTGCCTCTGTGGTTATAGCCAGGAGATTTAAAGCGACCATGGATCGGTTCTTGTGTGCCTCACGGGGGGGGGGGGGGGGGAATTAATGATAGGAAAATTTGATCTATAGCTAGAGTATCTCCCCCTGAAGGCCAGAAATATAGAGTAAGTATTGGGATTCAAATTAATCAGATAATGAAAGTACTTCATTTACTTAGGGGTTCCTATATTTCTAAAGAAAGTGTCTCCTTAAGCTTGGCAAAAAAATCCTGGAAAATATAAAATGTAAAATCACAAATTAGGGAGGAATATGGCTAAAATTGGCAGGAAGAACCATCCTTATGAACATAGTATTAAATGCAATACCATTGTATCAATGTTTTTTACTCTAGGCCCCAAAATATGTGCTTCAAAAACTGGGAAAGTACATTCGCAAATTCCTGTGGGAAGGGGGAAAAGGTTGATACCAAAAATATCATTAGTAAATTGGAAAACCATTAGATCTCTGAAACTCCACAAGGGGTTGGGTATTAGAGACCTGGAGCTTGCAAACTTGGAAATGGTAGAAAAATTGCATTGGAATTTGACAACCAAAATAGAGCTCTGGTGGTCTCAAGTGTTACTAGTCATGGACACAACTTCTAAAATCTCAAGCTTCTTCCCAAAGGTAGAGCCTGCACTGTTGTCCAAGTCCTGGAAGGTTTCTACTATTGATCTGAAAACTCTCCTCATAACATCATCATTGCAAGGAGCTATAGGAGCGGTTAATCTCATGGTATTATTGAGACAAGATGCAACTGGAAGCCTAACCCCTTCACAAGGTTCTTCCAAGAACTTGTGTTATATGAGAGCAAGCATAGCTAGTTTTAGAGCTCAAATTAGTTTATTCCATTCTGACTGGTTTACTTCGGAAAGGAGTGCATATAATTCATCTAGTTTGAAAAGCACTTTCCATGTGACCCTCGTGTGCTTCAGATATGTCCCAAGAGCAAGGATTTTGTGCCCTATTTCCTACCCATTTTGCACATCTCTTGGTTGTTCTTTCTAAAGAATGGCATAGATCCCTCTTGAAAAGGGTCTATTGTTCAGTTTTATTTTATGGTCTAACGATGCATGGTGGTTCAAGGAACCATTTTCTATGCTTAATCTTCTCAATTTGTTGAGGAGTTCCTCCATAGTTGTAATATCCCTTTCGAGAAATTTCTCTAAATGTGCAAAAATTTAACTCAACAATGCTCCATATAAAATTATCATTCATTAACATAAGATTGCCACGTAAATCAAGATACATAAAGCACAGGAAATTTTTAACAACATATCGATTAGAAATGATCTCATATTTTATTATAAGAAATAGCTGGAGAAAATGTACATGATAACATAGCTGAAATATCTGAGATAGACAATCTGATCCAAAAAACTGAATTGCTCTGATGCTGAAGCCAACACTCCCAAGACTGACTGCAAACACTCAATGCAACTTGTGAATCCTAAATGGATCCACCAAGGGAAGAGATGGGTGCTCTCCCACTCTCACTAAATCACCCGAGGGTTTCTATCTTGGGACTACTGTTGAAGTAGAGAATCAAGTCACTACAACGAAGAGACCCTCTAGCGGATGTTTTTGAATAACCCCTTATAAAAATAACCCTGATATCTATTTGTAGCGGAGGTTTCTAGAGTAGGTTGGTGGGTGGAGGTTTTTGCGGATGTTTTTTGTCTAGTGCATTCCTCATCCTACATCGCATCGATGCGTTCAACTAGAAAAATAATGATGCGTACTACAAATTGGCACACCGAGACACCGTGCTCTTTGTACAAACCCTCCCGGTGCGTCTCATTACTGTAGCGCACCGATGCGCTACACAGATTCAGGCTCGATGAGTCATAAAAACCCACGCTAAACTGAAACAGGCGCGATGTGCATGGAAGAAACCACCCGGTGTGCCTCAAAAACCCGTGCACTGAAACATGGTTAAAAAATTACAACAAAAAAAATTGCATTTTCACTTCTTCAGTGCTCCAGAGCTTCGAAGCACCGGTGTGAATTTTCCTTGTGTGAGGCGCCCTACCATCGACGCTCCCATTGCACGCACTGTTGCCATCCATTTCCCACCATCTCGATTTTGAATTTTGGAAAACAGTGGGAAAATTTAGTTTTGCAAATTCTACAACAAATATGCCTCCTTGACGCCCAAATGTACATGTATTTTACTTATTTCTCCATATTTAAACTTTTTAGCAGATTAGATTTCTAAAAAAACTTAAAATTTACCCTTAAAAATAAAATAAAATAAAAAATCTCGCGCGATGCTAATGGAAACCGCACCGGTTTCGGTGCGGTACCAAAAAGGCACACCGTGTTTTAAAAAAAAGAACATAAATGGTAGTGCGGTCAGTTAACCACCCACACCGTTGACTATGTCCAAGTTCGGGAGGGCTGTGCACTGACCAAACTATGCGCCCCAGGGCATATAATTTAGTCAGCGCACTCCAAGTTCGGGAGGGTAGTGCACTGACCAAACTATGCGCCCCAGGGCATATAATTTAGTCAGCGCACTGCCCTCCTGACATCAGTACATGGTCGACAGTGTGGTCATTTAAACCACCACACCGTTGACCATGTACTGATGTTAGGAGGGCGGTGCACTGACTAAATTATACCACCCGGGGCGCATAGTTTGGTCAGTGCACTGCCCTCCCGACACCGTTACATAGTCAACGGTGCGATCAGTTAGACCACTGCATCGTTGACTATGTAATGATGCCAAGAGAATGACCACACCGTTGACTATGTACTGATGTCAAGAGGGCGGTGCGTTGACTAAATTATACACCCCGGGGCACATAGTTTGGTTAGTGCACCGCCCCCCCCGACACCGGTACATAGTCAATGGTGCAGTCGGTTAAACCACCGCATCGTTGACCGAGTAATGATGCCAGGATCGCGGTGCGCTGATGAAACTATCTGCCTCGAGGCGAGTAGTTTGGTTAGCGCACCGCCCTTCTGACATTAGTACATGGTTAATGGTCCAGATGGATAGTTTTGCCAATGTACCGCTTGAGAAAGTACATTTCATGTTGTGCGGCATGCTGAAAATTTCGAGGTGCACCGCGGATGGTGCGCAATAAAAACAGACGCACTGGTACCGATGCATGACTGCTTTTTTTTGGCACACTGACTGTTGTTGTTGTTGTTGTTTTTTTGTTTTTTTTTAAATTATGTGTGTGTGTGTGTGTGTGTGTGTGTAAATACATGTCTCATTTAATAACAAACTAGTATTTAATATGTGAATCATTCAACGACGTCAAAGGAGAGAAGGGAGGGAACAACAAGAACATATGACGTACTTGTATAACATGGTTCGCTTGTGGGAGGCATGAGATAGGGAGAGACTTATGTACCCTCACCCTATTACGACAACTACCCAGCTGCTCCTAAGAGAGTTAGGCCTCCTTAAGTTCTATGAGAAGGCTACATCCCTAAAGGGCCGTAATGGATTATTGCGACAACTCATCTTCAGGTGGAATGCCCACCCACAGGCTTTCTGGGTTGGTCCTAACCAGTGGTACATGCCTACCAAGGAGGACATGTATTTTATTACTGGCCTATCTAGGAGAGGGCAGGATTTGCCCTCGTTCCTGGAGGTCCTCGTCGGCTATGTAGCAGGGAGTTAGTTGGTGTACTCCTAGAGATACATTAACACTGATATAATGTCTCCTGCAGATTTTCAGGTCTCCGGTGGTTAGTTACGTATTGCTTCATTTGGTGCAGAGGAGGTGATGTGCCTCTCACTACTACTGTAGACCATTGCACACCATACCAATGACGAGCAACGCATTAGTTGCCCGCTTTTATTTTATGTTGATTCTTTATTATAGACACCACGACTTGTGAGGTGGTCTGGGATTTTTTTGCAGCAGTTTTGTACAACTTTAGATAGATGTTGTTCTCAGGCACAAGGGAGGGTGAACTTCCCTTTTGCTTCAGAGCTATTTTGTATATTTTTTGAGAGGTTTCCAAAGATGAGGCCTACTTTTGTTCGACAGCCTCATAGGCTTATGCTGCACGTACGGATGGAGATGTGGGGCCAGATGATGCCCAAGAGGGTCGAGTCTAACTTTTCTGCGATGATATCTCATGATGCATTGGAGTTGCTATCTAGTGTTGACCATCACACCTTCGTTCTGGTGCTATGTTCATATGCTGGTTTGGATTGGCGAGGGTGTGCCAACATCCTCTTCACAGTTGATGAGCCACCGGATGAGAGAGGTAATATTAGTGTTTTATTTAAATTTATTCTAACATGTTATTTAACTTGTTTTTATAAAATTGATTAATGAAATTGTCTAATTATTGTTGTGTACTTATATATATTTTGTAGATATTGGGTCATTTGTTGGCGATGAGATGCCACCTCCACCAAATGATCCAGGTGTAGATCCTATTGACGATCAGCAGATGGCATATGCAGAGGATCAGGCCAGTGACAGACTTGGTCCTCATGATCATGCACAGGTACCGATGGGTGTGAGGCGTAAGCCTGACACTAGATTTAGGATGGAGTTGGGCGACCAACTCTGTCGACTCCTAGTGGAGGAGGGATTTAGGCCGGTCACTATCAGAGAGATACAGACTGATGATACGCTGACAACGATATGGAAAGGCATGCCACGTGATACGTTGACCCTGATGCGACATGTCGTTGTAGCTACTAGATTACTGGTGCGAGCGAGTAGGTTCGGTGGACATAGGCATGGTGGAGATGCAGTACGTCGGCAGTCGAGCAATGCATAATCTGAAAATCACGATCAGGGGAGTGATTATCATTCAGATAGTACTCCACCTCCTCGTCCACCTCGCTCCAGAGATGAGAAACCTGCAAAATCCAACAGTCATGATCATGAGCAGGCACCTGATCCTGAGGAGGGCGTAGGTAAATCTGAGGAGGTAGGTCCATCGACTGAGCAGGTTGCCACACTATCCACAGATCAGCAGGCTGGACCATCCATGTTGAGTCATCATGAGTAGGTATTAGATCCTGATCAGCATGAGGCACCTCCATATCAACAGGCACGTGATGATCGACATATATCTGAGTATGTCGAGGCTGCTCCATCGACTGAGTAGGCCTTGACTAGTACTACTATTGATGTACCACCAGCTGATATTTGACATTTATTATATGCAGTTATATTACAGTCGTATATTTCGACATGATATATATATATATATATGGTCAATGTATTTTATGTTCATGTTGCAGTTGTACTTAATTTACATGTTGGTGTTCATCATGATGTGTATATTGTTAGGTCATGTTATATATGTTCATTTAATGTGCAACTTGCAGATAGATGTGTATGTTATAACAATTATTTGACATTAGATGTCTATTTAATGTTTGTGTTGTGATGATGTTATACAATGCTTGTGTTTTGTTAGATGATCATGATCACAATGATTAGATGACGTTAGCGAAATTGAATGTGTTTTTTAGTCGAATATAATGTTTGTACGATGGTTATCATGATCGTGATGTTTATTTTTAATATTAAATCATGATATTTATTAAATATTATGTCGTTATTGTAATTGAAATTTTAATTATAATTGTATGTATAATTGTAATTGTATTTCTAATTGTAATTTTAATTGTAATTATATATAAATTTTTTGTAAATTTTTAATTGTAGTTGTAATATTTAAATTATTGTAAAATGATTGTAATTATAATTGTATATATGTAAACTTGTAAAATTGTAATTGTATGTAAAATTCTAAAATTTTAATTCTAATTGTATGTAAAATATTTGTAAAATTTTAATTGTATTAATGTGAAATGATTGTAATTGTAATTTTATGTAAAATATTTGTAAAATTTTAATTGTATTAATGTGAAATGATTGTACTTTTAATTTTAATTGTAATTGTATGTAAAATTCTAAAATTGTAATTGTACTGTGAATTGTAATTGTATGTATTGTCATCATTCAATTTTATTAAAATTTGTAAATTTGTAAATTTATAAATTAATTGTCAATTTTGAACCATAACTACCGTAAGTAATATGTATACAGTAAATATTGTTAAATTATTATAATTGTAAATTTGTATGAATATAAATAATTGTAAAATAATAAATCTAGAATAATATGAATTTTTGTAACATAATAAAGTTTAGAAAAATAATGCAAATAAATTCATGTACTTTAGAATTATCATTATTTTATTATGATCTTACATACAAAAAAAATAACTTTATACAGTATGCCATTGTTTTCAAGATCAAGTGGTGAAATGATTTTAACATTAACACAATGCAAATTACCAATTAATTCAAAATACATATTATAATGTTTCGAAAAAAGAGAGTCTTAGTTAGAAGGTAATTAAGTCCTCTTCTTTATAAAAACACATCTTAAAAAGTATAAATGATGAAATAACACATATACCATATTACTCTTGGTTCTCATGATCACCCTAATTTTCTTCTAGCTCACTTTGCATGATAACACTATTGTTCTAAAAAATATGTTTTAATATAGAGTCATGTCTCAATACGAACGACCAATCCCTATCCAACACATCTGGGTAAAAAAACACCTGGTTGTAGTGTTTGGGGAAAACATAGGGCTCCTTAGCTTCATCCCACATCTTTCTAGAGTTGATACATATCAACCTACTATCCTGATTTTCCTTTACATTATTCTGATCAAAGGTGTACCACCACTTGCACCTAAAAATAACACATTGGAAAGAAGATAAATCCACTTCAATGATCTCTTGTATTTTTCCAACATAACCTAACGTCCCTCGTACTATGTTTTGATCACGGTGTCTAGATTAACTAGATTGATCGAACTCGAATTCCACTCCACAGTCTTAGGTCATGTGTCTATCATCGAATTTTTTTGTGCGAAAATGGTGTCCATATGCCCACATAGATGGGAACAAATGCACCTATAAAAAAGTTAAAAAAATCACAGTGTCATATGTCTTATAATAACCCAACAGTTAAAATATGAAATATAGATATAATTACATTTCAAAGGTGCATTATTAAGTTTAAAGTGTACATAAATAGATTATTATCGAGTAGGTGCACCCAGTCCCTACGTTTAGCGCATCCTTTTCAGCACGCGGGTAACGACTGGTTGCACTGTATTTCTCTCTGACTTGGTCAGCATCCCAATTGTTGGGGCATATTTTTGGCATATTTTCTATTAAATGATCAGGATAAGGCACACTTCTACCATTAAACTATCTGGATTCTTTCCTATCACTATCCCATTTCATCCTCTTTTGTTCGTACAATGCGACCCATGGTTGTGTTACTTCGGAATTGTAAAGAATGAATTTATTGATTGCTTCAATTTATGCATTCGTTGATGAAATCAAACCGACATATAGTACTTATGAGATCAAAATATACATCATATTGAAGTTCAACATGAATATTTATTGTGTAAATTTGAAAAATTATAAGTCACTTACTCTTTATCAAGCGCATTTTTCCATTCGTTTGGAGCAACTCCACTTCTCTTTTGTCTTCATCCCTTTCATCGTCCCAAATCACCACACCTTGTCTGTTGTCGATATGCTTGATGTACTCATTGGCACTATAGAAAGACTCATATGATATGTACCCCTCTGCCATAGACCCCTCGGGTTTTTCCCTTTGTCGAACAAAACCTTTCAATTTATTCACGTACCTCTCTAAGAAGAACATCCAATGACAAGAAACCACCCCAAATAATTCAATCTCGTCTACTAGGTTGATTAGAAGATGAACCTGCAAGTCCATGAAACTTGTCGGCAGCTCCTTCTCAAACATACAAACAATCTCAACTATCTCTTGACGCCACCGTGAAATGCTAGCCACATGAATCTCCTTTGATGTGATCCAACGTAAAAATACAGATAATTTAGATATGGAACGTCCTAGGTCTTGGGGGAATTCATGTTTCACACACCCACGCACAAACAAAGGATAATGACACTGCAAAGTTATAAACACATGCAATAATATACAAAATTAGTTATGTTTTATGAACCTTGCATGGGATAAAATTTATTAATATAACAAATAATAAAATCATGTTGTTGACATTATACGTACTCTTAGAAGATTCAAATGGTCATGCGATTTCAACCCCAATAAATGGTCATCCATGGTGAAGCAGCGCCGTAGTGAAGACTCATATGAAGATGGCACCCTCACACCCATTATAACTTCCTTTGCCAAAGAAACATCATCTTTTTAAAAAATCCATGGGACATCACCTTCTTTGAAATACCATGAATTAGAGGGACCAACGCCTGCCTCTGATCTTATACTTTCTAATCGTCTTGGCCAATGTTTCTTTTTAGTTTTTAAAATAATAAGATCTTTCCTAACAACCAATGTGTCACTTTGTTTCGATGATATGTACCTCCATAAAGAAGATGAAACAATATTTTTAAATATATGCATGGGATCTAATACGTGGGTAATCTTAAGATGCTCCCAATATGGGAGGTTATAAAAGATATATTTCCTTTTCATCCCAATGGGAAATTTCTCAACATAGGGGTCGAAGAATTCTGGATCACCGAACATAGGCTCCCTATTTGAATCGAACATTTCTATGAACTCTTTCTCTTTCTCTCTCTCATATGCTCTAAGCCATTCAGCTGATGTCGTTATTGGAAACTTTTGGGTTCTCTCTTGTTTACCATTGAAAGCAGATGTTGTTCTTATGTAAGGGTGTTCTTTTGGGAGGAATACCCTGGATCAGTGATACACTAGCTTTCGTAGGTCATTGGACCATCTAAATTTTAGAGAAGGTCCACAACATTTACATCCAAAATACCCTTTTGTTACAAGACCTGTGAGATTATTGTATACAATATATATGCATGGCACGCTAAAGAATATCATGAAGATCAGAACAATTACAAGAAATTAAATAGCTAATATGCGAAAGAATATTGTTACGTACATTAACAAATTAATAAACATGTAATTTACCAGAGCAAACTTCTAAGCCTGGATAATCATGTGTCGTGTAAGCACATATGCCATACAACATAAAACTCCTCTCTACTGCGATGGGTCTTGATGCATCGTATACATTTATCCCATCCCATAATTCCTTCAATTCATCTACTAGTGGTTATAAGTAGACATCTATATTCTTCACTTGTCTTCTACCAGAAACTATGAGAGCCAACATAAGATGTTCATTCTTCATGGACAACCATGGGGGGATATTTTTATTGATCACTACTACAGGCCAAATAGAATAGTTGGTGTTCTGGAGGGAATATGGGTTGACGCCATCCATGGCTATGCTAAGTCGTAAACTTCGTACTTCATCCTTGAATTTTTCGGGCCATGTATCATTTTTTATGATTCATGGCTATTGAATCTGTTGGGATTCTCATAACTCCCAACTCACTTATGTGTGAGGCATGCCATCCCTGCAACATAGCTAATTCTTTGCAACATCCTTGGGATTATAGCCTATGTGCCTCAATATCTTAAAATGAGGACCACGCGATTTACCCTTATTTTTTGATTTATCATACCTGCCACGGCCACATTTCAAACATATCTCTTTATCTGCATATTCTCCTCTATATAGAAAACTGTCATTTGGACATGCATGATATGATATGTACTCAACACCCAACATTTTCAACAATTTCTCTGCCTCTTCGCAGCTACTGAGCAAGACATTATCACTCGGAAGAACCTTATCTTTGAATAACCTATAGTTGGTGATCATGGACAATATTAAATGTACATTAACGCCAATATAATTATTAACGTTCATAAAATTGACCATTTGTAATGTTCATTGTTTGATTATATTTCTCAAAATATAAGGGAGAACTTTATGGTAACTTACCTCAAAATTTTCGAGAAACATGCATTCGATAAGTAAAATTTTTCTTTCAAGTTGTACAGTAACATCATTGTCTCCAACTGGGTAGACTTTGACTGACTGCCAGGTCCAAAGAGAGGGGTGGTGGAAGCAAATTTAAGACTTTTGAAAAAGGTATCAGCAATATGGGCATCATCCCCTAGCCGATCATCGTTCTGGAATGCATCTAACAACATTGTCTCCATGGAAGTCATATCCCTTAAGTAATCATCCATACCAACCTCTATTTGATTGCCTCCATTGTCAGCTTGTGAAGAACTACTATTGTTGTAGACATTCCTAATTGGTGAATCTGGACATAGTGGGAATTGAATAGGTGGTTGATTCAACCATTCTTGGTATCGTTCCTCTTCGATTTTTTCCTCGTAATTCAAACTTCTCTCGATTTTACATTGTTGTGGGGTGCAACGGAAGATGGTAGGTAGGTCACTCATCATCACTAGAATCCTAGTAATTTAAAAAAAAATATTTGAACATGATTAGTACAAAATCTATGATATCAATTAGTAAGCACGTCGACAATGCATGATTAATTCGTTTGACGTTGAAATAATTACATTAGTATACCAAACAATTATCAATACCATCAGTCCCAAGATTGTGGCTATAAGATGCAATGTTAGAATTGGCAGGGTGAAGCAGCTGTCCATTTTCATCTACCAAATGCACCTTGCGGTATGCTGCTCCTAATAAGAGCTTCCGATGTTTTGGAGATGTTAGAATATTTTGTGCATCTAAACTCGATTTTGAATCTGCATAGACCTGCAAATTTGTATACACAATTAATTTTATTAAGCTCATTGACATGGATAAAAAACATAAATTCAATTAGATAATGAAAATATAAATAAAATCTGAAGTAAATATTACGTCTCGAGATGGATAGGGAGAACTCTGCGATGGACTTTGAGAAATATTATGTAATGATCTGGATTTTGAAGAATTGTCCATTCGATATAATTATGATATTTTCTCCCTGCATTTGAGAAAAATCAACAATAAATTTTGATTTACACACCTAAAAGTAATTTTAGTGCCTTAAAAATGGACTTATTGTTATCGATGCTAATGTACAGTGACGACGCACCGGTGCTTTGTTAGTAATCGACGTACCGGTGCCGAATAGCCACAAAGAGTAAAAGGCACAACTTTATTTTTTTTAAGTTAAAAAAAACGATAAATTGAAAAATGGGTGGCAAATTATTTTCGAAAATCTAATTTCATAAAACAATTATTTAAATAGTAAAAACTTTTCATTATTTATTCATTTTTTGCAAAAAATTTTAGGGAGAGATTTGCACGAGAGACATACCTGGAGCAAGAGAACACGAGAGCACTATAAAGCAGCGGAATACTTTCGAACATAACTATTCAGACAATCAGAATTCCAAACCTTTGATGATTCAAACCTTATATCATAGAATTTCAAACCATCTGGTGATTAAATTTCACTGTAATAATCGTTTTCTATTTGATTTAATACATGGTAAGTAAAAAATTTAAATTTTACTGTTCATTTTCAGGAAAAAATAAAAAGAAAAAGAAAAGAAGAGGAGGGTCGTCTTATGCTAAACCCTTGATTCTTTTTATTTCTGCCCTTGCTTCTTGTTTCTGTGACTTCAGAATTAGGGCTTTTCATTTTAGATTTATAGGGTTTTTATTGCTATATATATAAGCCTATGACATCTAACTCATGGGACGACTTGCAGAGTTAGATCCCAATCCATGTCGGCTCTTGCGTGAATTAAAAAAAAACATATATTTTTTAATCGGTGGGCCAAAAAAAAAAAAACAACCAGTCTTTTGCTAAACCTTTGATTCTTTTTGTTTCTGCCTTTGCTTCTTCCTATTTCCGTGACTTCAGAATTAGGGCTTTTCATTTTAAATTTATAGGGTTTGTATTGCTATATATATAGGCCTATGACATCTAACCCATGGGACGACTTGCAGAGTCAGATCCCAATCCATGTCGGCTCTTGCGTGAATTAAAAAAAACATATATTTTTTAATCGGTGGGCCCTGTGTAAAATATAGCACCGGTGCACTATTTTATCACAGCGCACTGCACACGTACTGTTTGATAAAAACAATTTAAAAGAAGTTGTTTGTTTGTTTGTTTTTTTGTTTTGTTTTTTGTTTTGTTTTTTGTTTTTGTTTGTTTGTTTGTTTGTTTGTTTTTTGTTTTTTTAAATCTGTATGCCATATGTAAAATAGCGCACTGGTGAGATACTTCATTATAGCGCACCGGTGCGCTACTTCATTATAGCGCATCACGCATGTACTATTTGACAATTTTTATTTATTTATTTATTTTATGTCTGTGATAATCAGTGCACCATTTAACGTATAACGCACATGGTCTCCTTGTTGATAGAGAGCATCATATGGTGGTCCCCTGTTTTTGCTGTGCGTTTATCAGAACATGCCGCATCGCCCCCTACACGACATCATATGCTACAAAAACTAACACTAGAGAATTTTTATTAATTTTTCTGTGTTAATCGGTGCGCTAGTTAACATATAACACATTGGTTCTCCTTATTGACAGAGAGCACCATACGATGTTCCTACTGTTTTGGCGGTGCATTTATAAGAACACCCCGCATCGACGTCGGTGCGTACATCATTAAAGGTGCACCGTTTTTTTGATTTTTTTTTTTACCTGAAAAGTTTATGATTTATTTATAAAATATATTAATGAATGGTATGTTACGAGTTTTATATTGATAAAGAAATGGCTGACAAGAGATCAAGTAACACAAATACTGATAACACATCGAGAAAAACAAAAAAGACAAGTTCTTTCTAAATTCTTTACAAAAATTATTATTTTTGGATTATATGTAAGATTAACCAATATGTATTGTTTACTGTGTATCATGCAGAGCCACAAAGTGACGAAGCTCGATAAGGTTATTCCTAGTCCAGGACCAGAAGAGCATAAAATCTTGATGGAAAAATTGCAGAAGGAAGAATCAGGTGAATGAAAAAATACTATTGATCCAATATGAGTTTTTTTTTTTTTTTTTTTTTTAAATTTTATTAATAATATACTTAAAAATATTAGATAACATGTTTCAAACAATCTATTAATTAACGTATGTTTATTGTTCTACAGGGACCAGCAACTCAGAAAATGAAATGTGTTCTAAGAAAAGAAAAAAATAGAACACGCAAATAAAAATGAATTGCTCCTTAGCTCATCTGGAGTGGTACTGGAGATTAACAAAAGGGGGAAAAACTTTCACAAAACTTTGAGGGATCTAGTGGAATGGATGTATAAACGTTCTTTCCACTTACAATAAAAAAATCAATCCAATGATTATAAGAACCAAATTTTATCTAAACTATAGGATGAGTTTCCAGAGAATTGGTCAATGAGACATGTCAAACTTTTAATAGCAAAAACGTACAACAAAAAAGGAGGAGGAATGAAGAAGTAATATTCCTTTAAATGTTTTCTATAATTATATGTATATATTACTAGAAAGCAATTATTTATAAATATCACTTTTGTTATATTTACTTTTCATATATCAATATAAAAATTAAATAGTTTATTGTCATATTACATTTTCAGGAAGATTATGAAAATCTCAAAGGATGAACGAGCTGATGTCATAAATATGCCAGTAGGAATGTCCAAAAATGTGTACAAGAAGATGATCAAAGAAATGGACATAATTGCATCGCACGAGGAGCCATCTCAAGAACAATGTGCTTCAAATGTAATATGTAATCATTGAGTTTTTCGATTAGGTACATTAAATAAACGATTTAGCATTAAATATTAATTTTCAAGTATTTTCTTGCAGAAAATAAAATAAAATGGAACCCATTCAGCGCCTAAAACAGGATGACAAGGAAGAAAAAGGTTGATATCTAAGTTTGTGAGTAATTGTTACTTCCTTATAACAACTTAACTAGATTTCATTTTTGTATATTTTAAGTTGTTTTACAACAATCGTCATTGAATGTCTTCAAATAGGTGCTAACATACAAAGAAGAACCATCAAACGAATTGATTGACATTGGGTTAAATATGGGTTGCCAGTGTATGTTGGCATATCAGAAATTTATTGTGGAATTTGTAAGCATCTATCGATCTTGTTTTACTTAGCTCTATCTATAATTAATAGAACAAAAAAATCTTTTATATTAAATATATGATTTGTTATGGGGTATAAAACTTGCAGGAAACAAAGTATGGAACTGCGCCAACAAATGAAATGTTGAAAGATGACATGAATTTTGGTTTTGAAAGAATGTGTATAGTTCATGAGTCAATTATTGCTATGGTACGTCATTTATTTTCGATTTACATTGATGTATATTATTTAATATTGAAAATTTCATTATTCTCACCAATGTATATAAACTCATTACAATTTATTTTTATGTTTGTAGATGGAAGGTGAAGAAGAAGAAAACAATCAACACTGTGAACAAAACATTCCTCAAAATAACCCAAGTCATGGAAGTAGCTCAAGCAGTGACTTCAGTTCAAGTGAAGAATGATGATCAACATGTTTGGATATCAAAGCAAGGCGTTGAATATTTTGAAATATTTGTCTGTGAAATCAGACATTTTGTTTAATGTATTGGACATAGTGTCCCAATTGAAAGACAGAGGGATACCAATAATTGTCCCATTTTGTATGACAAAGAGTGTATTATTTGTATACATATAACAAAATACGTTTTAATTTATTCTATTGTGTTCTCCATTGTCGATGTGAAATGTAACACCACTGATTGAATATATGGATGATTAAATATTATAACGAAGAGATGTGAAATCTGATGATATGATATAAAAAATTAATCCAAACATCACATTCAAATGCACTAATAAAAATTAAATTGATATGTATAATGTTATAAAATATGTCTCGACTTTTGATGAATAATGAATTTAAAAAAATCACAATAATTATGATATGATATAACAAATTAATCCAAACATCACATTCAAATGCATTGTTGGACACCTAATCCTCAACGGGTAGGTGTGGAAGTCGAACAGTCATAAAGGAGTCCAAGTGACCTTGGAATGTGGAATCCAAGGGTCACACCTAATGTACTATAAAAGCACATCTATGGTTGATAGTAAAATAATTCACGCCTATCTTTCCTATGTATATGTTTACTTTCTCATCCACCATGTGTGTGTTTAACATGGTATCAAAGCCATAATGTGTGGCCTTTTTCTTGGATTTCTAAATCATTGGTTAGTTGTGCGTTTAGTTGTAGGATTTTTGCTTTGCTATCTATTATTTTGCTATCATTCTCAGCTTGGCATGCAAAATGATCCTCCTCACTATGCACCTACTCTAACGCTCTGAAATCTTCCAATACTCTTGCCTTTCCGCTGGCCCCAACGCTATTCCTTACGCATATGACATTTTTATACCATTGACCAGCGCCATTCAGTGACAGAGTCCTTCAGTCCCTGGTGAAATCCCTCTCCAATTAGAGGAAACTCCGCGTCGCTTGGCAGAGTGTTGTCGTTCAGAATTTCTAGGCACCGCGACAACGGCTCAGATCGGGGGCTGTCACCCTAATCCCAATCTCTCTATCTAAGCTGTCTCCTTGCAAGATAAGGGAGGTAGAACCTAACAAAAATTAAGGAAAATGATTGGTTCAAAACCAACCAATCTAGGAGACACAACTAAAACACCAAATACGTGATAAGATTAACGAGATTTCCAAGATCAATTATATTAAAACCAGTGCCTTATGGAGTTAAAGAAGATCTCGTTATGCAATTAAAGTTAAGTATTGGATGTATAACTGCTGCTATGAAAACAAAAATGACCACAATGATATTTATTAAAAAGCACCACAACCATTCATTAAGATACTTAAGCCAATCAACAAAGCTTATCATGAAACGATCATTAAGATAAATGCCAGATGCTTGAAATATTTCCGAAATTATGATGTTTCAAATAACCCAGTTCGAAAATTAGAAATGCTTATATAGTCAAACTTAGATAAAAAAATTTAAGCTCATTTGACTATAGGACTTAGAACTTTTTTTAAAATTTTGAAATTTTGAAATTTTTATTATTTTTTAAACCTAAAACAAATTAAAACCAAAATTTAAAACTAACACTAAGATCAAAAAAAAAATCTAAAATCTAACAATTGAAAACCAAAACTAAACAAATTAAAACAAAGCAAATTAAAACTAAAAGTTAAAAGAAATCGAATTAAATTTTGAAACTAAACTATAAGTTAAAAAATGAAAATCTAAATCTAAAACTAAACCTAAAAAAATTAAAACTAAAATCTACGCTAACTAAAATGAAAATTAAAAGTTAACAAAAATGAAAACCAAATCGAATTAAATTTAAAGCTAAACTATACGAAGATCTAAAACTACAGCTAAATAATAAAATGGAACTAAAAAAATAAATTAAAACCTAAGGCTAAACTTAACAAAACGAAATCAAAATTCAATTTAAAACTTAACAATTAAAAAATCGAAATTAAAACCTATGACTAACATGTTAAGAATGAAACTGATAAAAAAGAACTAACGCATATATGTATTTCGTTTTTAATATGTGCATTTTCATTTGAATGTTTGCATGTTGAGGAGTGGACGACGTCAGGAGGGACGAGGTCGACGTGAGGAAGACGATGCAGGTCAGACGACAAGGAGATCGCAACAGAGAATGAGGGCGGACGGACGGTGGATGGACAAAAGGGTAGGAAACGTGGAAGAAGCAGAAGGAAATTGGATGAGAAAGGATGGCAAAGAGGAAGGACACTCAATGAGGACAACAAATAATCTTGATTGAAGATGAGAGTTGATTTTGAAGCAACATAGAGTGAGGGTGCTGAATAGCAGATTGATGGCTTGCAGAAATCGATGGGAGAAAATGCAGATAAAGACTATTGAGATTCAACAAGATGATGAGCTTAGTGAAAAGAGTCGCCTTCACTAAGTGGGCCCGCAGGCTATTTTTGGCGCAAAGTCTGTTTTTAGACTATGTCTATTTTTAGACATATGGATCATGTTCTATGAGTTGCAGGATGCTATTTGTGGATGGTTGGTCAAGTTGGAAAAAATAGATGGACTTCTATTTTTAGACATATTGGGCGGAATCTATTTTTAGATTGCCAGTCTAAAAATAAATATGTCGAATATTATTAGCTCTTAATAATATTTGGACTCTAAACATTATCTTATTCTCTTGGAGCACTTCAGTTAAGTGCACAGATGTGGCACAACAGCTGATAGAAGGAATTATGCTATTCCTGAGGGTTTACTGGAGCTATTGCATGGAGGACTTCAGTTAGAACTCATGTGACAGAGTTTGGTGGAGTTGGAGAAGTAGTTGGTGGAGTTGTATTTAGTTTAACTCGGTTAGACTCAGTTGAGCTAGTTGTATCTAGTCTAACTAATTGATACACTAGTGAGAGTGGAGTGAATTAATTAGTTAATTAATTCACAAATAATAACTCATTAATCAACTGAAGAATACATCAGTTAACTACAGTGCATGGCAGTTTCAGTGGAGACCAGTGGAGAGATAGGTGAAAGAGCAAGTGTGACTATCAGTTGTGAATATAGTGATGCATTGATTGCATCCAACACTCAGTGGAGATGCCAATGAGAATTGCGTGAGCAAGGCTGGAGTAATTATAACTCATTCATAGCCATTCTTCAGCAGGGATTGCGCAGTAGAGGCAGGCTAGCAGGTGGCAAAGATCGATGCATGGATTTGCAAGTTCAGGCTTGATTAGTGTGTAGCAATTGTATTGTACTGAGAGCTTGATATGATCAACTTTGTATAATGATTGTTACATGATCTCTATGACATATATTATATACAGATAGTTGGGTTTTTCAACTTCAGGCTTTCCCATTAAACAACTGTGTTAATGTGTGTGAATTTTTATTGTTTCATGTGTGCATTGCAATCTTGATTTAATTTCCGCAAATGATCAATGGTGGAATAGATTCTATATTTTTCATGAAGTTAAAATAGTGTGAGATCAGGAGAATATTGGACATATAACACATAATTTATATAATTTCTACATGGTATCAAATTAGTTGATCATTGGAGCAGATTGCAATTATTGAAGTAGTTGAGTTTTGGGCTGGTGGAATTCAAATTTGCTGCAGTGTTTTCTTGGTGTCAAAGTTGAGCATTCATTGAAATGTCTTTCAACGGATTGCGATTGGAGTATGCCCTTGATGGGAGCTCGAATTACATAGCATGGAAGGACAGGATGGAGGCGGTCTTTGGAGGATAATGGGCTGAAGGAGTTCGTCGATGGCGATGTTCCTAAGCCAGGATCTAGCGATGCTGCATTACTTGATGCATGGCAAAAGAAGGCAGCAAAGACGAGGAGGATTCTGTTGGAAGGGGTGAAGGACCATATTGTTTCCAAACTTCATGGGAAAGCCACTCCATTCTTTATGTGGAAAGCTTTGACAGACTTGTTCCAAAGCATAAGTGACCAGAGGAAGTTGGCGCTTAAAGACAAACTCAGGAAAATAAAAATGGAGAAAGGCAACAGCATACCCAAGTATCTCACGAAGTTTGTCCAGTGCAGGGATGAGCTAGGAAGTGTGAGGGTTATTGTTGATGAAGAAGACTTGGTGAGCTTGGCTCTCCTTGGGCTTTCGAAGAGTTGGCATAGCTACGAAGACTCTATCAATGGTCGGGAGAAAGCGCCGGGGATGGTGACTTTGGTTGGATCTTGTGTGGGAGGAGATAAGGGCGGAGCTGGGGATGGATCTTCATGAAAATGAAGATAAAGAAAAGCTGGCGCTTTGGGCACGCCGACGAGGGAAAGGAAGGGAAAGAAAAGTACGCGATCGGTGCGAAGGCAAGAACGGAACCGCCAGGTGAAGTGCTTTCATATCACCGACCTTCATTCGCCACTATTTGTCCACACAGAAGAAGAAGAAGAACAAGAAGACTGCTGGATCTACAGATAGAGAGGCCTTAGCCTCATAGTTTGAGTTGGATTTTTCTTTGATCACATGCTTGGTTTCAAGTGTGATGGGATTGGTCTGGTTTTTTGATAGTGGTGCATCTTTCCATATGACCAGAGACAAAGATTTGTTTAGTGATCTAGAGGAAAAGGATATTGGAGTGCACATCGAGATGGGCGATGATGGTAGATACAATGAGACTGGTATCGAGACCATTTCCTTTGAGAGGGAGTCTAATAAACCTTTCATCTTGAAGGATCTCACGCATGTTCCAGGATTGAACAAGAATCTGATCTTCGTGGCGATGCTGGAAGAAAAGGGTTATGATGTTGTTTTTAGTGAGGGAAAAGCTTTCCCGCGCCATAAAATAATTGGTCAAACCAAGAGGATAGGGATTCGAGTTAAGAATCTTTATCAATTGTAGGTAGATGGTTGCGCTGCAATGGAAGGCAAAGCAGAAGGAGTGGTGAGCCGAGATGAGGGCGAATTGTGGCACAGGAGATTGGGCCATCTTCACCATGGCGCTTTGAAAATTTCTTCGGTTCTACGGGCTTCTGACATTGCCTTGCGCGGGTCAGATCGATTACCAGGATGTACTTTGGGAAAATTTGTGAAGACCACTTTTCATGAGAAGGATAGTCGCGCCACGACGATCCTTGAGAGAATTCACACAGACGTGTGTGGACCTTTCTCAGTAGCTTCAACAACAAAGCACAGGTATTATGTGATATTTGTTGATGACTTTTCTCGTAAGTGTTGGATCTTCTTCATGCAGAAGAAGAGCGAGACATACTCAAAGTTCTGTGAGTTCAAGGCGCTGGTTGAGAAAGAGTCGGGGAAGCAAGTGAAAGCTCTCTGGAGCGATAATGGTGGTGAATACATCTCTGGCGAATTCAAAGACTTATGTAGCAAAGAAGTAATTCGAAGAGAACTCATAGCGCCTCATAACCCACAGCAAAATGGGGTCACTGAGAGGAAGAACAGAACGATCGTGGGTGTTGCACGGGCGATATTGCATGATCAGGTCCTTCCCATACACTTGTGGGCTGAGGCATGCAACACTGCGGTTTATGTGAAAAACCGTTGTCCTCATAGAGTACTTGGCATGAGTACACCCGAAGAGGCGTTTTCTGGTAAGAAGCCTGATATTTCTCATTTGAAGATTTTTGGCTCACCTGTTTACATTCATGTGACGAAGGATGCCAGGAAGAAGCTGGAGCCGACCGCAGAGGTTGGGATATTTGTGGGGTACACAGAAACACCCCACAATTATCGTGTGTATTTGCCAAACAGTCGAATGATTGTTGTGCGACGGGATATCAAATTTCATGAGGAGAAAGCCATGAAGTTGTCGCTTGAGAGGGAGCTACACTTGCATGCAGATGAGGAGCTACTTGTTCCTAAATATGAGCCTCAAGATGTGGATCAACCACAAGAGGAGGTTCATGGAGTGGAAGAAACCACTCATGCAACGCCAAACATCAGAGGGCGGAAGCGCACTACAGAAGTTGAGCAACTGAATCTTGATGTAGTGCAGAATGTAGGAGCCCCTACATCACAACGCATACAAAGACAATCACCTGACCGATTTATTGGATACATGGCTCTGATGAGCAAGTGTATTGTGACGGAACCATCCTCTTTCGAGAAAGCTGTGGAGGATCCCGCATGGGTAGATGCCATGGTGGAAGAGTATCATTCGATTGTCAGAAACAGTGCATGGGAGATTGTCCCAAGGCCGAAAGGGAAATCATTGGTAGGTTCGAGATGGATCTGCAAAGTGAAGTAAGTTTCTGACGGGAGCGTCGAGAAGTATAAGGCAAGTTGTTGCACTTCCAGAAAACAAGGATCGAGATCGACTATGAAGAAACCTTTACACTTGTCGCAAGGTATTCTTCCATACGGACCATCATTTCTCTCTCAACGCAGATGGGTTGGCACATTCATCAGATGGATGTGAAGACTGCGTTCCTCAACGTAATCATCAAGGAGGAGGTGTACATTGAGAAACCTGAAGGATTCGAAATCTTCAGCAGTGAGTCGCATGTGTGCAGGCTCAAAAGAGCGCAGTATGGGCTGAAACAAGAACCTTGTGCTTGGTACACATGAATAGACAGTTATTTCACCGGACTTGGTTTCACCAAGAGTGAGGCAGATCCAAACCTATACCAGATTGTGGTGGAGGGTAAGATTTTGATCATTGTGCTTTATGTAGATTATTTAATACTAATGGGTGATGAACTGTTCATACACTCATGCAAGGCAGATCTTGCAAAGGATTTCGAGATGAAGGACTTGGGCCTCCTTCATTATTTCCTGGGATTGGAAATTTGGCAGTGGAAAGGTGAACTGTTTGTGTCTCAAGGCAAGTATGCTTGGATCCCGGGAATCTTTGAAGTTTCACATGCAAGGGCAAACTCCTCTTCTGACAGGTTGGAAGAGGATGCTACATTGGCAGAGGTAGTGGATGCCACTGTTTATCGACAGTTGGTTGGTTTGCTCATGTATTTAGTCAATACACGACCAGACATATGCTATGCTGCAGACCCAACTTTCTGGCTTCATGGTTAAGCCTGCAAGCTCTTTTCGAGCGATTAAGCATATCTTTGAGAGTGTCTCGAGCACATCTAGATATGGATTGTGGTACAGACAATTGGATGAGTAGCTGCATGGCTTCACGGATGCAGATTAGGAAGGAATCCCAACAGACAGAAAGAGCACATCTGGAGGTATTTTCAGTATCAGATCTACAGAAATTTCTTGGTACAGCAGGAAACAAATATCCATGGCACTCAGTTCAGCGGAGGCCAAGTACATGGCAGCAAGTTTGGCTACATGCGAGGCTATATGCATGAGGAAGATCCTGGTTGGTTTGTTCGGTTCTCACTTAGATCCTACTGTGATATATTGTGATAATCAGAGTTGCATTAAACTCTCGGTTAATCCAGTATTTCATGATAGATCTAAACATATTGACATCCGGTATCATCATATCAGAGATTGTGTGCAGCGGAAGATCATGTTGCTTTCTTAAATTCCTACAGAGGATCAGGATGCAAATATTCTGACGAAGGCGCTCACCAGGAGAAAATTCGAATACCATAGAGACAGGATATGGGTGGCAGATAATCCCTATCTTGTTTAGAGGGAGTGTTGAGATTCAACAAGATGATGAGCTTAGTGAAAAGAGTCGCCTTCACTAAGTGGGCTCGCAAGATATTTTTGGCGCAAAGTCTATTTTTAGACTATGTCTATTTTTAGACATGTTGATCATATTCTATGAGTTGCAGGATGCTATTTGTGGATGGTTGGTCAAGTTGGAAAAATAGATGGACTTCTATTTTTAGACATATTGGGCGGAATCTATTTTTAGATTGCCATTCTAAAAATAAATATGTCGAATATTATTAGCTCTTAATAATATTTGGACTCTAAACATTATCTTATTCTCTTGGAGCACTTCAGTTAAGTGCACAGATGTGGCACAACAGCTGACAGAAGGAATTACGCTATTCTTAAGGGTTTACTGGAGCTAATGCATGGAGGACTTCAGTTAGAACTCATGTGACAGAGTTTGGTGGAGTTGTAGAAGTAGTTGGTGGAGTTGTGTTCAGTTTAACTCAGTTAGAATCAGTTGAGCTAATTGTATCTAGTCTAACTGATTGATACACTAGTGAGAGTGGTGTGAATTAATCAGTTAATTAATTCACTAAATAATAACTCATTAATCAACTGAAGAACACATCAGTTAACTACAGTGCATGGCAGTTTCAGTAGAGACCAGTGGAAAGGTAGGTGAAAGAGCAAGTGTGGCTATCAGTTGTGACTATAGTGATGCATTGATTGCATCCAACACTCAGTGGAGATGCCAATGAGGATTGCGTAGTCAATCCTGGAGCAATTCGAGTTCATTCAGAGTCATTCTTTAGCAGGGATTGTGCAGTAGAGGTAGGCTAGCAGGTGGCAAAGATCGGTGCATGGATTTGCTAGATTGGGCCTGATTAATGTGTAGTGATTGTATTGTACTGAGAGCTTGATATGATCAACTTTGTATGAGGATTGTTACATGATATCTATGACATATATTATATACAGATAGTTGGGGTTTTTAGCTTCAGGATTTCTTGTTAAAACAACTGTGTTAATGTGTGTGAATTTTTATTTTTTCATGTGTGCATTGCAATCTTGATTTAATTTCCGCAAATGATCAATGGTGGAATAGATTCTGTATTTTGCATGAAGTTAAAATAGTGTGAGATCAGGAGAATCTTGGACATATAACACATAAGTTATATAATTTCTACAGAGACAGTGCACAAAGCTAGCGTTTATGCAGTAATTAAACCCAGTATATTTAAATTTCGCCTATCAAATTAAAAAATTTCCCTTCAAACTCAGATTTAGATGCTCCTTCAATCATATAACGTTCAGATTTTCCCACAGAGGCGATTTGAGGCCAGATCTGGCCCTTGGGGGCTAGATTTGGCTTAGATCTTAAAAAAAAATTCTGAGTAAAACTTTGCAACTTGCAAAACCAGTTAGATACTGAAAATATACACATAAATTTTTTTATTAAACCCTTACAGCCCTAAAAATACAAATTTACAAGCTACTTTACAGATATGAGGCCCTCATGGCCAGATTTGAACCCATTTCAGCATAATTTTTTAGAAATTTGAAATTTTAAAGATAGGTACAAGCCTTAAAAACCCTGTAAAAAAAACCGAATTTCATCAGATAAATTTGAGAAATTAGAAACGATGAGTTTTTTCAGATTTACGAATATGAGAGTCGGATGGTCCAACTGAAGACTTCTCCAGATGCTCAAATCTTAAAAAAAATTTCCCTGCACACTTAGATCTGAACTTTAGATCGATAGAGATTTAAGAAAATAACATGAGATCCTTCAGAAAAAAATCAAAATGTCATTTTATGAACCTAGAAAACTGCACAAGATACCTGTATGTAGATTAATCCATGAAGACCATCAACCATAAAATGCAAAAATAAAGTAGCAGAGTTTAGAAATGGATCACGACATAGATCTGGAAAAGGAACACCAAAGTTTGTAACCCCAAAGTCTCTATGCTCTATTCCTAAAAAAAAATTACAAGAGCTTTCAAGACAAGTGCACGATCCTAAGATCGGATGACTCAAGATTGACAAAGACTTTTAATTTATAGGACAAAATCTCCAACGGCTAGTTCAGTTGATCCATGTCAAAATAATCTCGACCGTCGACAAGATTTGATCATCTTTTAATCTGGACTGTCGAAATTATAATTTTGAGGAAAAAACAAATTTATGATTTAAATCCATTTTAATTAACTCAAAAATACTATTTTTGAGTTAATTACCCCAAAATTTTGACTTTGATTTAACCACCTAGGCCCAAGGGTCCAAAATTTCTTAAATTCTCAATATTCCCTTGACCTGGGGCCTTTAAAAATTCATTTTTTAAGGACCAACGAATTTTTCCTTTGAACAATTTTATCCTCACCTAGGACCTAAAATTAATTAAATTTCTGGTTTAAGATTTTTTAATTAATTGAACAGAAAATTTAATTAATTGATTGAGAGGGGATTTTAATTATTTTTTTCAACCCTCTTTACATAAGATTAAACATTTAGACACATGAAGGGGGAATACCCGTTCGTATAGGCCCTCAAATAAATACCCAATTCTGCGACTCAAAACATGATCTAGTAGACCAAGTAGCTTGTAATAAAATAATCTAGCCAAATAGCTAGGATTATTCCCAAACTACTTTTACAAGGACTCGATAAAAAACACTAGGACTCACTTAGCATGCTGATGAAAAAATTCACCCTAGCTTTGGGGTGAGGCTGGAGGGGAAAACTCTACTGATAACTTGTGTCGAAAAACACAAGTAAATCAGTGAGACAAAAAACCTCCTAGGATAGAAATCATCAAAAACATACTAGGATTACCTAGGTTGTTACATACATTGACGGTCTTACTTAGATCATTTACATCATAAACATGCATAATGGGTTTACATCATTTACAAAAACTGTTGACTGTCGATAAAATCTGGATAACGTGAACCTCGAACATGATAAGTCCCATTTGAAAAAATGGGGTGTACTGCTATGGGGTTGTTGACAAAGTGTGGTCAACATCTGGCTCTACTTGGGGACACGTTGCTTCATTGAAGGAATGTGAGAATCCAGAATCTGCAGCCAAGCAACACACAAAATTACATAAGTAGTGTTCAACCAAATATCATCATATAACATTAAGCACATGAAAAATAGAAGCTCTTCTTTTATCTATTATTCTACTTAACATGTAAAGTAAATCTACTCTAACTGCAAAATGAAATGCTGAAATAACAAGGTGTAGGGTTAGAGATACGATACAAAGGATGCCTTGTGGCATCAGATGTGCTCAATATAGTTCATGCTGAGCATTTGCTTACTTTCAGGCAAGTCTGTAGGCTGCTTTTTAGATGTCCCATGTCCAATCTTGCTAATTGTAGTACTCTGTCTTATCCGAATGTCAAGCTGCTCTCGGCCATCAGACGAATCAAACCACTTACTTCTTCTTTTCTGCTTTTTTCTCTTCGTCTGAGGGGGTTGTGATGTCAGCAATGAGACCATTGTAGATTTCTTGTCCTTATTTTAAAATGCTTGTACAAAACATCTGATGAGCCTGGAATGTGACCAATCTTATTCTGAATATACTCTGTTAAAGGTGACACATAAGCTTGGTCTTTCTCAACATCCTTTGTAGCCATAGTTAATTCTTCCTTAATGGGAAAAGTGACCTCCGTGTGATGAGATGGAAATTGCTTCAGCAAACTGGGAGACCTATGATCTGTTGACAAATCTGACTTGGGTTGGAAATTCTGCATGTGTGATCTTTCCATTTTTTCCAACTTCTTTTGGATATCAGTGGGATGCTTAACATTATCAATAGTAATTTCCTTCGCATGACTCTCTTCAATAGTCAACAAATTGTGTTGAAGAGAAATCTTATTAGAATGATTAACTTCCATCATCTTTAATCTATTTTCCATGACATTCATTTCCTTGATATGTTTTTCTTCTAAGGCCAATAACTTTCTTTGTATAGAACCAATTTTCCTTGGCGTGAACTGCTATTATTTTTTCTTGATTAAGTTCCATATTCTTAATGATTTGAGCCTGGTTGGCCTCCATATTCTTGATTACCTGAGCTTGATTTAGTTGTATATCCTTAACCATATGAATCAATTCGCTAACAAGATGCTTACGTTGTCAACACTGATTTGACAACTTGTTTCTGTTTCACCACTATCATGGGTTTGTGCTGTCGTGGTACAAGTGGATTCATCCTGAGAATTTTCTGGAAATATCCTGTTGATAGTTGGGTTCTCTACAAGATCAATTTCATTATTTTGCATAATACTGGGAGCACAAGGCGAGTCATCTTGTTTTATATATTTATCTCTAAAAGCATTGATGATGTCTTGTAAACAATATTCCTCAGGACAATTTCGAAACCAATCGATAGCATCACCTTTTAAGGAATAGCCAAAGATACGTATCTTGACATCTTCATGATTATATTGTGAAGGACGACAATATTTATTTATCAAAAAGGTGACCATCCATAGATGTTGTAGAGCAATGCTTGGATCACCTCCTGAGAAAAAAGGTAATTTAGAAATGACCTCTTCTGGCATGTCATGAAAGGTGTCATCCATGATGACCCGCTTAAAATTTAAGAAATAGATTTGTGTTCAAGAATAGTCAAAAGGTCCTCAAGAAGTGAACTTCTTAGCAGGAACTATTGTAAGAAATGAAAGAATTGGAGTCGCCACTTGAACATGAAACTAATTATGAAAATAGAAGAAATAATCGAGGATAACAGATGGATATCAGGGGGGATTCTTGTCTGGGAGTAAATAGATGAATAAGTGGAGTCGCCACCCAAACAAGAAGCCAACTGAAATGTCTAGGTGCTAAAGATATGATGATGAAAAGATGAAGAGATGAAACGACGCCAGAAAAAATGATCCCTCGTGACAGGCTAATGAATGGCGAAAGAAGATTTGAAGATTATAAAATGTTGTTAAGACCAAGGACAGAAAAACTCTATCCCCGGAAACGGTGCCAAAAAATGTTGTCGCACAAAATGTCTAGGCACCACGACAACGACTCAGATCGGGGGCTGTCACCCTGATCCCCAATCTCTCTATCTAAGCTGTCTCCTTGCAAGCTAAGGGAGGTAGACCCTAACAAAAATGAAGGAAAATGATTGGTTGAAAACCAACCAATCTAGGAGACACAGCTAAAACACCAAATACTTGATAAGATTAACGAGATTTCCAAGATCAATTATATTAAAACCAGTGCCTTATGGAGTTAAAGAAGATCCCATTATGCAATTAAAGTTAAGTATTGGATGTATAACTGCTGCTATGAAAACATAAATGACCACAATGATATTCAGTAAAAAGCACCACAACCATTCATTAAGATACTTAAGCTAATCAACAAAGCTTGTCATGAAACGATCATTAAGATAAATGCCAGATGCTTGAAATATTTCCGAAATTATGATGTTTCAAATAACCCAGTTCGAAAATTAGAAATGCTTATATAGTCAAATTTAGATAAAAAATTTAAGCTCATTTGACTATAGGACTTAGAACTTTTTTTAAAATTTTAAAATTATTTTTTATTATTTTTTAAATCTAAAACAAATAAAAACCAAAATTTAAAACTAACACTAAGATCCAAAAAAAAATCTAAAATCTAACAATTGAAAACTAAAACTAAACAAATTAAAACAAAGCAAATTAGAACTAAAAGTTAAAAGAAATTGAATTAAATTTTGAAACTAAACTATAAGTTAAAAAATGAAAATCTAAATCTAAAACTAAACCTAAAAAAATTAAAACTAAAATCTACGCTAACTAAAATGAAAATTAAAAGTTAACAAAAATGAAAACCAAGTCGAATTAAATTTAAAGCTAAACTACACAAAGATCTAAAACTACAGCTAAATAATAAAATGGCACTAAAAAAATAAATTAAAACCTAAGGCCAAACTTAACAAAACAAAATTGAAATTCTATTTAAAACCTAACAATTAAAAAATCGAAATTAAAACCTATGACTAACACGTTAAGAATGAATCTGATAAAAAATAACTAACGCATATATGTATTTCGTTTTTAATATGTGCATTTTTGTTTGGATGTTTGCAGGTTGAGGAGCAGACGGCGTGAGGAGGGACGAGGTCGATGTGAGGAAGACGATGCAGGTTAGACGGCAAGGAGATCGCAGCAGAGAATGAGGGCGGACGGACAATGGATGGACAGAAGGGTAGGCAGCATGGAAGAAGCAGAAGGAAATTGGATGAGAAAGGATGGCAAAGAGGAAGGACGCTCAACGAGGACAACAGAGAAGCTTGATTGAAGATGAGAGTTGATTTTGAAGCAACAAAGAGTGAGGGTGTTTAATAACAGATTGATGGCTTGCAAAAATCGATGGGAGAAAACGCAGATAGAGACAGCACACAGAGCCAGCGTTTATGCAGTAATTAAACCCAATATATTTAAATTTCGCCCATCAAATTAAAAATTCTCCATTCAAACTCAGATTTAGATGCTCCTTCAATCATATAACGTTCAGATTTGCCCACAGAGGCGATTTGAGGCCAGATCTGGCCCTTGGGGGCTGGATCTGGCTCAGATCTTAAAAAAATAAATTCCGAGTAAAACTTTGCAACCTGCAAAACCAGTTAGATCCTGAAAATATACACAATTTTTTTTATTAAACCCTTACAGCCCTAAAAATACAAATTTACAAGCTAATTTACAGATTTGAGGCCCTCATGGCCATATTTGAACCCATTTCAGCACAATTTTTTAGAAATTTGAAATTTTAAAGATAGGCACAAGTCTTAAAAACCCTGTAAAAAAAACCCAATTTCGTCAGATAACTTTGAGAAATTAGAAACGATGGGCTTTTTCAGATTTACGAATCTGAGAGTCGGCTGGTCCAACTGAAGACTTCCCCAGACGCTCAAATCTTAAAAAAAAATTTCCCTGCACACTTAGATCTAAACTTTAGATCGATAGAGATTTAAGAAAATAACATGAGATCCTTCAGAAAAAAAATAAAAAAAATAAAAATTAAAAATTAAAAAATAAATAAAAATTAAAATAAAAATAAAAAATAATATATATATATATATATATATATATATATATATATATATAAAATAATAAATCAAAATGTCATTTTATGAACCCAAAAAACTGCACAAGATACATGTATGCAGATTAATACATAAAGTCCATCAACCATAAAATGCAAAAATAAAGTAGCAGAGTTTAGAAATGGATCACCACATAGATCTGGAAAAGGAACACCAAAGTTTGTAACCCCAAAGTCTTTATGCTTTATTCCTAAATTTTTTTTTACAAGAGCTTTCAAGACAAGTGCACGATCCTAAGATTGGATGACTCAAGTCTGACAAAGACCTTTAATTTATAGGACAAAATCTCCAACGGCTAGTTCAATTGATCCATGTCAAAATAATCTCGACCGTCGATAAGATTTGATTATATTTTAATCTGGACCGTCGAAATTCTAATTTTGAGGAAAAAAACGAATTTATGATTTAAATCCATTTTAATTAACTCAAAAATACTATTTTTGAGTTAATTACCCCAAAATTTTGACTTTGACTTAACCACCTAGGCCCAAGGGTCCAAAATTTCTTAAAATTCTCAATATTCCCTTGACCCTGGGTCTTTAAAAATTCATTTTTTAAGGACCAACGAATTTTGCCTTTGAAGAATTTTATCCTCACCTAAGACCTAAAATTAATTAAATTTATGGTTTAAGATTTTTTAATTAATTGACCAGAAAATTTAATTAATTGATTGAGAGGGGATTTTAATTATTTTTTCCAAGAGAATCCACATATCTACTCCTTGGACCTACCACCACTCCAATTGTCCTCACAGCCTTCAAACGTTTCCTGTGTCTTTAAAAATTTGTGCGCTGCTCCCAAAGCGCCCTTTAAGCGCTACTCATTGCAAAATTGGTTAATGCACAAATTGCCTCATTGCAGCATAACGCTCTAGCATGTTATCTCCTTCTTCGTTCTCTCTTGACTACTCAATACTCACTTGCAGTCGTATCCCTCCATACTTAGTCAGCTCTTTCCTCCATACAGTCGATTCCTCATCACAGTCGACCATCCTCCATTCGCTCTCGACATCCCTCTCTGCAGCTCGCAGTCCTCACCATGGAAAAGTTCATGGTTCCTCCCCACTGTGGCATTGCTCCTTCTGTGACCTCTAACCAACATTTCGTTAATGTGACGGGACATGGTTCATAATCTCATGGGGATCTATGAGCTTACCAAGTTCAGAATATGACCAAAATGACATTGGGGATCTTTGAGCTAGCTTTCCAATTTGGTTTTACAAAATTGATCGGTCCTTGGAAGGTTTTCGAAGGAAGTTGAAATTAGGGATTTTGTTTGGAGGCTTTATGAATGGTTCTGATCGATGCTTGTTGAATGTTGAGACCATTTAAAGAAGGGATCCTACAAGTCTGCCTCTCCCTGCAGCTCAAAAAAAAGAGTCTCATAGGGAATTACAGTCAGCGTGTAAGGGCTATGGCTTTATCCACAATAATTTTCTTTGAAATCGTTGGCAAAGTCGGACTTGTAACAAGTAAATTGAGGGGTTGAGCCTACAACCCACCACAAAGGACTCCCATTGCGTTTCGCTCCCCTCTCCTCCACAACATAGACTCATGCCCACAATCTTCCTCTCGACACTCCTTTGGCCCTCTCGTGTATGTCGACAGTCCCTTCGACATATGCATAGTGGCTCCATTTGATAAGAATAGCAAGGCTCTATTGCAAGGGTCACCGCACCGGTTCGACCACACTCGGTAACATTCCCTCGACTAAGTGGAAGCGTGGCCTTACATAACTCCGCCAAATATACATGAATTCCTAGAATGCGAGGGGGAGCTCCTCTATAGGCCCACTGGTGACTATGGTGCCAAAACTTCTTTCATATTCTGGGTCGACTTTGCATGAAGAAATTGGAGAGCGCAGTGTATAATGTTCCACCACCTAAGTATCAACACATATAGTTTACATATTCTGGAGACACGCCTTAGTTTTCTCTAGCTCTCTTTCCCGTGAAGTTGTGGCTGATTTTATGTTTGTACGTAAGAAAAGTCGCATCTTTTCTCATAAACAAGCATTGAAGAAGGCAGACTCTTGAGTTCGGAAATAGCTACCTCAGTGTCCTCGTCTTGAAAGCGAGCTTGCATTTGGATTCTTTAGTTGCAGTCAAAGGAGAAGAACACTCTCTCATGCAGTGTATAAACCATCTGAACTCAAATTCATTGCAAGCAGAGGAATATTAACCAAAGGACGACAAACATAGAATAAGTTGCCCTTTATAGTAGTTGGCATATGCAATCATTTTAATATTTTCTGTGATTATTTGCCAATTTTTCTTATTGAAATTCTGCAACTCAGGGATAAGTTTCCATTGCTTATATATTGGAATAACCAGTGAAATCAAGAGCCATCATTGTTGTGAGTGGGTGTTGCTTCTTAGTTGATAGTTGCGATCATTGTTTGAAGTGTAAGCTTGAGTTGTTGAGAAAAATGGCTAAAATCGATGATGAAATAGAGTTGTTGAATAACCTCATTCATTCCACTATTCATGATATGGTAAAAATGAGCAAGAATGATCTTTTTAATATTCAAATTCGTTTGCACGATGCACAAGACAAGATTGAGTTTTTTTAGCTTGAATCTCAACTACAACAAGAAGAGTTGCAACAAAAGAGTTGCCATTCTAAACCTGTTTCTGTTCAAAACATTGAAAGAGACTCCCATAACCAGCAAGCCAATAATGCTGCAGACAATTCACATTCAATGCCCAGTGTAAGAGAAAATTTGCACGCAGAAGCAAACATCCAGCCTGCACCTCCCAAGCCCATCTTTAGACCTTGAGAAGAGCTTGTCCATAACAAGCAAAAAAACAAGTATTGGATATGACAAGGAGTTGTCCTTTCATATCCCAGACTACTCCAAGCCCATACAATTTCAGAGTGCCAGATTTCTTTATGACAGTTCACCTTCAGCTGTTTCAGATCCTGCTCCTATTCCACAATAGCAACAATAGATTGAAAAATGCCAACACTGTGATCGCGTTGGCCATCTAAAAGATCACTGTTTCGATCTTCACCCATGCAAGCACTATGGTCGACACACCCATTCTTCACACAGATGCTTCAGAAACAATCCTCCTTCAAGAACAAATATTCATCTTGGATGGATTGCTTCTTGGAAATGGGCATCAACAACCAAGAAGATGTTTAAGTCACATGTTAGAACTTGTTCTAGAATATTGAGCAAACTTGCAGTTGAGTTTTTGCCATCATCTCACCTTGTACCTGACAGGGGGGGGAAATGATGGTCATCTACAATCTTCGAAGTCACATCAAGCGAGCCTGAACCACAATCTCTCATTCCATATTCAGAGTTGTAGCTAGAGACACAACAGTTCAAGCGAGTCCGAGCCACAACTTGTCATTCCAGATTCAGAGTTGTAGCCAGAGACACAGGTTCCCATGAGCATTCCTTTTGTTGGTGGACAACCTTAAACCATCCATGCGAGGTTCATATTCTTCCTCTTCATAGAATTCAGAGCACTTCCTCTAGCAGAAGATTTCAACTTCTTGCCAGCTTTGGTAGAGTTCCGGGAACTGCAATAAGCGTTGCGTTCTAGAGTTGGTGGTCATCCTTAAACCATCACAGGTTGTAGACCTCCCTTCTTCTAGGTTGAAGGTCTCCCTCTTCAAATATGAGGGCCACTTCCTCTAGCAGAAACCCTCAACTTCTTTCCAGATTTGGAAGAGTTCTGGGAACTGCAATAAGCGTTGTGTTCCAGTGTTGATGGTCATCCTTAAACCACCTCTTTATGCCAACATTTCAGAGAGCTGATTCAGCCTAAGTGCTGCCATGCATACTTTGCAGATTTGTATTACAACTCTCTTCTTGGACTCACACATACCCCTTCAGGTTAAGGGGGGGAATGTTGGACACCTAATCCTCAACGGGTAGGTGTGGAAGCCAAATAGTCATAAAGGATTCCAAGTGACCTTGGAATGCGGAATCCAAGGGTCACACCTAATGTACTATAAAAGCACATCTATGGTAATAATAAAATAACTCATGCCTATCTTTCCTATGTGTGTGGTTACTTTCTCATCCACCATGCATGTGTTTAACATGCATTAATAAAAATTTAATTGATATGAATATTGTTATAAGATATATGTCGACTTTTGATGAATAATGAATTTAAACAAATCACAATAATTGCACTGTCACAGGTCGATGTTTCTAAAAAATACAAAATGAACACTGGTGCGTGTTAGTTACTGTGCACTAGTGCGTTTGTATGATATAGCGCACCAGTGCGTTTCAAACAACGGGCACTGCAAAAATACCAATACCAATTAGAACGCTCGATGCGTTTGTGTGATACTACGCACTGTTGCATTTATGTGAGACTGCTCACCAGTGTGTTGATACGACCTATGGGCACCGCACAAATACCAATACCAATTAGAACACTCAATGCATTTGTGTGATACTGCGCGCTGGTGCATTTGTATAATACTACGCATCGGTGCGTTGATACAACCTATGGGCACCACAAAAATATTAATACCAATTAGAACAAACCAACTCGTTCTATCGCCTACAGTGCGCCCCGTGCAGTTTTAGACCTTAACGGCCCGGTGCATGAACCTTCGACCGCCCTGGGGCGACTGTCTGGCTGACACGCACTAGGACGTTGCTAAACGCCCTGGGGCATCCTAAATTTGTTTTCCGTCCCGGTGCTTGGTAGGTTTACAGTACCGGTGCGTTCACTGTAAAACGCACTAGTGCGCTGACACCTGATTAGCAGACCGTTGAGAAAAATATCCGTAACAACCTTCGACTGCCCAAATTTTTTTAATTGTGTTGAAATTCCATTAGAAGCTCTGCCAAAACCTCCGTTATCGAAAGCAAATTTTGTAGCAATTGTTTTTTTGACAATTTTGGCCAATTTTATAATACTAAAAACCTCCGTTATAACCTCCACTAGAGGGTCTTTTCCTTGTAGTGAGTTCTCAAACCTCTCACACAAACAATGATCCAATCCAAGATGTCTCCAAATGACCTCATCCTCTCCTTTTATAGAACTGATGGATAGATCTCCAAGCCTCTAGAAGCATCTTATTCTATTATTATTCTAAAATAATCTCCATGGATTTTATCTTAGTGACTTTTAATTTAATTATATTTCATCTACGTCACTTTCGGGCCCTCTTCCTCTAATTAATTATTTTTCCTTTAATTAAATGACTAATTAAAGTCATTTTTAATTAAGGAAAATGGTAAATCACCCACAATACTCTCTGTGGCCACTATGAGTCACTTCTCAGCATCCCATCCTGAAGGTATCCTCATTCTGGTTCCAACGAGCTATTACATTGAGGTGTTCCATAAAATAATCTTCTCAGAATACCACCTTGAGCATAATTAATTAATTTAGGCTCCCTAATAATTCTAATTTTAAAGTTGTCGGAATGTGACAGAACAAAAGACAAATTGTGTTGATGATGAAATATGCCAAGCGAATGCCATTAGATCCCGTAAAAACTCCTCAAAATTCCTGATAACACGAACCTGTTTTAATGGCCTTGCCATCCCCTGTCCTAGAAATCCACCCTAGTTGTACTATGGAGGAAAATAAAATTTGGAACATTACAAATCATCCGCCTCAAGATTGCTTTCCCTCAAGAAATCCAAATATGTGGACCATCCTGCTGGCCCGATGCAACTAATACCCAATGCCTAGATCCCATACAAACCACTAGGTACTGCCATGTATCAGTGTCAAGCCACTGGAAGCAGACCCCTCAATTCTTGGATCCCAAACTTATCTCTCACTGTACCTATCATCAACCAATCCTCCTAGATCCCAAAGCCAGCATGGCCAATCATCACCCAAGTCCCATGGCTCGGACTATGCTTTGTCTTTGGCTATAGCTGCTGCTCCATGAAGCGAATACCAACTCAGCAACTCCCTCCAATCCAACCTCTGACCTAGGCCGAGGTAAATCTTGCTCCGTTAATGATGAGCTAGTGCTACTGAAATACTGATGGATTGTTGGTCCACAATGCGTGGCCCACTAAAACATGAAACAACTCTCTCATCTAAGGGCTCCTGCCGAAATGTGCCTGGAACTAAGAATGATACTCCATCAATAGGATACCAACACATGATCTCCCACCAATCTAACATATGGACACTTGTGCAAGGGATAAGTCTACTAAGCTTATAATGGTCCATGCTTAACTCCCAACGCTATGCCCTGTCAACCAACAGAATCGGTCGAAGAAACCCTACCCCTCTCCCTATAATGGAAAAAAGTGGGCAAGTTATGCTGTAAGCCTATCTATATACCCTGATAGAAGGCTACTGCATAGAAATCTTGCGGCTGTGATGGCCGAAACTACATCTGTTTGCAGCTCATTAATGGGTAGACCCAAAGATGGATGCATTGTTATCTCCCTCGCCGAATAGGAAACTCCACGCTCCTCCAGCCCACCAATCCTCAGCAACGTTGTCCTATCATACTCCAACACCTCTTGAGGACAAGTGCCTGTAAATGCTACCATCCTTCTAGCCTTATGTCCATATGTCTCCTCTTCACCAATGGCTGACCCCAAGGGTGGCCGCTCCTCCTCCCCCATCATGAGCTCAATGTGATCCTCTGATTGGCCCTCTACAAAAGGATCGTCATGCATATTACACATATCCTCCTCCTTAGTTGACACATGATCCACCATATGCTAGTCATGCTGAATCATCACAGGTGACTCATCATCCTGAATATCTCCCCTAGATTCCCTTGACTGCTCACCATGCACACTGGAATATAAATCCGGCCTACTGTCATCAACTCCACATGACTTCTCATGTTCCCCAGAAGCATCCTCATATGACTCCATGGACTCATCCGAAGAATAGTCCTCATCCTGACATAAAGAAGGAATATCTTCCTACTCTAACTCTGCCAAATCATCTGCATCTCTCAAGCATGAGTGGTTGGGTCCCCGAGGTTATTTGCAGATGAAGCAAAGACCCTTCCTCCTCAACTCATCCTTGCTGCCTCATCCACCAAACTAAGACAACTCCTCCCTGGCCAGCTGTCTCCTAAATAGCCCAATGTTCTTCTCAACCAACCTTTTGGCTAGCTCATAAGTAGCAGGTGAGACCAACTACTCTATCCTCCAAATGTTAAACAATCTAGTCTGCGACTCTCGGAAAATGGCCTCATGACCCCTCATACATGATGAAAAAATGGACTGCATTGTTGATTTTTAGTATGATTGGAAGTTCTCTAAGTCTCAAATTTTGTGGAGAGGCTTAGGCACATGTATTCTAGAGAACTCATAAATCGTTTGTGAAAATTCCACTGAGAATATGTTTTATTAAAATAACTAATTATTTTAATGGAGACCCTAAGTCTAAACTTAGGGAAACTAAATAGTTAAAGGGTATTAATAAAACATAGTGTGAATCTTCTAGAGAACATGGATCAAGTCAATTTATAGTCTTAGTCATTGATTAGAGATATAATCTCGGTCATTGAATTCTCAACGAGAAGACTATAAAGGAAGGCTTGAGGGTCATTTGGAAAGACACATCGAGTGAATCAAGTGATCGAATTCTTCTGATAGAGCAATGCTCGACGAAGATCATATCTATAAGTGATTCCAGTGCAGAGAGGGGAAGAGTAGCTTCCAGAGAGATATTTTCTCAGCCAAAGAATCATTAGCAGAGAGAGGCATAGAGTGATTCAACAGCTCTCACGCAGAGGCTGACACAAATCCACACAGGGTTATGTAGAGGTGTTGATTTTTGGTAGCATCAGAAGTGATATAAGTCTCAAATTTTGTGAAGAGGCTTAGACACTCATATTCCAAAGAACCCAAAAATCGTTTGTGGAAATTCCACTCAAAATATGTTTTATTAAAATAATTAATTATTTTAATAGTGATCCTAAGTCTAAACTTAGGGAATTTAATAATTAAAGGGCATTAATAAAACAGAGTGTGAATATTCTTGAAAACACGGATCAAGTCAAGTTATGTTCTCAATCGTTGATTAGAGATCTAATATAGGTCGTTGATATCTCAACAAGAATATTATAAAAGAAGACTTGAGGGTCATTTGGAAAACACAATGGTGCAAATACTCAGTTTCCCGAGTAAATCAATTTTCTCAGTGGTCGAAGTTCGACAAGAGAAAATCGACTCAGATGGAGAGTAGTGGGTGGAGGACAGGCAGAGAGGGTTCAACAACAATATGGGGTGTAGGAGCAGGGACGCAGTGCCAGGAATAGACAACGCAGAGGCTAGGAGGAAGTAGCGCAGAAGGGTGACACAATTCTGCACAGTCCCCATGCAAAGCCAGCACAGTGATGACTCAAGAGGCTCAAGAGGGTCCTTCTAGGGTCATTTCTCATTTGATTATTTTGTGAGGAATTTCTTCAGTGTTTTCATTGGGAATTTATCTTCGTCATTATTGATTGTAAATTGTACAAGAAGATTGTGTTGAATAATAGAAACCTTCATTTGCTGCATCGATTTTCCCACATTGGGTTTTTCCGGGGACAATTGTCCAAAATATTTGTCATTCGCGTGCTAGTATTTTCCTTATTGTCTTGCTCAGTAATTATATGGGGAATTCTGCATTTGAATTTGTTTCGATATTTACAGAAGAGATTTATGCAAATAAATTATTTCTAATTAATAAGTAGAAGAAATAACATCAGATAATGCAGTAGAATTTCAAGTTGAAATTTTCACATGGTAACAAAGCAAGGTTAGGAAAGCAAGCAAGAGGGACAACGCCAAAGGGGATTTGTGGTGTTGCCTTGGCAGAAAATTGTACACCCAAGGGCTTACACATTTCTTCTGCAGAAATTGTCCGGGAAGGGAAAAGCACGAAGAAGATGGAAGATCAAGTTTTGTCAGAGTTGGCCTCTAGGCTGGAAAAGGAATGTGCATGCTTATCTAGCACCACATCATTAGATGATTGGTATATTGATAACGGGGCTTCAACCCATATGACTAGAGAAAGAGATTGATTCTCTAGCTATAAAGAAGAATGAATGAACTTCCAAATTACTATGGGAAACAAGTCAAAATGTACCCTTGTAGGAAAAGGGACTGTAGCATTTCAGACAGAAGTAGGAGAGAGTCTCTGAGCCACTAATGTACTGAATATGCCAGGTATGGGAATGAATTTACTTTCAGTGTCTCAATTGCAAGACAAGGGATATGATGTATACTTTATCGGGAGAAAAGTCTATGTCAAGCATCAAAGTTGGAAGAAAAGGTTCAGATTGGAACTCGAAGCAACATATTATACAAGTTGCAGCTTGAATCTCTAATGGAACTGACAGGTAGCAATCAAAGCGGCGAATAAAATCTGAATGAACTATGGTAATGACGAATGGGGCATCTACACCATGGAGCTCTGAGAATTCTCAGAGAAATAATTACGAGAGTTCTGGTTCTTAGTACCAAACATGATGACGTGTGCAGAGTGTGCATTTTCGGAAAATATGCTAAAGCAACATATTCCAAAAGAAACAATAGGGCGAAAAGTGTATTGGGGTTAATACACTCAGATATCTGTGGACCAATGTACACTAGAGCTCTTGGTGGAAGTGAATATTTTGTCACTTTCATAGATGACCATTCCAGGAAGGCTTGGATTTACTTCTTAAATACCAAGGATGAGGTCTTTGATCGGTTTAGAGAATTAAAAGCTCTAGTAGAAAACCTTCCCAGAAAATCAAAGTGTTGCATTCATATAAAGGAGGTGAATATACTGATAAGGAATTCACATATTTCTATGCAAGGGAAGGCATCAGAAGAGAATGGAAAACTTCTTACAATCCATAGCAGAATGGAGCTGCAGAATGAAAGAACATGACTATTGTTAGGGAAACAAAGGCAATGTTGTATGACCAAGATATGCCTAGATTTTTGTGGGCAGAAGCATGTAGCACAAATGTATATATCCAGAACAGGACCCCTCACAAATAATTGGGCAAGACAATGCCCGAGAGTGTATTCACAGGGGTGAAGTCGGAGGTAAGTCACATCAAGATTTTTGGGAGTGTGGAATATTTTCATGTTCTAGATGAGAAATAGAGCAAACTAGATCAAACTGTTGAGAAAGGGTATCTCATGGGATATAGCGAGACATCCAAGGCATACAAAATCTACCTTCTAGGTAACAGGAAAGTAGTAGTGAGGAGGGATGTGAAATTCATGGAGGATCGAGCCTTCAAAAAATCCCTTGAAATGCCTACCAAGGAACATTTTGAGGATGTGCCTTTTGTCCAGCGTCAGCTAGGAGAGAATCCAGCAGATGGACAACCAATAGGATCTAGCACTGTGACTAGTACTAGTATTTATTTGAGAGAATAAAATCCAGATAGCTCGCAACTGATGGGTCAGTAAGAGGAAGAGATGACTGAGCTAACCACTACCAGTAGCAGAATCAATAGAGAGGCACGACAAACGCTGAGGGACGCAAAAGAGTTTGTTGGAGCTCCTAGAATCGAGAAAAGGTAGCATAAACAGCCTGACAGATACCAAGCATTGGTAGCACAGGTTGATGAACCCTCTAGCGTTTAGGAAGTGATTCAACACCAAGTCTGGGTGGATGCTATGGTAGAGGAGTACAATTCTATCATGACCAATGATGTCTAGGAAGTTGTACCTAGACCAAAAGATAGGTCAGTTGTAGGTTCCAGGTGGATCTACAAGATTTAATATGTTGCAGATGGCAGCGTAGAGAAGTATAATGCTAGGTTCATGGCTAAGGGATATGCTCAGAAAGAAGGAATAGAATACGAAGAAACCTTCGCCCCTGTTGCCAAATATACCTCTATCAGATCCATTTTATCCCTTGCGGTGCAGATGGGATGGGAGATTCACCAAATGGACATCAAGACTGCATTCTTGAATAGGGTGATAGAAGAAGAGGTTTACATCGAACAACCATAAGCCTTTAAGACACATGAGAAAAAAAAACTCATGTATGCAGACTAAAGAAAGCCTTGTATGGAATCAAACAAGAACCGAGAGCATTGTATGGTCGAATTGATGGTTACTTGCAGCAGATGGGATTTGTCAAGAGTGACGTTGATCCAAATCTCTATTATCTCACAATAGAGAATGAGTCACTGATTTTGGTATTGTATGTATATGATTTATTTTTAACAGGATCATCTAGGCTCATCAAATGCTGCATGAGGAACCTGGCGGAGGAATTCGACATGAAGGATTTGGGGCTGATGCACTATTTTTTGGTATTGGAAGTTTGGCAGTAGAAAGGAGAAATCTTCCTTGGGCAAGGAAGATATGCTATAGAGATTCTAAAGAGATTTAGAATGCAATATTGTAGACCCATGGCTACTCCAATGATCACCAATTGGAAGAAAATTGGTGCATCTGAAGATAAACAAGTGGAACAACACCAGGTCAGACATTTGCTACACTATTAATTCCCTCAGTCAGTTCATGGTAGAACCAAAGAGGGCACACTGGGCATCAGCTAAGAAAGTTCTCCAATATATTCGAGGAATAGTTGGATATGGATTAAAATACACCTAAGGCAATGACATCATTCTACATGGATTCACAAATGCAGATTGGGCAAGAAGTTTGGTGGGTCAGAAAAGTACCATACGGTACTGCTTCAACATTGGATCAGGTATGAGTTCCTAATGCAGTAAGAAGTAGAAGTCTATAGCACTGAGCACATCTGAAGCAGAATATATGGCAGCCAACACAACTTCGTGTGAGGCTGTATGGCTTAGGAAAATGCTAGTGAATTTATTCAGAAGGAAGATGGAGGCGACCAATATTCTATGTGATAATCAAAGTTACATAAAGCTCTCTGAGAACCTAGTTTTTTATGATCGGTCGAAACACATCAACATCAGGTGTCATTTTATCATATACTGTGTTCAGCAAGGAGCAATACAGTTGCAGCACATTCCCACACGAGAACAGGTAGCAAACATTCTCACCAAGGCCCTAGGGAGAACAAAGTTTGTTTATTCCAGGGGAAAGATGGGGATGATTGAGAATTTGTTTCAGTAATGGATGAAGCAATACTTAAGAGGAAGTTGTAGTACGAATGTAGCATTGGAAGTGGCAATGTCATGTGCAACAATACAATAGCAGCAAAAACACAGTGGTTGATGGAGAAGTTGTCAGATGTCAGCAACGCAGAGAATGCTTCAGAATCATAACAATATGAAACAGACATATTGTTAGAGCATTTTCCTCACTAAGAGGGAGTGTTTATTTTTTGTAGCATCGAAAGTGCTCTAAATCTCAAATTTTGTGAAGAGGCTTAGACACTCATATTCTAAAGAACCCATAAATCATTTGTGGAAATTCCACTCTAAACATGTTTTATAAAAATAATTAATTATTTTAATGGTCACCCTAAGTCTAAACTTAGGGAAATAAATAATTAAAGGGCATTAATAAAACAAAGTGTGAATCTTCTAGAAAACACAGATAAAGTCAAGTTATGATCTCAACCATTGATATCTCAACGAGAATATTATAAAAGAAGTCTCGAGGGTCATTTGGAAAACACATTAGTGCAGATACTCAATTTCTCGAGTAAATCGATTTTCTCAGTGGTCGAAGTTCGACAAGAGAAAATCAACTCAGAGGGAGAGTAGCAAGTGGAGGACAGGTAGAGAGGGTTCAACAGTAATCAGGGGTGCGGGAGCAAGTGACGCAGTGCCAGGAAGAGACAACACAGAGGTTGTGAGGGAGCATCCAAGAAGGGTGGCATAGTTCTGCGTAGTCCCCACGCATAGCCAATGCAGTGATGACGAAGGAGGCTCAAGAGGGTCTTTTCGGGGTAATTTCTCATCTGATTATTTTGTGAGGAATTTCTCCAGTGTTTTCATATGGAATTTCTATTCATCATTAATGATTGTAAATTGTATAATAATATTCTGTTGAATAATAGAAACCCTTATCTGTTGCACCGTTTTTCCCACATTGTGTTTTTCTGGGGACAATTGTCCAAAATATCTGTGTCACTCGTGTGCTAGTATTTTCCTTATTGTTTTGCTCAGTAATTATATGGTGAAGTCTTCATTTGAATTTATTTTGATATTTACTGAAGAGATTTCTCCAAATAACTTATTTCGGAATAATAAGTAGAAGAAATAACATCAGATAATGCAGTAGAATTTCAAGTTGAATTTTTCAAAAGAGGCAACGCAGAGGGATAAAGAGAATCCGAGATTTTGTAGAAGAATCAGTTTCAGAAGCTGGGAGCTGGGGTGTGTGATTGGGAAGTTGGAGATAGTGATTCCGGGCTACAAATCAATATTCCAGTTGGGTGACGTAGGGCTTGCTAGGGGCACCTCATCCAGTGACCGGATCAGCCGAGATTTTTTCAGTGATTGTGTGAGGTATTCTCACAAATATTTATGCCAGTATTTCTCTCTCTGTAACTGAATAACCCTTGAGGTATTCAACGATGTATTTAGAAATTGCTACTGCTTAATAATATCAAACCCTCATATCTGCTGCATCGATTTTCCCGCATTGGGTTTTTCTGGGGACTTGGTCCAAAATAAAGGCGTCCTATATGTGATTTAATTTTTGCTCAGCTTCTTTGTTTCATGATCATAAAGTATTAAGTGTAGGTTTCTTAAGTAATTTACTTCAGTAATTCATGAAGAAATCTGGAAGTAATTTCAGTTAATTGCAGTAAGATTCCTGAGATTGTCAAATCTAGGATTTTTCTCATGGTATAAGAGCATTTGATGTGAAACAGGAAGAGCATATATGAGCACTGAAGTGAAGGCCAAATTGCTGCAACAACAACAGACCGAATACCCAAAGGGATTGCACAGTTATAGCGAGGAGGGCTAATTTTTCTAGGTTGTCTTTCTCTGAGTGAGTTGACATAGAGGTAGGAATTTCGGTTCGAGATTTTGCGAAGGCAGAGGAAGAAGCGCAAAGCTTTCATGCAGAGTCAGAGGGACGCAATTTTCTGCAAACAGTTGCTGTGAAAATTCTAAATATGAAATTATACTGTAGTTACTGAATTATTTCTCCTACTTCATTTCCATGATAATTTATTTACAAAAACCTTCAGGAAATATCTAAATAAATTCTATTGTAGTTATCGCACAATTACATAGATAAAAAACAGTGAAATATAAGCACAAGAATTAATCACATCGACACAGTTATTTTTGGACAATTGTCCCAGGAAAAACCCAATGCGGGAAAACTGGTGCAGCAGATGAGGGTTTCTATATTAATATTTAGGAGCAATTTATTTACAAGGAATGATTGGCATAATAACTGAGAAATTTCCAAGAAAACAACTAAGGTATTTTTCTCCTAGCCTCCAGAGAAGTTCTGACACCCGAGAGGCTCTCTGGCCTTCACTGCGTCACCTCTGCGCAGAGACTGCATGAGGACTGCGTCACCACTACGCTATCCCTCTGCGTTGTCTCTCTGTGCTACCCCACTGCTGTTTTATGTCCTTCTTCCTCGAGCTCTAGCTGTTCCTGAAACCCTCCTCTTCCTCCGCCCTGCAACTCTCCCTCTAAAATCAAATTCTAAATTCTGAAGAATCGACTTCCCTCGAGTTACTGAGTGTTTTCCTATCTTGTCTTCAACTGACCCACAAGTATTCATTTATACTTTTCCTGTTGATAAATCAATGACTGTGATCTAATATTTAATCAACGGATAAGATTAAAATAGACTTGATCCTCGTCACTTAGAAGCTTCTCAGCCATATTTAAGTTAATGCACTTTAATTATTTTAATTCCCTAAGTTTTAATTTAGGCTTCATTAAAAATAATAATTATTTGAATAACTTGCATTCCAGGTGGAATTTCTCCAAATGATTTTTGGGTCTTGGAGATCCCGTGTGTTCTATCTCCTCCACAAAATTTCGAAGCTAAAGCACATCCAATGCTACCAAAAAATCAACAACCCCTCTTAGCGAGGAAAGGGCGATAATAATACTTCCCACAAGAAGTATCACCCTGATCCACAACATCGGTCCTCTGTGCTGCTGATGCTTGGTCTACCGCCCCTCATCTACTGTGCTGCTGCTATCTGTATTGTTTCCCATGATACTATCACTATCATTGCCTCATTTGGACTGCAGGTCCCTTTTAAGTACTGCACCTATGCGTCTCTGCCACCAAAACATATTCATGATCATCCCCAACTTCTCCCTGAAATAAAAAAACATTGTACTTCCTAGAGCCTCAGTGAGGATGTCTGCCACTTGTTCTCCTGTCGTAGTGTACTGTAATTGTATTGCTCCTCGTTGGACACAATATCTAATAAAGTGAGACATGATGTCAAGGTGATTCGACTGATCATGAAACAACAATTTCTCAGAGAGCTTGATGCAACTCTGGTTAACACATAAAATGTTGGTCGCTTCCATCCTTCTCCTGAATAGATTCACAAGCATATTCCTCGGCCATATGGCTTCACATGAAGTTGTGTTGGCTGCCATATATTCCGCCTTGGATGAGCTCAGAGCTACAGACTTCTGTTTCCTACTGCACCAAGAAATCATTCTCGATCCAATGTTGAAATAGCACCCAGTGGTACTGAAATTCGGATCTACTGAAATTCCAACCCACTCATTCTGATGTCATTGCCTTGGGTGTACTTTAACCCATGCTCGAATGTTCCACATATGTATCTGAGAACATGCTCAACTGTTGCCTAATGCACCCTATTTTGTTCCACTATAAGCTAACTGAGGGTGTTAACTACATAATAAATATCTGGTCTCGTGATAACCAGATACATCAGGGATCCTATGAGCTGTTTGTGTAAGGTGGGATCTACTTCTTTATCCTCAGATGCATCAATATTCTTCCAGTTAGTGATCATTGCGATAGCCATGGGTCTACCGTCCTGCATCCTGAACCTATTTATAATTTCTTTAGCACATCTCCCTTGTCCAAGGAATATCTCACCCTTATGTTGCCAAACTTCCAACCCCAGAAAATAATGCATCTATCCCAAATCCTTCATGTTGAATTCTGTAGCTAGGTTCTCCTTGCAATCCTTGATAAGCCTAAATGAACCTTCAAGAATAGGTCATCTACATATAATACCATAATTAGAGGCTCATTCCCTACTGTCATATTGTAGATATTAGTATCTGTGTCACTCTTGACAAATTCCATCTTTTGCAAGTAACCATCAATCCGACCGTACCAAGCTCTAGGTGCCTATTTAAGTTTATACAAGGCTTTCTTAGGCCTGCAAACATGAGTCTTCTACTAATGTGTCTCAAATCCCTTTGTTTGTTCAATGTATACTTCTTCCTCTATCACCCCATTCAAGAAAGTAGTCTTGATGTCTATCTGGTGAATCTCCCACCCCATATGCACTGCAACGGATATCATGGATCTGATAGAAGTAAACCTGGCTACTGGGGCGAAGGTTTCTTCATAGACTATCCCTTCTTTCTGAGCATACCCCTTAGCCACAAACCTGGCTGTGATACCATGTGAAAATTTCAAATATGAAATTCTACTACAGTTACTGATTTATTTTTCCCACTTCATTTCCATGATAAGTTATTTACAAAAACCTTCAACAAATATTGAAATAAATTCTACTGCAGTTATCACACAATTACATAGAGAAAAGAACAGTGAAATACAAGCACAAGAACCAATCACATCGACACAGTTATTTTTGGACAATTGTCCCCAGAAAAACCAGTGCATCAGATGAGGGTTTATATATTAATCTTTAGTAGCAATTTCTTTACAAGGAATGACTCGCAGAATAACTGAGAAATTTCCAAGAAAACACCTGAGGTATTTTTCTCCTAAGCTCCGAAGAATTTCTTACACCCGAGAGGTTCTTTGGCCTTCACTGCGTCACCTCTCTGTGATCCTTTGCGCAGAGACTGCGTGAGGACCGCTTCACCACTGCGTTGTTCCTTTGCACTGTCTCTCTGTGCTACCCCACTGCAGTTCTGCGCCCTTCTTCCTCGAGCTCTGACTGCTGCTAAAACCCTCCTCTTCCTCTGCCATGCAACTCTCCCTCTAAAATCGAATTCTAAATTTAGAAGAATCGACTTCCCACGGGTTACTGAGTGTTTACCCGACTTGTCTTGAGCTCACCCACAAGTCTTCCTTTATACTTTTCCTGTTGATAAATCAATGACCGTGATCTAATATTTAATCAACGACTAAGATTAAAGGAGAGTTGATCCTCGTCACTTATAAGCTTCTCAGTCATATTTAAGTTAATTCACTTTAATTATTTTAATTCCTCAAGTTTTAATTTAGGCTTCATTAAAAACAATTAATTATTTGAATAACTCGCATTCCGGGTGGAATTTCTCCAAATGATTTTTGGGTCTTGGAGATTTTGTGTGTTCTAGCTCCTCCACAAAATTCCGTAGCTAGATCACATTCGATGCTACCCAAAAATAAAAAATACCTCTTAATGAGGAAAGGGCTCTAGCAATAATTCCCACAAGAAGTATCACCTTGATCCACGACATTGGTCCTTTGCGCTGTTGATGCTTGGTCTACTGCCCCTCATCTACTGCAGTGCTGTTATCTGTATTGTTTACCATGATACTGTCACTATCACTGCCTCATTTGTACTGCACCTATGCGTATCTGCTACTGAAACAAATTCTTGATCATCCCCAACATCCCTGAAATAAACAAACTTTGTTCGTCCCATAGCCTTAGTGAGGATGTCTGCCAATTGTTCTCCTATCAGAGTGTACTGTAACTGTACTGCTCCCAGCTGGATACAGTCTCTGATAAAGTGAAAACTGACGCCAATGTGCTTCGATCGATCATGAAACACCAGATTCTCATAGAGCTTGATGCAACTCTGGTTATCACATAAAATGTTGATCGCTTCCATCCTTCTCCTAAATAGATTCAAAAGCAACTTCCTCAACCATATTGCTTCACATGAGGCTATGCTAGTTGCCACATATTCCACCTCGGCTAAGCTCAGAGCTACAAATTTATGTTTCCTACTGCACCAAGAAGTCCTTCCCGATCCAATGTTGAAACAATACCCAATGGTACTTTTTCGATCTACTTAACTTCCAGCCCAATCTACATCAGTGAACCCACTCAATTTGATGTCATTGCCTTGGGTGTACTTTAATCCATGCTCAAATGTTCCTCGTATGTATCTAAGAACATGCTTGGCTGTTGCCCAGTGCACCCTCTTTGGTTCCACCATGAACTGACTCTGGGTGTTGACTGCATAGCAAATATTTGGTCTCGTGTTAACTAGGTACATCAGGGTTCCTATGAGTTGTCTGTACACAGTGGGATTTACTTATTTATCCTTAGATGCATCAATCTTCTTCCAGTTAGTGATCTTTGGAGTAGCCATGGGTCCACAGTCCTGCATCTTGAAACTCTTCAAAATTTTTGTAACATATCTCCCTTGTCCAAGGAATATCTCACCCTTCTGCTGCCAAACTTCCAACCCCATAAAATAATGCATCTATCCCAAATGCTTCATGTCGAATTCTATAGCTAGGTCCTCCTTGCAATCCTTGATGAGCCTAGATGAATCTGTCAGGAATAGGTAATCTACATATAATACTAGAATTAGAGGCTCATTCCCTACTATCAAATAGTAGAGATTAGGATCCGCGTCACTCTTGATGAATCTCATCTTCTGCAAGTAACCATCAATCTGACCACACCAAGCTCTAGGTGCATATTTAAGTCCATACACGGATTTATTAAGCCTACAAACATGATTCTTCTGCTCATGTGTCTCAAATCCCTTTGGTTGTTCAATGTATACTTCTTCCTCTATAACCCCATTCAAGAAAGCAGTCTTGACGTCCATCCGGTGAATCTCCAACCCAATCTGCACTGCAACGAATGTCACGGATCTGATAGAAGTATACGTGGCCACTAGGGCAAAGGTATCTTCGTAATCTATCCCTTCCTTCTGAGCATACCCCTTATCCTCAAACCTGCTTGTGATACCATGTGAAAATTTCAAATATGAAATTCTACTGCAGTTACTGATTTATTTCTCTTACTTCATTTCCATGATAAGTTATTTACAAAAACCTTGAGCAAATCTTGAAATAAATTCTATTGCAGTTATCACATAATTACATAGAGAAAAGAACAGTGAAATATAAGCACAAAAATAATTCACATCAACACAACTATTTTTGGACAATTGTTCCCGAAAAAACCCAATGTGGGAAAACTGGTGCAACAGATGAGGGTTTATATATTAATCTTCAATAGCAATTTTTTTACAAGGAATGAGTCGAATAATAACTGAGAAATTTCCAAGAAAACACCTGAGGTATTTTTCTCGTGACCTCCGGAGAAGTTCTAATCCCCTAGAGGCTCTCTGGCCTTCACTACGTCACCACTGCATGATCCTCTGCGTAGAGGCTGCGTGAGGACCGTGTCACCACTACACTGTCTCTCTGTGCTACCCCTCTGTTGTTTTGCGTCCTTCCTCGAGCTCTCATTTCTGCTGAAACCCTCCTCTTCCTTTGCCTTGCAACTTTCCCTCTAAAATTTAATTCTAAATTCTGAAGAATCGACTTCCCTCAAGTTATTGAGTGTTTGCCCGCTCGTCTTCAGCTGACCCAAAAGTCTTCATTTATACTTTTCCTCTTGATAAATCAAAGACCGTGATCTAAGCTTTAATCAACGGATAAGATTAAAATAGACTTGATCCTCGTCACTTAGAAGTTTCTCACCCATATTTAAGTTAATTCACTTTAATTATTTGAATTCCCTAAGTTTTAACTTAGGCTTCATTAAAAAAAATTAATTATTTGAATAAATTGCATTATGGGTGGAATTTCTCCAAACAATTTCTAGGTCTTGGAGATCTCGTGTGTTCTAGCACCTCCACAAAATTTCGAAGCTAGAGCACATCCGATGCTACCCAAAAATCAACACTTCCTCTTAGCGAGGAAAGTGCTCAAGAATACTTCCCACAAGAAGTATCACCCTGATCCACGACACCAGTCCTCTGCGTTGTTGATGCCTGGTCTACTGCCCCTCATCTGCTGCACTGCGCGTATCTGTATTGCTACCCATGATACTGCCACTATCACTTTCTTATTTGTAATGTAGCTCCCTTTTAAGTATTGCATCTATCCATCTATGCTACTGAAACGGGTTCTTGATCATCCCCAACTTCTCCCTGAAATAAACAAACTTTGTTCTTCGTAGAGCCTTAACGAGGATGTCTACCCCTTGTTCTCCTGTCGGAGTGTATTGTAACTTTATTTCCCCCCGCTAGACACATTCTCTGATGAAGTGACACATGATGTCAATGTGATTCGACCGATCATGAAACACCAGATTCTTAAAGGGCTTGATGCGACTCTGATTATCACATAAAATGATGGTCACTTCCATCCTTCTCCTGAATAGATTCACAAGCAACTTCCTCAGCCATATGGCTTCACATGAAGCTATGTTGGCTACCATATATTCCGCTTCAGCTGAGCTCAAAGCTACGAACTTCTGTTTCGTAGTACACCAAGAAGTCATTCCTGATCCAATGTTGAAACAATACCCATTGGTATTTTTCCGATCTACTGAAATTCCAGCCCAATCTGCGTCAGTGAACCCATTCAATTTGATGTCATTTACTTGGGTGTACTTTAATCCATGCTCGATTGTTCCTTGTATGTATCTGAGAACATGATTGGCTACTGCACAGTGCGCCCTCTTTGGTTCCACCATGAACTGACTGAGGATGTTGATTGCATAACAAATATCTGGTCTAGTGTTAACCAGATACATCAGAGATACTATGATACATGGTGGGATGTACTTCTTTATCCTCAGATGCATCAATATTCTTCCAATTAGTGATCTTTGGAGTAGCCATGGGTCTACAGTCCTGCAACCTGAACCTCTTCAGAATTTCTGTAGCATATCTCCCTTGTCCGAGGAAGATCTCATCCATCTGCTGCCAAACTTCCAACCCCAGAAAATAATGTACCAATCCCAAATCCTTCATGTCGAATTCTATAGCTAGGTTCTCCTTACAATCCTTGATGAACCTAGATGAACCTGTCAGTAATAGGTCAACTACATATAATACCAGAATTAGAGGCTCATTCCCCACTGTCAAATAGTAGAGATTAGGATCTGCGTCACTCTTGACGAATCCCATCTTCTACAAGTAACCATCAATCCGACCGTACCAAGATCTAGGTGCTTGTTTAAGTCCATACAAGGCTTTCTTAAGCCTACAAACATGAGACTTCTGATCATATTTCTCAAATCCCTCTGGTTGTTCAATGTATACTTATTCCTCTATCACCCCATTCAAGAAAGCAGTCTTGACGTCCATCTGGTGAATCTCCCACCCCATGTGCGCTGCAAGGGATATCATGGATCTAATAGAAGTACACCTGACTACTGAGGCGAAAGTCTCTTCGTAGTCTATTCCTTCCTTTTGAGCATACCCCTTAGCCACAAACCTGGCTCTGATACCATGTGAAAATTTTGAATATGAAATTATACTACAGTTACTGATTTATTTATCCTACTTCATTTCCATGATAAGTTATTTACAAAAACCTTCTGCAAATATCGAAATAAATTCTACTGCATTTATCACACAATTACATATAGAAAAGAATAATGAAATATAAGCACAAGAATCAATCACATTGACACAATTATTTTTGGACAATTTTCCCCAGAAAAACTCAATGCGAGAAAACCGGTGCAACAGATGAGGGTTTATATATTAATCTTCAGTAGAAATTTATTTACAAGGAAGAAATGGAAAAATAACTGATAAATTTCCAAGAAAAAACCTGAGGTATTTTTCTCCTGACCTCTGGAGAAGTTCTGACACCTGAGAGGCTCTCTGGCCTTCACTGCGTCACCTCTGTGTGATCCTATGAGCATAGACTGCGTGAGAACCGCGTCACCACTGCGTTGTCCCTCTACGTTGTCTCTCTATGCTACTCCTCTGTTGTTATGCGTCCTTCTTCCTCAAGCTCTGATTACTACTAAAACCCTCCTCTTCCTCTGCCCTACAACTCTCCCTCTGAAATAAAATTCTAAATTCTGAAGAATCGAATTCCCTCGAGTTACTGAGTGTTTGCCCGACTTGTCTTCAACTGACTCACAAGTTGTCATTTATACTTTTCCTGTTGATAAATCAACGGCTGTGATCTAATTTTTAATCAACGACTAAGATTAAAACAGACTTGATCCTCATCACTTAGAAGCTTCTCACCCATATTTAAGTTAATTCACTAAGTTTTAACTTAGGCTTCATTAAAAATAATTAATTATTTGAATAACTTGCATTCCAGGTGGAATTTCTCTAAACGATTTTTGGGTCTTGGAGATCTCATGTGTTCTAGCCCCTCCACAAAATTTCAGAATTAGATCACATCTGATGCTACCCAAAAATCAACAATTTCTAGGTAGAGAAGTGTTAGAAGAAAAATAAGAGCACATAACGGGGAATTCTTCCTCAGTGAGTTCTTTTCCGAGGGATTCAACCATTTTCCAAGATATGAGAAGCAGATCTACGAACTCCACAAGGAGTGCATAAGCCCACATAGTGCTGCGTAGAGGGGGAAGAAGAGGGAGCAGTTCAATAGTTTTCGGCTGAAATGGCATTTCATTGACTGAGAGGTCAAGACTAGTTGGAGGGACCCTCCAACTACGTAATCTAGAAGGAAAGAATCAAATTCCTTCTAGATGAATATAATCTCAAAGCATTCATGGAAAATGTGGTTGTTGTACCTACAGTTTCGGATCAGAACAAGGAGTACAAGTCCGGTATGGCAAAGGCTAAGAGACTAATCCTTGATGGTGTCAAGGATCACATAGTTTCGCATATAGCTGGCAAGGACACCACCAGAGAGATATAGGATGCCTTGGCTCTGTTGTACGAAGGAAATTCTGAGCAACATAAGATGTACTTGGAGCAGAAGCTCTGGATGATCCAGATGCAGAAGGGGGAGTGCATTGCTCCATTCCTTACGAGACTTCGGGATATTTGAGACCAGTTGACAACCGTGGGATCCACCCCAATTGCGGAAACTATGGTGAAGCTAGCCATTAACGCAGTCACAGAGGAGTGGCAAGTTTTTATCGAAAGTATTTTGGGTAGGGCTACGCTTCCTAGCTTGGAGAACATGTGGGCAACACTTCCGGAGGAGTAGAGGAGGAGAGATCTAATCAAGGCAAGCTTGATGGCAATAGCAGAAGCAGATCTAAGAATCTGGAGGAGGAGGAGAATGTAGCTCTCGCATCGAAGGGAAAACAAGGGCAATAGAGACAAAAGAGAGATGTATCAAAGGTGAAGTGTTTCAGATATGGTGAGATGTGTCACTTTGCACCACAATGTCCTTTGAAGAAAAAGTACAAGGATGAAAAACATTATCCTAAAGTTGCAGCCACAAGGATCGAGCAAGATGAGTTTTCCATGAGTTCCCACGCTTCTCTAGGAGAGAAATGGGGCGACATAGAACTATATTTCATCTTGAACTTCAGTTGGGCAAGATCCCTGAGGAGCCCACCTCCATGATCACAACCTTGATACGGGTGCCCATAATCAACAATAGATGGATTGAGGAGTTTTTAGTGGGAGCCAAGGAGTGATGGAGACGATAGTGCAGTAGGTAGCAACGTAGAGCAGAGTAGTAGCAACGGAGCGCATCATAGGGACAACACATAATTATCAACAGTTAGAGTCTTTACCACTAAGGTGCATCCACTGAACACTTGTTCAGTTTTTGAGTGATTTTAGTTGCTTCTCTCATCAACTGAGTCGCAGTGCAGATGTAGTGTTAGAAGTGGCAGTGCTGACAACATAGCAGATGCAACATTTGAGAGGGAGTTGTAGTACGAATGCAGCAGTGCTAGTTGCAGTGTCATGGGTAGCAGTACAGTTGCAGCAACAACGCAATGGTTGGTGGACGTCTTGTCAGACATCAGCAACGCAGAGGATGCTCCAAGGTCAGAGCAGTATGAAACAGGCATATTGTTAGAGAATTTTCCTCGCTAAGAGGGAGCGTTTATTTTTGGTAGCATCGAAAGTTCTCTAAGTCTCAAATTTTGTGGAGAGGCTTAGGCACATGTATCTAGAGAACCTAAAGATCGTTTGTGAAAATTCCACTCGGAATATGTTTTATTAAAACAATTAATTATTTTAATGGAGACCCTAAGTCTAAACTTAGGGAAATTAAATAATTAAAGGGTATTAATAAAACAGAGTGTGAATCTTCTAGAGAACATGGATCAAGTCAAGTTATAATCTTAGCCGTTGATTAGAGATCTAATCTCCGTCATTGATTTCTCAACGAGAAGGCTATAAGGGAAGCTTGAGGTTCATTTGGAAAGACACATCAAGTGAATCAAGTGATTGAAATATTACCGGTGGGTGCTTGGACAGAATCAAATCTAGTGATTCCCTGAGCGAAATCAACTGTGGGGGAACACCTTGTTTGAAGATAATAGGCAGAAGGCATATGAAATCAGAAACTCTCATGTGAGGGCTGTGGCTTCGTAGAAGACTCTGTGAGCGATGTGAGCGAAGATGGGGGACTGCCGGGAAGAATGGGTTTGGAAGCAGGGCTTAAGGTAGACAATGATTAGGCTGCTGGTGATGTTCCCGGTGGGTGGCTGGGTTCCCGAGAGGGTGATGCGGGGGCTGCCCATGAACAAGCGGCCCGTAGAACTGCCCGGGGGCACCTCATCCGGTGACCCAATCGAGCAGAATTTTTACGGTGATTGCACGGAGCCATTCTCACAAATAATGACTGCCTGGTATCTCTCTCTCTCTCTCTCTCTCTATAACTGAATAACCCTTGAGGTATTCAACGATGCATTTAGAAATTGCTACTGCTTAATAATATCAAACCCTCAGATTTGCTGCACCGATTTTCCCGCGTTGGGTTTTTTCGGGGACTTAGTCCAAAATAAAGGTGTCCTATGTGTGATTTAATTCTTGCTCAGATTCCTTGTTTCATAATCATAAAGTATTAAGTGTAGGTTGCTTCAGTAATTCATGAAGAAATCTGAATTAATTTTGTAATGTAATTTACATAATAGGAGAAGTAAATTCAATTAGTTGCACTAGGATTCCTGATATTGTCAGATCTAGGAATTTTCACATGCATGTGTGCTATGACTGTGTCGAGATGATGTTTCCTAATGTTGAAGAAGCATTGGAACATCTGTAGGATCAAGTCATCACACCCCAGCTCAAACATGAGGTCATAAACTCTAACCAAGGCCATGACCTCCAGAACCTCTAACCTCTTCCCAAAGGTAGGGCCCTCATTGTTATCCAAATCTGATAGACTCTCCACTATCAATACGAAGACTCCCCTCATAATGTCATCACTGCAAGGAGGCACATGTGCTGTCAACATCAAGATACTACTAAGACATGAGGCAACTGGAAGTTTGACTCCCATACATGGGTGCCTCAAATACTTGGGTTGTTCTAAGGCAAACATGGATGGTTTTAGAGCCCAAATTAAGCCTCTCCCATATGACTGATCCACTTCGGAAAGGTGTGAATCAAGCTCTTTTAGTTTGAGAAGGGATTTGGTTGTAACCCCCATAAATCTCAAGTCTATCCCAAGTTTGAAGATTTTGTGGCCTATCTCATGTTCTTTTTGTGGCTGCTCTTATTGTAGCAAAAAAGTATCCCATTGGAAAGGGATGTGTTAATTTCTGCTGCAAATCTATTAAGGGATTTTATGAAGGTTTCATTCATGTTTTGGTCAATGATGAGAAGTACATCAAGTGGACCCATACAAGACTTTGACTGACAACTCGACAGAGGTACATAATCATAGTAATATGACCAGACCTCTCACCTACAACAGACATCTATTGAGATTGACACTTTGTCCAAATATACCAATGCTCAACTATGATATTCTGCAATAACAATAAGTCAGGACAACAATAGAAGCAACGATTCTATTTTTTGATTTCTACAACCACATTAACACATCCTAACAGCAGCTAATATTGGAGCCATACTCAACAGGACTCAGTCACACAACGCTTGATGCATATGACAATACACAAGGACCCTATCTGCATACAAATCTTAGCTTAATAACACTAGCTACTATACTCATTACTGGGCATGATATTTCCCTGACAAATACCTACAAAGCAACCTTATTTCTCTGATCACAATATGATAGAGTACCTTAAACAACTTAACCACATAATCTCACAAGATTTGTTCAGAATTTATACTCGAAGTCATATGCACCATACCAAATAGATGACAAGCAGTAAAAGCGACAAGTTCCTTGACATTCAATGACATACATTCTAACTTTATCTTCTTTGGGTATTATCAGTAATGAAAATTATGCTAAACTTCTCTGCCTTTAGAAATAAATCTGGTAATTAAATTTCAAGATGGCACCTGCAGGGTACACTTCTGGCTCTGGAACTATTGAAGCAATTCGTCCCCTTAGCATAGATGTAATGACAACAACCGATGAGAACATAATTGTTGATTTTTGGGTAGCATTGGATGTGCTCTAGCTCTGAAACTTTGTGGAGGGGCCAGGGTACATGAGATCTCCAAGACCCAGAAATTGTTTGGAGAAATTCCACCCGGAGCTTAAGTTATTCAAATAATTAATTATTTTAATGGGGACATTAAGTCTAACTTAGGGAAATTAAATAATTAAAGTGAATTAATTTAAACATGTGGGTGAGAATGTTCTAAGTAATGTGGATCAAGTCTTTTCTAATCATATGTGTTGATTAGAGATTAGATCACGCTCGTTGATTCCTCAACAAGAAAAGTATTAAATGAAGGCTTGGGGTTAGTTGAAGAACACACATAGAGTAGCAACACATGAGCTAAGTAGAAATTCTAGGGTGTGGTTTGTTGATAATTTCAGAGTGAGCTTGCAGTGCAGTGAGGGGCAGTTCAACAACGACATTTTTCATCCAAGGCCGCGAATACAATAGTAGAGAGGCATATTAGCACTAGAGAGACATAACACGCCCAGGAGGGGTGACGCAGAGCCAACAGGGTTGACGCAGAGGGGACATAGAGCCAGAAAGGGTGATGCAGTCACTCAGAGAGCTGCGTTGGGGTTTCAATGGGGTAGATCAGGAAACCATCCAAATTTTTATTTCTAAGCCGGGAAGGCTCAAGGAGAGGGTGACGCAACTCCTGGAGAAGGTGACGCAATCCAACTTATTGTAGTCGTCACTCAACAACACTTGGAGGTTACGCAGTCACGTGTGGGGTTTCTTCATTCAGTTGTTGGATCCGCCAGAATATCTGTCTCTGGATAGAGGTACTTCTGCCGAGGATTTTCTCTATTGGGTGAGTCACATTGGTACCCTAGTTTGTATTCAAAAATCTGCTTAATTATAAAACCTTCAAGAGTTGCTGCACCTGTTTTCCTACATTGAGTTTTTCCGAGGATATTTGTACAAAAAATTTGTGTGTCCTTTGTCTGTATGGTTTCTTATTCTTCAATACTTGATTTGTATAATTTTGTAGGTTGTAGTGTATTTACTTCAATGTTTTCATGAATTATTCAGAAAATAACTTGTTAAGTTAAATAAACAAGTAGGAGAAGTAAATCAGATTTACTACAGTAGGATTTATGTAACTTAGATTCAGAATTTTTCACATGGTATTATAACATTTGCAAATAAGGAAGAGCTAAAGCCATCAACAGAAGACCGAAGAAAATTTGTTGCAGGAAGGTTGATGTCCCGAGTGACAACAAAGATCCAAAGAGAGGCAAGGAAGGGTGACGCAGTCACCTGTGGAGCTCAGCATCAACTAGAAGAGGTGACGTTGTAGCTGCAGCTGTGGCAGCACAATGTTTGCTGGGCCAACATAGGGGTTTCGAGCCTTCGTCTTTCCGGTTTCTGTGGCTGGAAGTGCATATCGTTTTTTCTTCAGTAGTTGCTAATGGGGCATTGTTTTTGTTGGTGCATAACAATGTCTAGCGAGGCATGTAAAAGTAAGGGGAAGCAGTTCATTAGTAGAATTCTTGTCAAGGAGTCTAGATCCAGTGTTGATCAGTAGCAAAGAGTGATCAGAGAGGGTTGATTCAACATTATTTGGCAGAGGATTTCTAGGAGGGAAATCGTTTTTCAGAGGGAGTAGGTTACTTAGAGAGTTCCTAGCACCAAGAAACTTAGATCCGAGTTTTGTTGGGGCAACAACAAAAGAGGGAGAAGAGAACCAGTTCGACATCTTCAGTTGAGCAGAGATGGGCACACATGGACCAACGGATCAACACAAGTTGGATGGAGCATCCAACTTTGTCATCTAGAAGGCTAGAATCTTGTCAGTACTGGACGAGCATCGTATCAAGCATCTCGCCAAGAGCGCGGTTGTTGTTCTTGTTCATGCTAATCCGTTGAAGAAGTATGGAGAAGCTCAAGCGAAGGCTACGTGCTTGATCATGGACAAATTCAAGGATCATGTGGTCCCACACATAGCTGAGGACATAACACATGAGATGTGGACTTCTTTGACCACATTGTATCAGGGGACTTCTGTTCAGAGGATAATGCTTATAGAGAATCGAATTTGACTATTCCAGATGCTAAACGGAGAAGAGATCGACCCCTTCCTCATTAGATTGAAGGCGATCCGTGATTAGTTGGTTGCCGTGGGGACCAAACCTGATGAATGTATTATGGTAAGGACTGCTATGAATGTAGTTTCCTATGAGTGGGAGAACTTTGTCCAAGGCATTTTGGGCAGAGCAACGCTTCCAAGTTGGGAAAACATGTGGGCAACTCTTCGACAAGAAGAGATTAGGAGGATTACCAAGGCGAGCATGAGAAACAGAGGGATCAAGATCAAGAAGGAGGAGGAAGATTTGGCTCTCACATCTAAGGCACAGGATGGGAAGCAAAGGAAGAAGAAGAAATACCTTTCAAAGGTTAGGTGCTTCAGGTGTGGTGAACTAGGACATTTAGCCACACAATGCCCTCAGAAGAAGAAGGGTGAAGACAAATATGATTCGAAGGTTGCTGCAGCTAAGGATGATGATGAAGATAATGATGATGTGGCCATGAGTGATCATGTACCTCAGGAGAAGAGGTGGGATGACATTGATCTGTAGTTCTTTCGAACATCAGTGAAAGGGCAAGATCCTTGAGGTGCCTAAACTCTTGGATCACATACAAGCTACGGGAGCCCTTAATGACGATAGCAGGATGACTGGATTGGTTGGTGTGAGGATAATGGAGCAACATTTGCAGAGTTAGAACGCTGAAGACTAGAGAAGCACAAAGTAGAGGCAGTAGCAATGTAGCAGCAGTGCAGAGGTTGATGGAATTCAACAACACAGAGCCAGTGCAGAGTAGTAGCAGCACAAAGGCACCAGAGCGACATTGCATATTAGTAGCAAAGGGTGCTTCGGTATCGAGGTGCACCCAGGCTGACTTGTATGTTAAATTTTTGGGTGGATTTTTCAGTTGCTTACTTCTCAACAACTGAGTTGCAGTGCAGCAGTTAGCAGTGGTAGTGTTATGGGCAGCATGATGCAACATTTGAGAGGGAGCTGTGCAGATGAGGCAGTGTCAGTGGCAGTGACATGGGAAACAACGCAGTAGATGAAGGACAACAACCGAGCATCAATAACGCAGAGGATTTATGTCGTGGATTCGGGTGATGCTTCAATTTGAAGTGTTGTTAGAGCACATTCCTCTCTAAGAGGGAGTGTTGATTTTTGGGTAGCATCGGATGTGCTCTAGCTTCGAAAGTTTTTGGAGGGTCTAGGATACATGAGATCTCCAAGACCCAAAAATAGTTTGGAGAAATTCCACCCGAAGCTTAAGTTATTCAAATAATTAATTATTTTAGTGGGGACACTAAGTCTAACTTAGGGAAATTAAATAATTAAAGTGAATTAATTTAAACATGTGGGTGATAATGTTCTAACTAACGAGGATCAAGTCTTTTTTAATCTTAGACGTTGATTAAATATTAGATCACAGCTGCTGATTCATCAACATGAAATGTATTAAAGCAAGGCTTTGGGTCAGTTGGAGAACACACACAGAGTATCATCACTTGAGCTAAGTCAAATTCGAGGGTGCGATTTGCTGAGAATTTCGGAGTGAGCTCGCGATGCAGTGAGAGGTAGTTCAGTAGCGGGATTTTTCATCTAATGCCGAGAATACAATAGCAGAGAGGCAGATCAACACCAGAGAGACAACACATGCCTAAGAAGGGTGACGCAAAGCCAACAGGGCTCACGTAGAGGGGACACAAAGCTAGAAATGGTGACACAATTGTTGATCAGTGGTTGTCATTGATTTCAACCCATGCAACACCAGGGGCTACCCCGATATTGCATGGAAATTTTGACCTACCAATTTACTATATTCTGTGTCAAGGATATTTTTGATGGTTTCTACTTGTTGAGATGTTTCCATTGATATATGGCAGGCCACGTAATTCTTCACGATTTGAGATATATTCATGTTTGAAGTTAGTATCCCTAGTTAGTGGGCTAAAACCCCATGGGGTTGTGAGATGACATTAATAATTGGATTTGGTCATTGAACAGTCAATAATTAATAATTTTTAAGCTCCTAAAATCCCTCCCATGTTCACTTGTTGAATTCCCTCTCAACCTAAGCATTTATATAAATTGTGATCCTCATATCCTCCTCATGTAGGGATTTCGATACTTGAAACAAGTCATCGTGGAATTTTCGCTATAACTGTTTTTATAAGAAGTTTTAGAAGCTGAAATTTTTATGAGGTGAAGCCGAAATTTCGAGGAAGCTCCAGTAAAAATTTTAGATCATGGTGCACAATATTTTAGGAGATATGATCTGTGGAAGTTAGGGTTTTTGCAGGCTCCTGAACTTCATCTCAAAGAGGTTACCTTGGGAAAATTGTCATAACTTTCTCTCTGAGTATCGGATTGGAATTATGTAAAAAGAGGAGGATAGTGCACGGATTGTAGTATTGTATGTGTCAATTTCAGAGCTGAATGAAGAAAAAGTGACACGTGTCACGCTGTACAAGTTCGCTTTACTGAACTAGTACATAATTAGAACATTGTGAGAGATTGGGTATAACTTTGCCTTGAAGAATCCAAATTGGGTCAGATCTGTGGCATTGGAAAGAAGACTCAGAGACCTACTACAGGACCAAAAATCACATATTGGGGATTTGAAATAACAGAGAAACACCAGATTCAATATCGAGCTCCTAGAAGGCAAGAAAAAGCTAGATCATGTGCTGTCAAGGGTTGCAAAGGACCAAACTTTCTAGGGAAGCAAAGCAAAGAAAAGTGCAGTAGAGGTAAGCTTCAGGTAAGTATATTATGTATATGCATGTTCATCTCTTAATTGCATTAGGTTCTTTGTATCCTAATTTGTTTTTTTTGTTTAGCAATGACATATGCTCTACAGGATGAGGTAAGTTTTGCTATTATCATGTCATGGGTATTTCCTTGAAGACTTTTTGCAGGTATTATATATTCATCAATATAAGACTCAATGCATGATCTAATGTTCTGAAGAGTGAGAAAGGGTAGCATGACAAGAGCAGCAATCAAGGTGCAAAACAACAACAAGAAGTTCACCACAAGAAGTCTTCACGTGGGCAGCACTACATATAGTCATTGTAAATGTATCATTGTACTGAGTCATTGTAAAAGCATCATTGCAAAATTTGTACAAGTGTCTATCTGCCAAGAATTGAAGAGGCAGTGTCGGGAGGTCTACGTTCATCATTAGGTATTTGTGTCATAGTTGGGGTTATGGTCTAGTGTGTCTTCTTCTTCTACATCATTCTATATCATTGTAAAGTGGACCATTTTCCCTGGTACGGGAGTCCATTCTTCTTTTATTCTTCTATAGGGTGGTAGGTTGGTGCTAGGCTGGTGCATGAATTTAGCAACAGGTTCAAGCCTGTGAAAACTTCAGGGTGGTAGGGTGGTGTTAGGGTGAGTTGTAGCTCATTGGGTGTTGGGGCATCCTTTCAGTTGACTACTGAAGAATCTCGTGCGTTGGAGCGTCCATCCAGTGGGAGTTGGAGAAGAATGATTTTCCAGATTCTAGGAAGTTGGAGATTTATTTTCAATTAGAGTTGAATATTAAAGAATTATTAGAAAAGCATTCAGGTGGTTTTTGTACCGGAGAGGGTTTCCACCTTAAAAACTGTGCACATTTGTGTTCCTTTTGTTTACTGCTATCATTGTACAAACATTGATAATAATTGAAGATTAAATAATGCTCTGAAAGATTAATAATAATACTAATTGAAAGGAACATTGATTCACCCCCCCTCTCAGTATTTCCAACAATTGGTGTCAGAGCTTGGTTCCTTCAATAGCAGTTTAACAGTTGGAAGGAGGTCATGGAGCATACCAAGAATGGTGTACCTCTGATCAATGAAAATAATTATGCACTCTGGAAAGGAAGAATGGAGGTCTATCTATTGGTGTAAGGTTACGAAGTATGGGACACTGTTCAAAATGGATTTACACCAACCGCAGATGAACACGGTAAGAAGAATTTGGTAAATCGTGCAAAAACAAATAATATTATTATCAATGGACTTATTGAATCTGCTTATCATAAGGTGTTGGGTTGTAAAACTGCCAAAAATGTATGGGACAAGCTTGAGAATATATATGCAGGTGACTCAAATGTCAAAGAAGCAAAGCTTCAAATCTACAGAGCAAAATTTGAGTAACTCATAATGAAAGAAGATGGCAACATTGTTGCATATTTCCAACACGTTGATGAAATTACCAATACTTTGGAAGGATTGGGAGAGCCTGTTGACGAGAAGACTATTATACGAAAGATTCTTAGAACATTACCAGGGAGATTCAACCCAAACGTATCGGTCTTAGAATACAGTGAAAATCTGGACAAACTCAGCAAAGAGGAATTACATGGAGTTATAATAGCATATGAAATGAGACTTGATGAAGAAGAGGGTACTTCGCATCTAGAAACTGCTTTCGTTGCATCTAAGAAAACCAATAAACACAAACAACCTTCAAAGGAAAATACCTTCACTTGCAAGTGTGAAGAAAAGGAAGATGATGAAGAAGGTCTTTCAGATGGAGATTATTCTTACTTTACGAGAAAACTAAAAATTGGTAAGAGAAAATTCAAAGGTAAAATTCCATTGATATGTTTCGGCTGTGGTGAGGTTGGGCATTTCATAGAAAAATGTTCGAACAGAAGTGATGGAAACTCAAAAGGAAAGAAAGGCTTTAAGAAATTCAACAAGCAAGGCAGAAAGAAAGGATTCAAAAGGAAATTTCTCTCTAAAGAAGATAGCGCATCATCCGATGAAGACAGTGACAACGAAGAAGAAGCCAATGAGAGAGTATTGTTTATGGCCAAGCACAATAAACAAGAGGTATCGAACAACGAAGAAGAAGGGTTGACCATAGAATAATTTTCTAAGGAGGCAATCAGGCTTATTAAAGATCTCAAAGTTGAGAAGATCCGTTCCAATACCCTTGAAGAACAAGTTCAAGGTATCAAAATTGATGTTGAAGAACACAAATGTATTGAAGAGTCACTTCAAAAGAAGTTGGAAGAAAGCAACTAAGAAACATAAGCATTAGAAGCCGAAGTAGTCTCGCTGCGTAAGGGAGTGAAGAAGGGAAAAACTGTTCAAAACTATGCCAACAACTCAAGGGCATTGGAAGAACTCATCAACAATCAACGATATTACAACGACATAACCGACCTCAGTTACAAAGAAGAAGAAGCAGGACCTTCTACAACAGAATACAATGAACCTATGAGATCTGACATGCATGTAGACTTCATTGGACAAGATTCACAAGAACAACCTTGGAAGACAATTCCTCGAGAAGATTTTCATCCAGGTACCAACATATTTTTCATGGCTATTCTTGTTCATGTGGAAAATTTGGTCATAAAGCTGTAGAATGTCGCACGTACCCTATGAACCAATACAATTCTAGGAGATCTGTCAAATATGAACCTCCCAGGGCTCAAAGAAACATCAATAGATTTGAACATTTAAGAAATAATATGCAATGTTACAAATGTCGAAACTTTGGACACATAGCCAGAGACTGCAGACTTGAAAATCCTCTAGAAGAATCTTCGAAGCCACAGAAAGAATGAACATGGAAGAAGAAGAAGACTGATAATTGTGCTCTCGCTCTCAAGGCTCAAAACAAAAAAGATGTGTGGTATGTTGATAGCAGTTTCTCAACGCATATGGCCGGAGATAGAAAGAATTTTGGATCTCTGAAAGAGAAAAAGGATGGAACCGTGTCCTTTGGAAATGATGGATCTTCAAATGTTATAGGATCAGGTATCGTCACTCTCGGAAGCAAATATGCTCTAGCCAAGAATGTTTTATTGGTTGAAAAAATGAATCACAATATGCTTAGTGTTGGATAAATGTGTGATCAAGGAAGCACAATGCTATTCAACTCCACAAAATGTGAAATCAGGAAAGGTAGGTATGGTAAAATTGTGGCTACAGCAAGTTGAGCTCCAAACGACATATATGTTCTGGATGAAGCAATTAAAGCATGTCTACTAGCTAAAGAAGATGAAAGCTGGTAATGGCACAAACGAATGGGTCACATAAACTTTGACAATATTGTCAGGATAAGAAAAAAGGAAGCAATACAAGAAATGCTAAAAATCTCAAAACCTTCCAACACAGTATGTGAGGCCTGTCGACATGGAAAGCAGACAAAAGTCGAATTTAAAACAAAAACTCTGTATCACATCCATTGAAATTGATACATACTGATCTATGTGGTCCTGTGAGAACAAAAGGCTTAGATGGAGAATTATATGTCATGTTAATGATAGATGACTATACTAGGATGACAATCGTCAGTTTCCTAAAGAAAAAATCTGAAGTATTTGAGTGCTTTAAGATCTACAAGGAGTTGGTCGAAAATGAAACTGATTTGAAAATAAAGTGTCTAAGATCAGATAATGGCGGAGAATTGACTTCCAAATTATTTCAGCAATACTGTGACGAAAATGGAATAAAAAGACAAATTTCAACATCACGAACACCTCAGCAAAATGGAGTTGCTGAAAGAAAGAACATAACCGTACAGGGAATGGGTAGAACAGTGTTGAAGGACTCGAAATTGGATGAAAAATTCTGGGTTCAAGCAATTGATATGACAATCTTCATTATCAACCGAAGTCTTCTCAGAAATAATGGCAACAAGACCCCATATGAATTATGGAAAGGAAAATCGGCTAATGTAAAATATTTCAGAATCTTCGGAAGAAAAATGTTATATCAAAAGAGAATATCAAAGTTGGTTAAGTTTGAATCACGTGTTGACGAAGATATCTTTTTTGGTTTCTCACGCAAAAGAAAGGCCTATAAATGCTATAATCTAAGAAGAAAATAGATAGTGGAGAGAATAAATGTTACATTTGACGAAGATGGTGTTCTAACGAATAATGATGAGGATCTAGAATCTTTGAAACTTGAGACAAATGCTGAAAAAGACATGGAGAAAAATCTAGAACAAGAAGCAACTATCAACCAGGAAGAAGTAGACAACAACAAGAAGCTCCTCCAAAGAGAACAAAAGAATGGATTCAAAAGAACCATCCATCAAATCAAATCATTGGTGACATAAATGAAGGTCGATAGCTTCATTCATCACAACAAGCTCACATTGCTTTTCTAGCAACCTTTGATCCTAGTAGTTTTGAGGAAGCCAACCGGAATGAACATTGGGTAGCAACTATGAATGAAGAATTGGATCAAATCGAGAAGAATAACACCTAGGAATTAATTCCACGACCAAAAGATAAAAATGTCATTGGGACTAAATGGGTGTTCAGGAACAATTGAATGAAGATGGACACGTTACCATAAACAAAGCAAGATTGGTTTGCAAAGGCTATGCACAAGTGGAAGGAATTGATTTCGACGAAACATTTGCACTAGTTGCGAGAATGGAAGCCATCAAAATTTTTCTCGCCTATGCATGTTCAAGAAAAATCGAAGTCTACCAAATGGATGTTAAGTCGACATTTCTGAATGGCGAATTAGAAGAAGAAGTTTACAACGAACAACCTAAAGGTTTTCTACTATAAAAAAAAGAAGACTATGTTTGCAGGTTAAAGAAGGCTCTATATGGTCTCAAGCAGACTCCCAGAGCATGGTATGCTCGTCTTGATGGAAATCTACGTCAACAAGGGTTCAAGAAAGGTACTACTGATAGCAATATTTATGTACAAATAGATAAAGATAATTTAACAATCGTTGAGGTATATTTGGATGATGTAATATTTGGTAGCAATGATGATCGACTAAGTAAGACCTTTGCTACAAAGATGCAAAGTGAGTTCGAGATGTCTTTACTTGGTGAGCTGACATACTTCTTAGGGCTTCAAATATATCAGCAAGAGAAAGGAATATTTATATGTCAAGCCAATTACATCAAGGAAATGCTCAAGAAATTCAAAATGGAAGATTGCAAACTGGTCCTTACTCTGATGGTAACATGTTGCAAATTGAGCATAGACGACTCATCTAAGGATGTGGATTAGAGTTTGTACAAATTTATGATTGGTAGTCTTCTATATGTAACAACCTCCCAACCAGATGTTATGCAAGCAATTGGACAAGTAGCAAGATTCCAAGCAACACCAAAAGAATCACATATTATTGCCGTCAAAATAATTCTTTGATATCTAAAGGGCACAACAAAACATGGCTTGTGGTATCCCAAGGGTAACAATCTCATTATTCAAGCCTTTACAAATGCAAATTGGGCAGGAAGCGTTGATGATCGTAAGAGTGCTAGTGGAGAAGCATTCTATCTAGGTGGTTGTCTTGTATCATGGTTGAGCAAAACTCAAACCTCAATCTCGTTATCTACAGCGGAAGCAGAATACATTGCAGCAACAACTTGTTGTACTCAAGTCCTTTGGATAAAACAAACTTTGCAAGATCTTCAAGTACAATTTAGTGAGCCTATTCCCATCTTCTGTGATAACACCAGTGTCATCAACATCTCCAAGAATCTTGTCATGCATTCAAACACAAAACACATTCCGTTCAAATATCATTTTGTTAGAGAAAAAGTCGCTGAAAAGAATATCAAACTTGAATATGTTGGTAGAAAAGAACAAATTGCTAATATCTTCACTAAACCTTTACCTTGTGAAGCATTTGAATATCTTCGCCAGAAGCTTGGGATTTTCCCAAGTTCTCATTATATTTTCATTATTCAGAATATAAAGGGGGAGTGGAAGTGTGTACAGGTCCGCAGGATGGTTGTGTGTCAAGGGGAGTTACCCTTTGCCATTGATGTCAAAGGGGGAGATAATGTTGTAGGAAGAGGTGTCATGATTGCAGGGGGAGTACTTGTGTTGCCATCAATGCCAAAGGGGGAGATTGTTGAACAATGGTTGTCATTGATGTCAACCCAAGCAGCACCAGGGGCTACCCTGATCTTGCATGGGAATTTTTACCTACCAATGTACTATATTCCATGTTAAGGATATTTTTGATGGTTTCTACTTGTCGAGATGTTTCCGTTGATATATGGCACGCTAAAACCCCATGGGGTTGTGGCATGACACTAATAATTAGTTGTGGTAATTGAAAAGTCAATAATTAATAATTTTAAAGCTCCTAAAATCCCTCCCACGTTCACTTGTTGAATTCCATATCAACCTAATCATTTATATAAATTATGATCCTCATATCCTCCTCATGTAGGGATTTCGCTACTTGAAACAGGTCATCGTGGAATTTTCGCTATAACTATTTTTCTACGAAGGTTCTGAAGCTGAAATTTTTATGAGGCGAAGACAAAATCCTGAGGAAGCTCCTGTAAAAATTTCAGATCATGATGCACAACAATTTCGGAGATATGATCTATGGAATTTAGGTTTTTTTCAGGCTCATGAACTTCATCTCAAAGAGGTGACCTTGGGAAAATCGTCATAGTTCTCTCTCTGAGTATCAGATTGGAATTCTGTAAAAAGTGGTGGATAGTGCATGGACTTTTGTTTTGTATGTATCAATTTCAGAGCCGAATGAAGAAACAGTGACACGTGGAACACCGTACAAGTTCGCTCTACTGAACGAGTACATAATTAGGTCATTGTGAGAGATTGGGCATAACTTTTCCTTGAAGAATCCAAACTTAGAGGACTACTACAGGACTGAAAATCACATATTGGGGATCTTAAATAATAGAGATACACCTGATTCAATATCGAGCTCCTAGAAGGCAAAAAAAAGCTAGATCATGTGTTGTCAAGGGCTGCAAAGGACCAGAATTTATAGGGCAGCAAAGCAAAGAAAAGTGCAGCAGAGATAAGCTCCAGGTAGTTATATTCTGTATATGCATGTTCATCTCTTAATTACATTAGGTTCTTTGTGTTCTTATTTGTTTAGCACTGACATATGCTCTGCAAGATGAGATAAGTTTTGCTATTATCATGTCATGGGTATTTCCTTGAAGACTTTTTGCAGGTATTATATATTCCTAAAGAGAAGACTCAATGCATGATCTAATGTTCTGAAGAGTGAGAAAGGGTAGCATGACAAGAGCAACAATCAAGGTGCATAACAGCAACAAGGAGTTCACCACATGAAGTCTTCATGTGGGCAACACTGCATACAATCATTGTAAAGGTATCATTGTACTGAGTCATTGTAAAAGCATCACTGTAAAATTTGTACAAGTGTCTATTTGCCAAGAATTGAAGAGGCAGGTCTAGGTTCATCATTAGGTATTTGTGTCATAGTTGGGGTTATGGTCTAGTGTGTCTTCTTCTTCTACATCATTCTATATCATTGTAAAGTGGACCATTTTCCTTGGTATGGGAATCCATTCTTCTTTTATTCTTATATAGGGGGGTAGGTTGGTGGTAGGCTGGTGCATGAATTCACCAACAAGTTCAAGCCTGTGAAAACTTCAGGGTGGTAGGGTGGTGCTAGGGTGAGTTGTAGCTCATTGGGTGTTGGGGCATCTATTCAGTTGACTACTTTAGAATCTCGGGCGTTGGAGTGTTCATCCAGTGGGAGCTGGAGAAGAATGTTTTTCTAGATTCTAGGAAGTTGGAGCTTTATTTTCAATTAGAGTTGAATACTAAAGAATTATTAGAAAATCATTCAGGTGGTTTTTGTCCTGGAGAGGGTTTCCACCTTAAAAACTGTGTGCATTTGTGTTCCTTTTGTTTACTTCTATCATTGTACAAACACTGATAATAATTGAATATTAACTAATTCTCTAAAAGATTAATAATAATACTAATTGAAAGGAATACTGATTTCCAACAACAATCACTTAGAGAGTTGCGTTGGGGTTTTAGTAGGGCATATTGGGCAGCCATCCAACATTTTGATTTCCGAGCCGGGAAGGTTCAAGGAGAGGGTGACACAAATCCTAGATAAGGTGACGTAGTCCAGCTTGCTGTAGCCATCGCTCAGCAGCACTTGGAGGCTGCACATTCACCTATGGAGTTTCTTCATCCAGTTGTTGGATCCGCCATAATATTCGTCTCCAAATAGAGGTACTTCTCTTGAGGATTTTCTCTGTTGGGTGAGCCACATTGGCACCCTAGTTTGCATTCAGAAATATGCTTAATAATAAAATTCTCAAGAGCTGTTGCACCGATTTTCCCACATTGGGTTTTTCCGGGGACATTTGTCCGAAACATTTGTGTGTCATTTGTCTACATGGTTGCTTATTCTTCAGTATTTGATTTGTATAATTGGGTAGGTTGCAGTGTATTTACTTCAATGTTTTCATGAATTATTTAGAAAATAACATGTTGAGTTAAATAAACAGGTAGGAGTAGTAAATCAGATTTACTACAGTAGGATTACTGTAACTTAGATTCATAATTTTTCACAATAACTTCTCCTAAAAATCATTCTTCTCCATTGCCTTACTGCAGCTCAATTCTTCGTTGGTGCCTCAACGTGCATGGAACTCACGCGATTCAGTATGTCGTGGAACTTATCCCTAAAGCTCACACGATCCACTTATTGAAACGACATCTTGATCCTTGGTCCCATTTAATATATGTGTGCCTTTGACGTGGTAGAACAGGAAATGACGACTCCCAGACTTAGCTAGCCCCCAATCCACATGGAATTTGATGTTGGATCAATTCCTTGATCTGAGAATTAAGAACACTATATTGTCGTATTTGGCTTGATGTGTGTGGAGCCCATGCAACATGATCCTCCACAAAATTTCTTCTTCGCCTTCAACAGATGGAATTCAGTCTACCTGATTTATATTTTATGCGAATTTGTTCATGGAGCCCATATATCTCGACAATGTTCACCACGACAATTCTATGTGAGTCCAACGATCTTGGCCCCGAACCCTTTTATTTTTAAGATTTAAGCATTGGCTCCTGTGATCGTGTGCGAAGTAGATCTAACAATATGGATGTCTCTGCCACAACAAAATTCGATATGATGGCTAATCGAGCGATTCCCTTTTCTCCTACCCGATTTACGACTGTGGTATGACAAACCGTCATTGGAACTTAGTTTGACCTTTCGTGGTGTGGGTGTCTCCCCAGGCACGCTTAAACTCTCAACTTAGTCATGATACTCCTGTGCACAACCACCTCTACCCACCATTACGAACTAATCAACACGATCCTTTCTAAGAGGTGACAGGGTCCTCTCTTGCTTGGAATTCGACCCACAACTTTCCCGAAAATCGTATGAGGCGTAAGGTGACTCTTGTAAGACATTTCTCTGCTTCTAGAAATACGTTACCTTGAGAAAATAGACAATGAACTCAGACCTTGCTGCCTAGAATCCCTTCGAACCCCATAGGAATGAGAGGGCTCAATTCAAATACCCAATCTGCAATTGATCATATTGCCATGGTGCAAGTCATGCCTCCACCTAGCGTGATGATAAGAAAACATAGCCACTGTAACCAACTCACATATGACAAATATTGGTGGCTCATCTTCCTGAACTGGAAACAATCCACGTAATCACTTGACTTCATCAACAATCTCGAACCCTGCAACAAGAATACCCTGAGCACAAAAAGGGTTATTTAACAACGATTACGTTTCTCCACAAGATATGTTCTCTGTAATAGACCCTTAGGCTGGCAAGATCACCAGCTCTGATACCACTGTAATATCCGTTTTGGGAAATTTCGCTAAATGTGCAAAAATTTAACTCAACAATGCTCCATATAAAATTATCATTCATTAATACAAGATTGCCATGTAAATCAAGATACATAAAGCACACGAAATCTTTAACAACATACCGAACAAATATGATCTCAGATTTTATTATAAGAAATAGGTGGAGAGAATGTACACGATAACGTAGCTGAAATATCTAAGATAGACAATTTGTTCCCAAAAATTGATCTGCTCTGATGCTAAAGCCGACACTCCCAGGTTTGAATGCAAACAATCACTGCAACCTCTGAATATTGAATGGATCCACCAAGGGAAGAGATGGGTGCTCGCCCACTTTCACTAAATCACCCGAGGGTTTCCATCTAGGGGCTACTGATGAAGTAGAGAATCAAGTTCTCAAACCTCTCACACAAACAATGATCCAATCCAAGATGTCTCCAAACGACCTCCTTCTCCCCTTTTATAGATCTGATGGATAGAACTCCAAGCCTCTAGAAGAATATTATTCTATTATTTTATTATTATTCTAGAAGATTCTCCATGGACTTTATCTTAGTGACTTTTAATTTAATTCTATTTCACTTAAGTCACTTTTGGGCCCTCTTCCTCTAATTAATTATTTTTCCTTTAATTAAATGACTAATTAAAGTCATTTTTAATTAAGGAAAATGGTAAATCGCCCACGGTACTCTCTCTGGCCACTATGAGTCACTTCTCAGCATCCCATCCTGACGATCTCCTCATTCTGGTTCTAACGAGCTATTACACTGAGGTGTTCCATCAAATAATATTCTTGGAATACCACCTCGAGCATAATTATTTAATTTAGGATCCATAATAATGCTAATTTGAAAGTTGTCGGAATGTGACGGAACGAAATACAAATTGTATTGATGATGAAATATGCCAAGCGAATGCCATCAGATCCCGTAAAAACTCCTCAAAACTCCCTCGAAACTCCTAATAACACAAACCTTCTCTAATGGCCTGGCCATCCCCTATCCTAGAAATCCACCCTGGAACACTATGGGGGAAAATGAATTTTGGAACATTACAATAGTTCAACCCAATGATGATAAGTATAGCTGTAATAATGAAGCCACTATTTCCTAGGTGACTTGCTTAAGAACACGTTCTCGTAGACAGAGAAATTCTGATTGTAAAACTCTTATATAGAATCTTTCCCCAAATGACTCAAATTCTAGTTTTCAGTGGCTGCTTCAGCTAGGCACTTAGTCAAACATTTCACAAGTATACTGCTGTAAGTGATCCTGGGTATTTTAATTTCCCAAATAGTGTTTTCCCGCTGGTCTGGTTCTTCTAAATGTGGGCTTTTCACTTCAGTATATTATAATAAGTACACAAATTCTTATGTTCAGGGTACCTTTTAAATGTCAATCCATATTGAAAAAAACAACATCCTTCACGATTTAGCATTACAAGCACACAAACATCAGAAGAGTAACTTGGGAGTAATTATACAATGGAACCTTGTATATAGCAGCCGCTACCATGAACTTGTATTTCACCTAGGAGGGGCCGTGTATAGAAGAGAGGTCAACGAAGCATACACCAAAATTTACCTCCACGAGCTTAGGTCCAGTGGGTTCCCATGCCGTCCAAAAATTGAAGGCGACCTCAATCCACTTGAGTGTTATGTTATCGGTACGTGCTTTCAGCCTCTATTTGGTGCTCAGATCCTAGCGGCTCTTGGCCTCGGCAGAAAGTGAAGCGCTCAACTTCATGTACTCAACAAATTCGATCACAGGAATTGTGATTCAGCTTATACACGACCCAAAATTGTTGATATTTGATAGCATCAGAAGTGCTCTAAGTCACCAAATTTTTGGAGAGACTTAGGCAATAGTATTCCAAATAAACGAGAAACCGTTTGTGAAAATTCCACTAGGAATATGTTTTATTGTAAAAATTAATTATTTTAATGGGAACCCTAAGTCTAAACTTAGGGAAGTTAAATAATTAAAGGGTATTAATAAAACATAGTGAGAATAATCTAGAAAAAGCGAAGATCAAGTCAATTTATAATCTTAGCCATTGATTAGAGATCTAATCTCAGTCGTCGATTTCTCAACGAGAAGACTATAAAGAAAGGCTTAAGGGTCATTTGGAAAGATACACCAAGTGAATCAAGTGATTAAATTATTTTGACAGAGAAAGTGCTCAGACGAAGATCAGATCTAAGTGTTTCCAGTTGCAGTGAGGGGCATGTTATCGCTTGCCGCCTACACCTACCTACTAGTTAGCGGGAAAAGCCTTTAACCCCACAAGGTGTGGTTGGTGGCAAGGCACTCAGAGAAGGGGTTGTCACACAAATCCTGATTCTCTTTGTTTATGCGATCTCCTAAGTTAGCTATGGGGGGGGGGTCCCTAAATGGAAAACTAAGTTAAAAGATGTGAGTTTCTAGGAGAGTTGTTAGAGTTAAATAGATTACTTCATCAGATTTATAAGCAAAAAACATGATATGAGCAATAACCATCAATACATAAGATAAGCATGAAACATATGAGAAACCAGTGCCTCTAGAGTATTGCTATTTGAAATGAAAATGTATTTGCTTAAATGAAGGAAAATGCTTTCAAGATAAATAGATTTCTGAATCAAAGCATGAGATGCAATATACTAAATTTGGATGCAATTAATCTTAGTTACTTTTAATCTAAAATGTCTAATCTAGGTGAGAAGTCCTCATCTTGTGCTCTTACCAAGGGGTAAAAATTGGAGTGACTATAAGAAAGAGGGGGCAAGGGCATGGGGGTGTCATTAACGATACTCGTGCCCTGAGTCTTACGAGCCAGTGTGTGCCTTCATTCCTACAAGGGGACAAGTCACCTTCATAATTGCAAGGTCACACGCTTTTACCTTACTTCGTACCAAATGGAAGAAATTTCCAAGAAAACCTTTTTCCCTATAATTTCTATCAACCAAACTTATGCTAGGAGGTAAATTTTAAATATGCAACTAATTTAGTATGCAAAGTGAAATGCCTAAATGTGGGTGAAATGCTTCCAATGAGATATGTTAATGACAATGTGCTTAGCTCGATATGACATAAACTAGCAATGATGCTCCATAAAACATGTATCAACACCTCAAATGGAAATATTAAAATGGAAACTAGATCAATGCTTTTAGATACCAACTCACAAGCTTTGAAATGAAAATGATGTGATATGACAATTATTGCATGAAATCATAAGCTAATAAGTTGATTGTGAATGGAATGAGCTAATAAAATGTACACAATTAGATTACTTGAGTTGCAAATAAATGGACTTGTAAAGAGTTACTCCAAAGATGTGCGCAAAAGTGAGATATAAATTTTGCTAATAACCCAACAAGAATATAAAATTGCAACCAGATGACTTGAGATAAAAATTAATGATTAGCATGAAACCATGAAAACATTAGCTTGCCAAAGGAATGAAAGTGCTATATTTTTTACTTAAACAAATGAAAAAATAGATTGCACAACACAAGAACCAAGAAAATGGATTGGCAAGTCTAATTGCAAAATAGGAAAATGTGAGTGTTATGTGTTGAGGTTATGAGTTAACTATTCACAACTAGATTATATTAGCAAATGAATGATGAATACAAGTAAATTAGTTGAGCAAATTAGAAACTAGACAAAAGAAAGTTAACCACTCAAGAATATTTCCTCCCTCTAAATGATTAGGTGAGATACCATGGGAAAAACTTCTCAAGCTCCCTTAAGAAAAGTCAACTCTTTATTACTTCTTGTTACAATGATGAGAGCTTCCTCTATTCTCAAGAAAGGCTCCAATTTCGAGAAGGCTTTTACAATAAATATTTGACTTTTATACACTAGAATCCCTTCTTGAGAAAGTAGTGACAATATTCCACAAAAATTTGGCAAAGGAATACAAGAGAGACTCCTCGAATAGTATCTTGAAACTCTAGCCTCGTGAGATGATGAAATCTGCTCCAAAAGGTGATGAGAGTCTGCAAGGAATTTCGATATGATTTAAAGCCTTGAGAGCCGAAGTCCCTGCCAAGGTTAATAATAAAATACTTCTTGAAAAAATTGTCAAAACCTTTGCAAAATGGACCCAAAATTCAGTGGAGAAAGATGAAAAAAATGCCAAAAGTATTTACAAATATAAAAGGACTTGACCGATGGTTAGGGAGTATGATTATTATCCTTGTCTTGTCAAGAAACATGCTCTTATTAGCAAATATGATCAATGTAAGCACAACATTTAAAATAAATGATTTGAATAGAATAGATTTGATCACAAACACAAACCCAAGAGACCCTACAAACACAAATCGAAAGATAAAACTTTGGGATATCACAATGTGGGTTCCTCCACGTTCATGCTCAAGAGTGGGTTGATTCCTTCGAGAATGTCGCCTCACTTTTGAGGATTGATCCAAAGATATTTTTCTACACAACTTCAAATAAACTCATTAGATCCACATGGGTTAGAAAAATATAATGAGAAAGAAATCTTAGAGATTTATATGAAAATCTACTAAAACATTCCCTATCTAGAATAAATCTCTAAAACAAAATATTAGTGCAAGATATATCTACACTAACAAATCTTTTGCAAGCATATGGAAATAATAAACACAATATTACCAATAGAAAATGAAAATCGCGATCAAGAATTATACCACAACCATAGAAGAATAACACTTCATATTTGAACTCAAAAGTCTTGTTATTTCATTGAAAGATGAGTATACAAAGTGGCAGAACCTCCCCAGGCACAAGAGCTCGTATTTCAGATATAATATGAGAGCCCATGGCTCCATTATATAGAAAATTGGAAGCAAATCCCAATGAAGAATCAAATGCCAAGTGGTGAGAGGGAGGAGATCACAAGGAAAATTTGAATTTGATAAGTGGAGCTCCATTTCCAAATGTAAAAATCAGATTATGGCAAGTGGACATCATTTTCTTCTTTCCTTACGTGCCAAATTCGAATTTTATGATGGAATGACAAGAGTATATGGGTGATAACCCATGTGGGGACAATTTCCCACAAAAATCTCCACCAAATATTCTTCCAAATCCTCTCAAATGTGCATTAACTTCACAAATTCGAATTTCCAAGTAAGCAACTCTCATTTAATGCTAGAAATTTTATTTTATTTGAGCACATGTATTTTCCTTGATTTAAGGAGTCCACATCACCTTGGAACTTCACTTTAATTCTTCCATAATTTTCCACCCCATTTCCACCTCATTTAGCATGTGTGGATATTTATTTTTCTCTATTTATTTATTTTTTAGCTTAATTAATTGCCAGATTTCCCACTAAACTTAGGAAAAGTGAGTTTTGAGGGGTCAAAACAAATTTTTAACCTCTCAAAGTGTGTCATAGTAGAAATTTGAATGTGAGAGGTGTAATTTTGATTACTCATACCCTATACAACCTCTCTAGGAAACACTTATTACAATTCAATTATATTTTTTATTGCAATTTTCGACTTGCGAGAAATCTAAAAGATTAAAAAATCACTTCCTAGACCTAACCAAATTCAACGAATTTTTTGTGTGATCTAATATGGTAATATACATTGACTTTAGACACTAGGATTCACCCAAGGCCTTGCCATCAAGCCGTACTCCGGATTTGGGGTAAAATTGGAGGAAAAAACTCAATTAATTATTAAGTATTGGTAGGGAGAAGATAATTAACCGAGTAAAAAAAACCTCTCAGAGTAATAATCATTTGTTGGAAAGGTCCCAAACTACCTAGGCCTGTTATAGACTCAATACTAACTCAAATTCATCATTACTAGCATCACTTATTACAATTCCCCGTAGGGTGTGGAATCTGAGAACAAGAGAAAGGTGATGAGAAATAGAATTAGAGTCCAAAAACTCTATTAAACTGATGATATTTGAAGATATTTGATGGTACAAATGTCTTTTGGTTCATCCTTGGGCATGGAGTCCTCTCATTATCATCAGGTGCCACTCCAGTGGTCAAAATTTGGCTCCATATGGGGATGCATGCTAGATATGAAGTGATAGTGCGCAAGAACCTCGAATTTCCATCCACCGACCAAAGATATATATCAGCAGTATCTATTCAAAATAACATCAAATAAAATCAATTACAAAAATGGAAATTTATTCTAGGAAACATAAATAATGATTTATTCATAAAGTAAAACTACTTAAACAAAATTTTCAAGGGATAGAGTTAGGAATATGATACACAGGATGCCCCATGGCATCAAATGTCTTCGGTGAAATCCATCTTGAGAACCTGCCTACTCACAAGCAAGTCCATAGGCTCTTTCTCTGACGTGCCTTTTCCAATTCTTACTATTTTGGGACTATGACTTGCCTCAATGTTAACCTGTTTGCGGCCATTATATATAGCAAACCTATTCCTTTTCCTTTTTTGACATTTGACGCATTGAGGCTTAATCCTGCTCAAAACTAGTGGTTAATTTTTTATATCCTTTTTCTTTTCTTTTTTTTCATTTTTTCATTTCTTTCTGGTTAGCTGCGATGGCGATGATGATGCAATTACTGTCAATCCTACAACTCTATTTTGAAAATGCTCTGATGGAAGATTTGAAGTACCCTCGTTTTTTGAGCTATGCCTAATCTCTTTGTTTTGAATCTATTATGTTAAGGGGGGGAAGAAATTTTGTCAACATAACATCACTTCTGTCTGGCATGATCTATAGGTAATCTCATTGTTGGGTTTCCTTGGATCCTCAACATCATATATTTTCTCTAACTCCTGATCAAGTCTGACAAAGTTATTATCTGGCATGGGGATGGTGGCATATGACAAGTCCATTTGAAGGCTACAACCTAAATCTGATGCCCATTTTCTTGATAGGAGCATTCCCCATGAATCAAGAACATTTATCACAACAATATCCATAGTCATTATTTTGTCTCAGTATGCAGCTAGGAAAACCTGTAAATATTTAATTATCCCACACACTTCAATTCTTTTAGAATCCATTGAACAAATGTTGTGATAGGGCTTAGATACCCTTGAATTCAGTTGTTCCATGACTTTCTTGGTCATGACATTTGATGAAGCCCATGAATAAAGCATGTAGTTGTGTAAAAGACGATCATTCACAATCAAATAAACATAAAATGGCAGATGATCTTCATTCCCCACATAACAATTCATACTTTTCAATACAATTTCTTCATTTTCTGGTTCATTATTAGGCTTTTCTTTCCTTTGAGTAACTTCAATTGCACTTAGTAACTTGGCCATTTGAGATGGTATCTTTAAAAGCTCTAGCATTGGGATAGAAACCTTTGCATTATTCACCCAATTGCCCAACTCAAAATTTAATTTTGAAGTAGAAGGAGATTTTTTTTTGTGATTATTCCAGTCTTAAATATCCCTTCTTTGATAAGTCATCCCTTTTTGTTTTGCCATAGCAAGAATTTGTCCAGATGTAGGCTTTTCCCCAAAAAATTTAGTGACTTTGTCAAAATTTGCAATCATATTGTCAACCCCAAGATTATTAGGACTATGGTCAATCTCTTGATTTCTTTCAATGGTGTATATTTGATCTTCCATGGAGAGCATATTGATTTGACCACTAGTTCCTACATGTTCATCTCCCAAGATGCTACCTTCCATAATTCTCTTTACATATGGGCATGTGGCTTCTTCATGGAACTCATTACATGGCCTACAAAAAGGGGGAATTTGATCTACCATGTTGGTGGATTCCAATGGATTTGGAGGCCTATAATCTCGTTGAAGACCTTTATTGTTTTGCCATCCATTATTTGGCCTAGGTTGGAATATTTGCTCTTGTGATCTTTCCATGGCCACCAACCTACTTTGCATGGCTTGCATTTCTTTTGTGTGGTTTGCTTCCATGCTCTTGATGAGTTGAGTTAATTCCTTAATAGGATCATGGGTAGCCTCTTCCTTGGCCTCGCCTTTGGAATCATTCGATTTCGATGGCCCTCTAGTGAAACTAGGAATATCAGATTTTCCTGACTGCTTTATGGCCCTCTCCAGTTTCAAGGCTTTAGTTTGAGCTACACCCAAAGTTGCAGGCTCCTTTCTTCTCAACTCATAAGCAGTTTCAACACTAAAAAGAATCTAGATAGGAACATAAGAGAAATTCATCAGGAATTTTAATAGTAGTAGGCATGCTTTTAACCAATTCATCGAATCTCTTGTTAAACTCATCCATGGTTTCATTCTCATTCTTCTTCATGGTGCTAATGGCACTAATCAAATGACTATTCTCTCTTCTCTCTCCATACTTTCCCATGAAATCATTAACAATTTCTTATAAAAAATCAAACGAGTTAACAGGTTGCCCAGTGAACCAATCAAGAGCATCCTCTTCCAAAGATAGAACGAAAAGCCTCATCTTTACATCTTTATTTCTTTGTATGGATTCTCTCTTCAAAATCTTCATAGTTAGCAATGTTACACCACTTAAAGATGCAAACATTAAAGTTCTTCACATGTGATGCAATGCTAATGGCATTGTTACCTTGAAAAGAAGGCAACCTTTCAATAGCCTTGTTAGGGATATTTTGAGGATAACCATTAATGTTAGTAAAGTTACAAGGAGCAAAAAGATCATTCATGATGTTAAGCTCAACTTGTTCTTGAAACAACAAATGAATGTCAGAAATAGCCTCTTGCCCAAGACTAGCAAGAGCTCTACTTTGGGAAAATCTATTTAACCTCTCTCTAAAAGCCCTTTCAGAATCAGGAGAGGGGCTAACTAGATCGCTTGAATTTATCCTAGTAGAGACTCTTGTAAAATTAGGATTGAGTGGAGTTGCCACTAGAGCAAGATCCTAAATCTAAAATTCAAATATGCCAAAACCAAAAGTTAGTCGATTTCCTAGGTACAAGAAGACTTGTCCCCAACAACGACGCCAAAAATGTTATCGCTTGCCGCCTACACCTACCTACTAGTTAGCGGGAAAAGCCTTTAACCCCACAAGGTGTGGTTGGTGGCAAGGAACTCAGAGAAGGGGTTGTCACACTAATCCCAACTCTCTCCATTTAAGCTATCTCCTAGGTTAGCTAGGGGGGGGGGGTCCCTAAATGGAAAACTAAGTTAAAATATGTGAGTTTCTAGGAGAGTTGTTAGAGTTAAATAGATTACTTCTTCAGATTTATAAGAAAAAAACGTGATATGAGAAATAACCATAATTACATAAGATAAGCATGAAACATATGAGAAACCAGTGCCTCCAGAGTATTACTCTTTGAAATGAAAATGTATTTGCTTAAATGAAGTAAAATGCTTTCAAGATAAACAAATTTCTGAATCAAAGCATGCAATGCAATTATACTAGATTTGGATGCAATTAATCTTGGTTACTTTTAATCTAAAATGCCTAATCTAGGTGAGAAGTCCTCCTATTGTGCTCTTACCAAGGGGAAAATTTTGGGGTGATTGTAAGAAAGAGGGGCGAGGACACAGGGGTGTCATTAACGATACCCGTCCCCTAAGTCTTACGATCCAGTGTGTGCCTTTGTTCCTACAAGGGGACAAGTCACCTTCATAAATGTAGGGTCACACGCTTTTACCTTCGTACCAACTGGAAGAAATTTCCAAGAAAGCCCTTTTCCCTATAATTTCTATCAACTAAGCTTATGCTTGGAGGTAAATTTTAAATATGCAACTAATTTAGTATGCAAAGTGAAATGCCTAAATGCGGGTGAAATGCTTCCAATGAGATATGTTAATGACAATGTGCTTAAGATTTGTGCTTAGCCCAATATGACATAAACTAGCAATGATGCACCATAAAACATGTATCAACAACTCATATAGAAATATTAAAATGGAAACTAGCTCAATGCTTTTAGATACCAACTCACAAGCTTTGAAATGAAAATGATGTGATATGACAATTATTGCATGAAATCATAAGCTAATAAGTTGTTTGTGAATGGAATGAGCTAATAAAATGTACACAATTAGATTACTTAAGTTGCAAATAAATGGACTTGTAAAGGGTTACTCCAAATATGTGCACAAAAGTGAGATACAAAGTTTTCTAATAACCCAACAAGAATATAAAATTGCAACTAGATGACTTGAGATAAAAATTAATGATTAGCATGAAACCATGAGAACATTAGCTTACCAAATGAAATGAAAGTGCTATGTTTTTTACTTAAACAAATGAAAAAATAGATTGCACAACACAAGATACAAGAAAATGGATTGGCAAGTCTGATTGCAAAATAGGAAAATGTGAGTGTTATGTGTTGAGGTTATGAGTTAACCATTCACAACTAGATTAGATTAGCAAACTAAATGATGAATGTAAGTAAATTAGTTGAGCAAATCAGAGACTAGACAAAAGATAGTTAACCACTCAAGAAGATTTCCTCCCTCTAAATGAGTAGGTGAGATACCATGGGAAAAACTTCCTAAGCTCCATCAAGAAAAGTCAACTCTTTATTAACTTCTCGTTACAATGATGAGAGCTTCCTCTATTGTGAGGAAAGGCTCCAATTTCGAGAAGGCTTTTACAACAAATATTTGAATTTTATACACTGGAATCCCTTCTTGAGAAAGTAGTGATAATATTTCCCAAAAATTCAACAATGGAATACAAGAGAGACTCCTCGAATAATATCTTGAAACTCTAGCCTCTTGAGATGATGAAATCTGCTCCAAAAGGTGATGACAATCTGCAAGGAATTTCGATATGATTTACAACCTTGAAAGCCTAAGTCCTTGCCAAGGTTAGTAATGAAATAATTCTTGAAAAGGCTATCAAAACCTCTGCAAAATGGACCCAAAAATCAATGGAGAAAGATGATAAAAATGCCAAAAGTATTTGCAAATATAAAAGGACTAGACCGATGGTTAGGGAGTATGATTATTATCCCTGTCTTGTCAAGAAACATGCTCTTATTAGAAAATATGATCAATGTAAGCACAACATTTAAAATAAATGATTTGAATAGAATAGATTTGATCACAAACACAAACCCAAGAGACCCTGCAAACACAAATCGAAAGATAAAACTTTGGGATATCACAATGTGGGTTCCTCCATGTTCATGCTCTAGAGTGGGTTGATTCCTTCGAGAACGTCCCCTCACTTTTGAGGCTTGATCCAAAGATATTTTTCTACACAAATTCAAATAAACTCATTAGATCCACATGGGTTAGAAAAATATAATGAGAAAGAAATCTTAGAGATTTATATGAAAATCTACTAATATATTCCCTATCTAGAATAAATCTCTAAAACAAAATATTAGTGCAAGATAGCTCTACACTAACAAATCTTTTGCAAGCATATGGAAATAATAAACACAATATTACCAATAGAAAATGAATACACAATCAAGAATTATACCACAACCATAGAAGAATAACACCTCATATTTTAACCCCAAAGTCTTGTTATTTCATTGAAAGGTGAGTATACAAAGTGACAGAACCTCCCACAAAAGGGCGGTATTGATGCTTGAGTATAATAGACATTGTCTATTATACTCAAGCATTGGAGGTCATTGGAAATTGTCTATTATACTCAAGCATTGTCTATTGTCACAGTGCCACTGGCTGCAATTTGGAGAATATTCCCTGCAATGCTGATTGTACCTGCCACATCATCATTGGACCTGTTATGCTCATTTTTTGCCTATTTTGGAAAGCGAACAAAAGACGATAAATCAGTCATACGAACTGAGATTTTGATGAAACGAGTTGTGCCGGAGTCCTGGCGACGAACTCTATCCTATCATTCAGGTTCGAAGCAATTTAGAGCACTTTCAATTTTTAGCTAAAACTTGAGCCTTAGATCATTCCTCCCCACTAGAAGCCTTTTGGACCCCAAAAGATACTATCAATTGTTCAACGAGGGTACATCTCCCTCACTTTTCCAATCTCCAACCATTTTTCCTTTCAAGGATTTTGACCTTTGAGTCCAACTCTAAGGTATTCAACATTCCCTCTTCTTAAAGTTTTGATTCTTCTGTCAAGTATGAGATCTTGCTGAAGTTCATCAAGATATTTTGGCGAGAAATCATCTATTGATGGCAGCTGAATATGCTTTCCTTGATCATCAATCAAAGGAGGCTCAAACAATATCAAATTTTTAACATCAATGACAAAATAAATTTGCATATAAGGAGGAAAATCTAGATTGAATGCATTTGTACCAATATTTTACAGAATTTTAAATGGACCATAACGAATTGGTTTGAACTTTTTACCTTCCCCTTGCAATCTTTCTTTGCTTATGTACAACCAAACTTCATTGCCAACTTGGAATTTGTGATCAACCCAATGTTTGTCATGCCTTTCCTTGTAGCTGCTTTGGTTCTTTTCAAGTTGCTCTTGCACTGTGTGATGTTCCAACTATTTTTCTCAATGAACTTTCTTGCTTTATCTATGTCACTATGTCCATCTATAGCAACATCTTTCTCAAAGATAAAGTCCAATGGCGATCTTGGCAAGTAACCAAAACATGCCTCAAATGGCGATGTATTTGTAGAAGAATGTTTTGCCCGGTTGTATGCATGTTGTATGTAGTGTAATTGTTCGTCCCACAAATTGGGATGCTCACTGCAATAGCCTCTTAGAAGATGAATAACAGTTCTATTTACCACCTCTGTTTAACCATCTGTTTGCAGATGAAATGTTGTACTCCTCTTCAACTTTGTATCCATCATGTCCCATAATTTTGACCAAAAATTCCCAACAAATCGAGAATCTCGATCATTTACAATAGAAGTAGGAAGACCAAAATGGATCCATACATTTTGAAAGAAAATATTAGCGGTTTGTTCAGCTGTAATAGTTTTCTTACATGCCATCAAAATACACATTTTTTTGAACCTATCTACCACAACATACAAATAATCATGACCTTTCCTTGACATAGGAAGGCCTCCTACAAAATCCATTGAGATGCTTTCCCAAGGATGAGAAGGAACTAGAAGTGGTGTGTACAAACCAAGCTTCCTATTGCTAGGCTTACTTGTTGCACATAAATAACATCCTCTAATAAAACGAGAAACACTTTCATTCATGCGTGGCCAATAAAAATACATTTGAATATGCACCACTGTCTTGCCTACACCGAAACGTCCTACAATCAATGATGTGTGCGCCTCCCTTATGATATTGTTTCTTTCTCCCTGTGGTATACATAACTTGCCCAAGTGATAAAAAAACTGTTATGCACATGATAATCTAACTCTTCACTTTGGTTTCCCTTACTCAAGTTCTCATACACATCTTGAAGATCATTATCATTCACATATTGTTCAATGTGACTTTCATGCATAATAGAATTGTGCTTGAGAATAATAGCTGAATTTACAATAGGCCTAGAAATCATATCAACTACCTTATTGTAGATTCATTTTTTGAACCTGATAACCAAGTGAAATTGTTGTAGAAAACCCATCCACCTGAAATGTCTTGATTGCTGCAATTTTGAGTGTGATAGTAAGTACTGCAATGGATGATGGTCGGTATGGATAATGGTCTCTTTTTCCATCAAGTAATGCTTCCATTTATTTACACTTTGTACCAATGCATATAACTCTTTATCATAGGTAGGATATTTAGTCACAACTCCATTAAAAATTTCAGAATGAAATGAGATAGGCTTACCATGCTGCATGAGCACTGATCCCATAGCATAATCACTTGCATCCGTTTGGATCTCAAATGGTTGTCTAAGATCTGTAATTGATAGAACTGGTGCTAAACTTATCTTTTGCTTTAAAGAATCAAATTATTTCTGCTACAAATCTCCCTAATGGAAGACTTTCTTTATGCTTGTTAATGCATGTAACAGTGTTGCAATGGAAGAAAAATTAGCAATAAATTTCCTCCAATACTGTGTTGCCTCTAAAAATATTCTTACCTCGGTAACTGTATTGGGCTTGGGCCAATTCAAAATGACCTCAACTTTGGAAGGATCAATCTTCAATTCACCTCGTCCAACAATGTGTCCCAAATATACCAATGAAGTCTTACCAAATTCGCACTTTGACATATTAAGAAACAATTTCACTTTTCTCAAAACATAAAGTACCTTGTTCACATGCATGACATGTTCTTCTCTTGATTTTCTAAATATGAGTATGTCATCTAAGTAAACAATAAAAAAGTCATCTAGAAATGGTCTAAGTACATCATTCATTACTCTCATGAAAGTAGTTGGTGCATTTGTTAAGCCAAATGGCACAACTAACCACTCTTACAATCCTTGTCTAGTCTTGAAAGCAATTTTCCAAATGTCTTCTTCAACTATCCTAACTTGATGATAACCACTTCTCAAATCGAACTTAGTGAAATACTTTCCATTCTTTAACTGATCAAGCAAATCATCAATGCGTGGAAGTGGGTAGCGATTCTTTACCGTGATTTTGTTCAGTGCACGGAAATCGATACACATGCGCCAAGTCCCGTCCTTCTTTGGAACCAAAGCTATTGGAAAACCACATGGCGAAGTAGATGGGTGTATGATACCTTTATTTAGCAACTCTTGGATTTTCTTCTTGATTTCCAAACTTTCCGTAATTGACATGTGATACATACCAATATTTGGAAGTGGAACAACCTGCTGCAGCTGAATCTCATGCTAAATTCCCCTTTTGGGTGGCAACCCCTTTGGTTCTTGAAACATCTCGCCATGCTGAATTACCACATCAAACAAATCATATTTCAATTTGTCATCACATCCTTCAAAAGATTCATAGTTAACGTCTTTTGAAATCAAGTTTTCTTGTGAACCTATATCAAATAAGGTGTCAATCTTTGTATGGTTAGAAATTACTATAACATGGAATAATTCTATACTTGTATCTTCATTTGAAGTGTTATTGTGACTGTTTCAAGTACTATAACTTGCACTTGCTATCGCTTCTTTTCCTTTTGAACCATGGAAACTATCTTGGTTTCATCTCCTGAATCGGATCCACGACCTTTTTGTGTGGTGGCAGTCGTCTTTTATTTCCCTTTGTTATTTGGTTTCTTTGGTCTTAGTTCGGGATGTAGTTTCCAACAATGGGCTTCATCACTCCCCTCTTTGGAACAATGTTTGCATGTAATTTTCTCCCCTTCTTGCTTAACACTTGCATTCTTCTTTTCCTTCCATTTTCCTCCTTTCTCTTTTCCCTTACCCTTGAATGGCTTCTTCTTACTACCCTCTTCAGAAATGTTTTTACCCTTGCTTCAAGATGTGTAGCTTGCACACATACTTCATCTAAGTTATTTGGGTTAAACATGAGAATAGTGTGTTTTAAGTAGGAATTTAGACCTCCTATATACTTCAAGAGTGTATCTTGTGAGTTTAAGTCTATTCCAAGTAATAAAGCCCTTTTCCTAAAATCTTGTGTATACTCTTGGACACTTTGACCTTTGAGCTGTCTAAAGTTTTGCCGACTCATTATTGCTTTCTGCATATACGCTAATGGATAAAATTGTCTTTTAATGGAATAAATGAATTCGACCCAAGAAATGGAAATCTTACAATGGATTCACATTTTCTCTTATTTCTTTGCCTCCCACCAAACTAGTGTTTCTCCTTCTAGCATTAATGAAGCCAATTGGATTTTGATATCGTCTTCTAGATTCTGAATCCTACAATAAACTTCCAATTGACGAATCCAATTGTCTAGTCTTTCAACATTAACTTCTCCATTGTACGTAGGAAGTTCAAATTTGATGTCCAACTTAAGTAACAAAGTCTTACCTTTTGGGATTTTGGAATGAGTATAGGTATGAGTTTTGTAGTGGATTTGGAAGATGAAGATGCGGATGAGGATGATGATGATGATGGTGGTGGTGATGGAGAGGGAGGTGGTTTTCCTCCACTAGCTTTTGAGCTCCCCTCTTTCTCCTTTTTACTGTTTGAAGATTCTTCTCTATGAGGGTGTTTTGGACCTTCTCCAATTTCCTTTGCCATAAAAGCTTCATACAAAAGTTTCACCATCCTTTGCATTTATTTGAACTCCTTCTTGACATCCTCTTCTTCAAAATGTTCATCAGTTCCTTCATGGCCTGACATTTTGGCTGTAGATTCACGCTCAATCTCTGCATCTTGTATCTCTTCAATCACCTCAGCCTCTTATGCAATTAATTCCTCTTGTGCTTCAAGTGTTGCCTTGAGTGGTCCTTTGGGTAAGGATGATGCTTTCTCAACCTTCTTCCTTCTTTTCCTAACTTTTGGACTAGCTATCAGTAGTTTCCCTTCTCCTCTCTACAATCTCAATCTTGTAAGCATCAATAAATTTGCAATATTAAAACCCTTCAAGTAAACCAAGCAAGCAACCTTGTGCTCTGATACCAACTTGATCTAAAAATGAATGCTAGTTATTGCTGTGCTAGTTTTATTTCAAATATAAAATTTTCTTTGCTTTGTTTTAATTATCCTTCGTGGGTTTGTTTATGAGCATGTGTTTGTCAAACAATGTACTTAGTGAAATTATGAGTTTGTCATAAGCTTTAAAAGCATAATTTTAAATGATAGAACAAAAGAAATATTAAACACAACAAACACACATAACATAGCTGTGCTACATCTCCTTGGTCCAGCTTCAATGTGGGATTTGTATTAGCTTCAAGTGTGTCAAATTGATTTTACAAGCTTCAGAACCTATTGGAACTTGTTCCAATGAGTTTAAAACATCATAATCTCCCAAAAATGACTATTTGTTTGCTGAATTTAGACTCTAGATGCTTTGGCAATGACCCCAACACCTGGTGGCCCTCGCCTTCAAAAATATTTAAATGCATAAAATCACTTGTAGATGACATTTTCTACCTCTGCAACCTGCTCCATTGAGTTCCCAGCATGCCAATTAGCCTAGAATGACTTTTACTGAGTTTAATTTGGTCGAAAATTGAGGGAGTTATGACCAAAACCAAATTTGCCCCATTTTCTCCTCTAAAACTGGAGGAACTGCTAGTTAACTTTCTAAATTTAGAATTCCCGCCAAAATTGGCATGCCTCTGAAAACTCTGCCAACTTAAGTTCCGGGATTAATTAGCGCTAAGTGTAATATCCCCAACGGGAAATAAACAGTAATACACAGCAAAACAACAAGCAGCTATATAGAACAAAATGCTGGAACTAGAATATGGAACAAGTACACATAAAATACCAGAACGCTAAGCCATTTTATTAATCTGAGAATACATATATATGGGTACAAGAGATAATCAGAATGAGTGCACCTATCCTTGCTCTAGGCAAGTGAAGACCCTCTCAGAATAAGAAATGGCTACAACAGAGACTGCGTCCTAGCTGCTGGAGGAAACTACCGTAGAAAGCTGCTGCTGCAATGTACTGGAACTAGGGGTTGATCCCCTCACCGGAATAAGCTGAAAATCGGAAGGCTATCTGTACTCAACCCTCCGGACAAAACCCAGAAACCGTGAAGCAAGTGCTCCACCTCCGAAAATCCACCAAATAAGCCCTCCTCAATGAAAACGCTATCTCTCCCAAGAACAGCACAGAAGCTCAAGAAATACGCTGGGAAAGGGGCCTAAATCCTCCTGCAAAACCTCCGGCTGAAACAACAATCCCCCAAGGCTGAAATACGCTGAAACCACCACCAAATCACCTCACAACAGCGCTGCACAACACTGACTGCGTCCTCCCTGCTGAAACTGCGTCCTCTCTCCTAGACTGCGCAGTCACTCCAAGGGGCCAACTCCTCTGCAAACGTCCACCCAAAATCCACTGCAAATCACCTACAGGAACTGAAGGAAATACCTTGCCCGAGCAGGCACTCGAAGTCCCCCGGGGCCAAGGGCGAGATCTCCGACCGGAGACACTCAGTTCGCACTAAACAGTGCTGCAGACCGACTAAACAACCGGCGTGCTGAAGTAGACAGAAGTCTAGCTCTCAATATCAATAACATATCAATAATACCAAATGGAGTGAAGACCCCACCTTTTATAGTGCAAACTCCCTCAAAAACCCTAACTGCGTCCTTGACCTCCTCCTTGACCTGCGCAGTTACCTTAGGAGCCTACGTGAGGCCTCCCCTCATGTGTGTGTGGACCCCCAAGGCCATCCCCTTTAAGTCACAACGTTCATCAACTAGGAAGCACCTTATTTTATTAAAGTGAGTTGACCCCCTATTTCTCACTTTATTTATTAATTTAACTAAAGGCGGCAAAACTATACAAAAATGAAATATTCCAATTAGCAGTGCTAATTAGGAATATTACAGTCTCCCCCGGCAGAACGTTGCTTGTCCTCAAGCAACTGAAGTGATGGATGCTGCAAGATCCTCTCATCCTCCCAAGTGGCATCCTCATCCGACAAGTTCTTCCATCTCACCAAGAACTCCCTGATCTTCCTGCTCCGCAGCTGCCTCTCCCTAGTGTCAATAATAGCCTCCGGCTGCAACACCAGATGCCCCTCATCATCCGTGGGTGGTAGCTCTTCCGTGACTGTCACCTGCTGGCCCAGTGCCTTTTTCAGGCATGATACATGAAAGATGTTATGAATCTTGCTGCCTTGGGGCAGCTCCAACTCATACGCAACCTGCCCGATCCTGCGTATCACCCTGTATGGCCCATAAAAGCGGGGCTTAAGCTTCTCCGCCCCCTTCTGCTTGAGCGAAGACTGTCGGTATGGCTGTAGTCGTAGGTAGACCAAGTCCCCTACCTTGAAGTGTCTCTCCACCCGACCCTTATCAGCATACAACTTCTGTTGATTCTGTGCTGTGGCTATGTTGTCCTTGAGAGCTCGGAGGATATCTTGGCTCTCTTGGATCCATAACTTGGCTCTCGGAGCCCTGCTAACACCAAACATCATGTCCACAAAAGATAAGGAATGATATCCATACAAAGCATAGAAAGGTGACATACCAATAGACATATGATGCGTCGTGTTGTAGCAGTACTCGCCCAGATGCAGCCACTTCAGCCATGCCCTCTGCTGTCCACTGACGTAGTTACGCAAGTAGCCCTTTAGCCACTTGTTAACTATCTCTGTCTGCCCGTCTGTCTGGGGGTGATAACTAGTGCTTGGTGTCAACTCGGTCCCCACTAGTCGGAAGAGCTCCTGCCAGAATCCGCCCATCAAACGGCTGTCCCTGTCACTGACAATGGTCTTGGGTAGACCATGTAATCTGAAAATATCCCTGAAGAATAGCTCAGCCACCTGCGCTGCTGTGTGATGTGCGGATATGGCAAAAAAATGGGCATACTTCGTCAGCCGGTCAACGACGACAAAGATGCAGTCCTTGCCCTGCACCATGGGCAACCCTATGATGAAGTCCATCGATATGCTCTCCCATTTCCCCTCCGGGATGGGAAGAGGCTGCAACAACCCTGCAGGATGGCTCATCTCTCCCTTGTTTCGCTGGCAAACATCGCACTCCCTCACATGCTGGAGTACGTCCTCCTTGAGGCCCTTCCATGAGAACCTCTCCCGAATAGCCCGGTAAGTCTTGGTGAACCCCTGATGGCCCGCCAATGGAGAATCGTGTGAAGCCTGGAGTATCTTCTTCTTGAGCTGAGATCCCTCAGTCAAGAAGATCCTGTCCCTGTAATAGATGATCTCATCGACCACCCTGTACCTGTCATTTGCTACCTGCCCATCCAGAACCTCACACGCAAACCTGTCCTTGGAGTACTCTACCAGCAGTCGAGCCCTCCAATCAGCGTCCAAGCTCATAAGTGATAACGTGGCCGGTCTACGAGAAAGGGCATCAGCTACCACGTTATTCTTGCCCTTGACATACTCTATGTCAAAGTCATAGGCTTGGATCTTGCTGATCCACTTCTGCTGTCTCTCCTGCAACTGCTTCTGCTCCAGAAAGTACCTCAGGCTGTTATGATTGTCCTCACCCTGAATCTGCTACCCACTAGGTACTGCCGGTATTTGGCCAATGCATGCATGATGGCCAACATCTCCTTGTCGTATATGGGATACAACCTCTCGTGTGGAAGGAGCTTCCGGCTCTCAAAAGCTATCGGGTGACCGCCCTGCATCAAAACTGCACCAATTCCCTCTCCCGATGCATCACACTCTAGGACAAAAGGCTGTGTAAAATCTGGCAACGCCAGCACAGGGCAACTGCTCATCACCTCCTTGAGCTTGTCAAAAGCTCGCTGTGCTGTGTCCGACCAACTGAATGCCCCCTTCCTCGTCAAATCTGTGAGGGGTGCAGCAAGCTGAGAGAAGCCCTTGACGAACTTCCTGTAGTATGTGCAAATACCAATAAATCCCCGAAGCTCCGTCACATTCCGCGGCTCTGGCCAATCCCTGATGGCCCTGATCTTCTCCTCGTGGACTCTCACCCCGTCCACTCCTATAATGTGCCCCAGATACAGCATCTCTGTCAACCCAAACTCACACTTGGAGAGCTTGGCATAGAACTGCTGCTCCTCCAAGATGTGCAAAACTGTCTCAATATGCTGGAGATGCTCCTCCCAAGTCCTGCTATATATAAGTATGTCATCAAAGAAGACCAGCACAAACTTCCTCAGATGACCCCTGAAAATGTGGTTCATGCACCACTGGAAGGTAGTAGGTGCATTGGTTAGCCCGAATGGCATGACCAGAAACTCAAGTGCCCATAGTGACACCTGAAAGCGGTCTTGGGAATCACCTGTTCCCTCACGTGTATCTGATGGTACCCGGATCTCAAGTCAATCTTGAAGAAGAACCGTGCTCCTCTCAACTCATCCATCAGCTTATCGATCCTGGGGATGGGGTACCTGTTCTTCAGGGTCTTCTTATTCAGAGCCCTGTAGTCAATGCACATGCGCAATGTGCCGTCCTTCTTCTTCACCATCACTACAGAAGAAGCGAAAGGACTCGTGTTGGGCCGAATGTGACCAAGGGCCAGCAACTCCTGAATAGCCCGCTCTATCTCGTCCCGATAGGCCTTGGGATGCCTATACGGTGTGGTAATCACGGCCTGTATCCCCTGCTCAAGCTCGATCGTATGCTCAAACCCCCGATCCGGTGGCTGCCCTGGTGGAATATCCCCGAAAACCACTGCATACCTGTCGAGAATAGACTGTAGCTCAGGATGCACGGTTTGCCCTGTATCCACTGCCTCTGAAGCCCGCAACTCTACCGCCCACTCTATGTCTCCCTTGCGGAAGGTCGCCTCCATCCTGTGTGCCGACACCGTCTGAGGCGGGTATGTGTGCTGTCCCCGTATCTTCTCATGCCTCCCCGTCTTGGGATCATCCCACTCCATCTCTAGGGCCTTCCAATCTGTCGTGACCTTCCCCAGAGTAATGAGCCACTGAACACCCAATATCGGGTTGGTGTCCGGAATATCCACCACAAAGAAGTGATTTGTCAATGTGTAAGTGCCCATCGTCACTGACAACTCTGGAACATACCGAGCACATGCCATAGTCTGATCTCCTGGGACCAAGACGGAAAATCCATCAAAACCCTATGTCTGTATGCCTCTCCGCTCAACCATCTGGGCATCAATAAAGTTGTGGGTGGCCCCACTATCAACTAAGACTGAAACCCGCTGCCCGCGCACTATCCCTCGTACGCGCAGCGTCAAGTACTTGGGAACTCCCCGCAATGCGGCTAGAGCTCCCCCAGTGGGTGCAAATGATGCCCCACCTGCTGCGGGTGGTGGAGGTGGTAAGGTACCCTGCGCTGCATAACAATCTCCTGCCTCCACGTCATCCCCCTCATCCTCTTCTCCACTGCTCTCGGAGAAGACCTCAATGAAGTGTGCTTTCCCTGCAGCACACCTATGTCCCGGTGCCCATGGCTCTTGGCAAGTGAAGCACAACCGCTTCCTCCTCAGCTCTCTCCTAGCCTCGTCATCAAACTGCCCTCGTCCAGGATTCGCCTTGGGAGGCGGAACCCTCGTGTCCTTCCCCTTAGGCTGGAAGGCCTGTCTCTGGGGATAAGGTGTCCGAGTCCTGGGTAGGACATCCTGTAAGTCCCGAGTCCTGCTGATGGCATCCTGAAGGGTAGCTGGTCTGGTTGACCGAACTAGGCCACGAAGTGGCTCTGACAATCCCTCTACAAACATGTAAACCATCCGAGCCGCAGACAAATCAGGTACCATCACCGAAATCCTCAAGAAGTCTGAAATGTATGTCTCTGCACTCCCAGTCTGTTTGAGCTTTGTCAGCTCAACAAAGTGCTGCTCCGGATCCCTCCTGTCAAAGCGCTCTACCACCCTCCGGGTAAACTCGGCATATGTCGTCACTGCAGAATGTCCGAGTGTCGTCATCCCATGGAACCACCAGTCCTGGGCCTCACCGTCCAGATGTAATGTTGCCACCTTAATGGCCTCTGAATGCGACATCGGGTTAAGCTAGAAATAGATGTCCAGCTTCTCCACCCAAGACTTTGCCGAACTGTTTGATGAGCCATCAAACGTGGGCAAATGAAATCTACTAGCTGCGCGGTGGTCATCACGGTGGTGCCTGTGCCCTCGGTGATGATCACGGGGTCTAATGTCATGCTGGACCTGGACAAAGTCTCTGAAGGTGATATAATCTCAGAATGCCGGTCCGTATGCCTGGTACTCTGTAAAAAGGTCACCCATCAGACCCGGCTCTATCTCTCGCTGTGCTGCTGCCCCTGCGTCCTCTGCCAGGAAGGTAGGCATGGTGGATCGCGTGGGTGCTGGAATATCCCTCTGTGCACTCCTCTGTACTCCTGCCCCTGCGTCCTCTGGCAAGAATGTGGGCATAGTGGATCATGTGGGTGCATGCGATGCCACAATGGGGATAGCATCATGCACTAGCACGTGGTGGGACATACCTGATCCCTCACCGATCTGGAAAACCTTGGGGGGTTCCCTCTGCCTGACCTCTAATGCCGTGAGTCTCTGTGTCATCTCCTAAATGTGATGGAGGAGTGTATCCCATCTCCTCAAACCCTCATCGTCTGCCATCGGGTTCCGCTGCTCTGTGTCCCCCGCAGGCTGCTCCTACTCTGAATCTGTCTCAGGTGGCTCCTGATCAGAATCCCTCTCTCCGAAGGGAAACTCCCACCTACTCTCAACGTCTTTGTGTCTCCTCTGATCAAAGTAGGGATTATCCCCGGGCGTCATAGACTGCTAGCACCATAGGCTGAGCCAGAACTATGCTCTGATACCACTGTAATATCCCCAACGGGAAATAAACAGTAATACACAGCAAAACAACAAGCAGCTATATAGAACAAAATGCCGAAACTAGAATATGGAACAAGTACACATAAAATACCAGAACGCTAAGCCATTTTATTAATCTGAGAATACATATATATGGGTACAAGAGATAATCAGAATGAGTGCACCTATCCTTGCTCTAGGCAAGTGAAGACCCTCTCAGAATAAGAAATGGCTACAACAGAGACTGCGTCCTAGTTGCTGGAGAAAACTGCTGTAGAAAGCTGCTGCTGCAATGTACTGGAACTAGGGGCTGATCCCCTCACCGGAATGAGCTGAAAATCGGAAGGCTATCTGTACTCAACCCTCCGGACAAAACCCAGAAACCGTGAAGCAAGTGCTCCACCTCCGAAAATCCACCAAATAAGCCCTCCTCAATGAAAACGCTGTCTCTCCCAGGAACAGCGCAGAAGCTCAAGAAATACGCTGGAAAAGGGGCCTAAATCCTCCTGCAAAACCTTCGGCTGAAACAACAATCTCCCAAGGCTGAAATACGCTGAAACCACCACCAAATCACCTCACAACAGCGCTGCACAACACTGACTGCGTCCTCCCTGCTGAAACTGTGTCCTCTCTCCTGGACTGCGCAGTCACTCCAAGGGGCCAGCTCCTTTGCAAACGTCCACCCAAAATCCACTGCAAATCACCTACAGAAACTGAAGGAAATACCTTGCCCGAGCAGGCACTCGAAGTCCCCCGGGGCCAAGGGCTAGATCTCCGACTGGAGACACTCAGTTCGCACTAAACAGTGCTACAGACCGACTAAACAACCGGCGTGCTGAAGTAGACAGAAGTCTAGCTCTCAATATCATCAACATATCAATAATGCCAAATGGAGTGAAATCCCCACCTTTTATAGTGCTAGCTCCCTCAAAAACCCTAACTGCGTCCTTGACCTCCTCCTTGACCTGCGCAGTTACCTTAGGAGCCTACGTGAGGCCTCCCCTCATGTGTGTGTGGACCCCCAAGGCCTTCCCCTTTAAGTTACAACATTCATCAACTAGGAAGCACTTTATTTTATTAAAGTGAGTTGACCCCCTATTTCTCACTTTATTTATTAATTTAACTAAAGGCGGCAAAACTATACAAAAATGAAATATTCCAATTAGCGGTGCTAATTAGGAATATTACACTAAGAGTGCTTATGGGCGGATAAAACATGTTTAAATGTTAAGCGCTTTTTATGTGCTAATGACAGTTTAACGTTATTAACCCACATTTTAACCTTAATTAATCACGTTTATGAAAACCCGCCGGTTCGTTGGATTAGCCCTGGGTTCTATGCTTATGGCCGCATGGGGAGGGGGCTGGCCCCTTCCAACCCCCAACTGTCAAATGACTTTAATTCAAATGGAATCGACAAACATATAGGGTAAGAACCACTTGGTAGAAGAGACGATAAGGCAGTCGGTTGGCGGGCGTGAGGTCAGGAGTTCGACCCTCACTCCGCCTCGTAATTTTGCACAAAGATATAATAACTCCTCCGCTAACTTGTCGACGCCACCATTCTGGAACCTCCTCCATACTTGGTTAGTGTATCCTCCAGACTTGGTGATATCCGCCGTGAGGTGGGTTTTAAAAACACACACACGCACACACACATATATATAATACCACCATAACCTAATGTCCAACATTCATAAAATTTGACATTCGACCCCATAGTTTAGGAGATGGCACACCAGAGAGGACACGTGGCACCCTCTAGTTGGGTTATACTCCAACCCCTTAAAAAAATTTCAAATTCCAACTTAGGAAGAATTGGAGGTCAATGGACAATTTTTCTCTTCACTTAACCCATCTGGCAAATCTGAAGACAACACTTGTCATAGTGCCACTAGCTGCAATCTGGAGAATATTCCTTGCAATGCTGACTGTACCTGCCACATCAGCACTGTACTTGTTCTACTCCTTTTTTGCCTCTTTTGGAAAATGAACAGCGTATGATAACTCAGTCATACAAACTCGGATTTTGATGAAATGAGTTGCACCAGAATCCTGGCAACAAACTCTATCTGGTCGTTTAGGTTCGAAGAAATTTTGAGCACTTTCCATTTTTAGCTAAAACTTGAGCCTTAGATCAATTATAGGGACCTGACATGCCCCTCTCCTTCAAACAAGTGTTACCCTCAACACTTGATTATTTTTGTATGCTTCTGTATAAAATTCTCATTCTCCCATGTGGAATATTCAATGGGTAAGTTCTTCCACTTGCTGAGATACTCTGAAATTGATTGATTTCGTAGTGGTTGAGTTCTTGTTTTTGTAATTGCTTCAGAAATTCTTTTGCCGCAATGTTGATCTTCCTGTTGTTTCATTCGATTCTGCACCAAAATTAGGTTATCCTCTGAGAGTTGGAGAAGTTAGACATTGTCTATTTCAAATTCCAACTTAGGAAGAATTGGAGGTCCAAAAGGGCCGTATTGATACTTGAGTATAATAGTTGAATGCTTAAGTAAACAATACCAATATCTTCAAATGGAAGTGAAAGTGAAACAATTAACCCAATGTAGCTCTACAAATTCCAAGTTGATTGTTTTGCAAGAAATAAAATCAATGTCGAATTGCTTCAATGACACATTAACGCTCAATAATAACCAAAATGCCACATAAATTGAACTAACAATGATAAAGCAATGTTCTTCAAGAGACTTGTGAAACCAAAGTGGATGAATGAATTAAACTAGTTTAAGCTTTTCAAGTAAATGTGAAATATTTGCTTGCACCAATTTTTTTTTTGCAAGTGTTGGAATATATTGCTCAATATAAGTATTCAAGAAGTTGAAATAGTAAACATAAACCAATGTCAAATTTATGTCAAAACGAAAATGGATATGAGTGCTATGTTAGAAAACTAATCATGCATGGGTGGGCTTAGCAAATGGGATTAACAAAGAATCTAGAGAAACTAAACTAAGATATTAGTCCACCCACAAGCTAAAAACGTCCCTCCAAATGGGGAGAAGGGATACCATGGGAAAAATTCCAAGTTGCCTCACAACAAAGTTAATTTTTTTATTAGTGATTGGTTATAAGAGAAAAGAGAAAGCCCTTTTGAGGAGACTTCCCAAGGAAACAAGAGAATTTTTTACAACATGCCACTTTCAAGGGTTAAATCCATTCCTTAACAAGTGAGAATTACAAGAGATGCCTTGCCAAAATCTGAAAATACAAGGGAATAATTTGCAGCAGTCAAATCAGCCTTGAAAAAGTGGAAAATGATGCTTGAAGAAGAGAAGAAAAGCTTCATAAATCCCACGACCTTGTCAAGGAAAGAGGAAGCCTTGATACCAACTCAAGATATTGTCCAAATCTGCCCCAAAAATTGACCACGACCTCCTCAAAAGGTTTTCAAATACATGCTAAAGGTTCTGCAAGAAATATATTAGTAGTTTTCAAGGGCTCCTTCAAAATTGCCACCAAAATGACTTTATAAATCTGCTCAAATGGGCTGCAAAACAGATCCAAAAAATTATTTAAAAATGCATAAAAGAAATGAAACGAAAATCTACAAGCATTGTACAAGAACTAGCTCAAGACATGCAACTAGAACTCCATACTTTTGTAGTTAAAATCATGCTCTAGATAGCAAATAAAATCTTTGAAAGCACAAGATATTGATCAAGAAAAATATTGAATTTAATACTATGTGATCTTAGTATGCTAGAGGAAAATAAATTTCGCCTTTCAACTTCGTTTGATGAGATCCTTGAGGCAAATTGATTGGGTCCTTCAATCCTCGATCTTGAGAGTAAGTCAGTCTATTGGAGAGTTCTCCCACGCCCAAGAAATCCTTCAAAAAACCATAAAAGAAATTTCTACACACTTGGAAATAGATATTAACATTCAGAAAGGAGTTAGATAGTACAATAGGTGAGAAGGCTAGAGATTTCTCTTAAAACCATCCAGTGCTTCTCACTCTAAGAGTATTTCTCTACTCAAAAAATAAATGACAAGAGAGCTTGCATACATTAATCCAAGATGAATGGCAAGATGATAGCTAACATAGTCCAAATTGCATATAGAAAGTAAAGCGCATAAATCAAAACAACATCACCTCAAGGAGAGAAGGAGAACACCCTTCGATATAATACCCAAAATTCTTTATTGATAATGAAAGTACACAAAGGAGCAAAGCTTCCGCAAGCACAATAGCTCGTATCAAGTTTTTTTTTGCAATGAGAGCACAATGGACCTCTTTATACAAATTTGGGAGATGATTCCAAAGTCAAAGTGATCAACAAGTGGCATGAGATGGGAATCCCAATGAAATTTGAATTTCACAAGTGGCAATAGATTGTTGTAGAACACCTGTAGGTGGCAGCCTTATCTCCTTGATTGTCCATCGAATATCTTCAAATCTGCTGTGTGCATTCCTTGTGAGGATAAACATATTTCTAACTACTGGTGCTCATTCCTTTGATTGCTGACCGGTGTGAAATTAGTGGAGGCAAGTGGGAGCAACATCCCACTAATTTCTCAACAAGAAAATGCAACAAACTTGTGTGATGACACCTCTGACTATCAAGCCAACCAACTGCTGCATATAGGCTAAGTATAAGCTACCTACTGACTCTGTGTATATCCTTGATCTGTTTTGTGTACAAGTGTACAAATGTGAAACATAAGGGAAGACAACTTTCTCAAAATCTGTTGTTAACTTATCTTTTAGATTTGCCAACCCAATCTGCGTGCCAACTATGGGAAAATACTATATCAAATTTGCGTATCACTGGAGGAGAACCTGCTAGCGCGGAGTTCTTAAAATGAAATGTGTGATACATGGAGGCTGGCAACATACATGTTCAAAATGTGGAGACAAAATCCAACCAAATTTAATTATAAACCTTTGATTTTTGGCAGCGTATTTGTCTAGGTTGAAAGTTCTTTTGACTTGGCTTGCATGGATCCTCATAACTGTTGTGCCTAAATGCTCTAATTAGCATGTGCATATTTCCCAACTTATGCGTAGACAAGGAGTAATGTGGGGTATACCCCCCATCCACTTATATTTCAGAACTTTATACTTTGGCAACATTTTTTTTAAATTAAATTACTTCAAACCTTTTCGCTGCCTCATGAATTATTCGTAGAGAATTTGATTGCCTTTGACTTGCTTTTTTGACTTTGTAATTGACATGAGTTGTGGCTTTCTTGTTGGGCCAAACATGGTAGCCACATCATTTTTTACCTTCCCTGGAATTGCCACGTCACTTGTTTGACTTTCTTTGACTTTGGAAAAATTTATAAAATTTTCCAATTATTGAATTTTTTCCTCATTTTTGCCACTGACATTAGAAAAATTGGATTTTGAGGGACTAATAGTCATTTTTTGACTCTCAAAGTGGGCCCTAGGAAAATATTGGGCCTTTGGGGATGATTTTTGAGTAGTCACAGGGCCTATACATTTCCAAAGACCACTTATTTACATCACTACATAGAAATTAATTAAAAAATCCCATTTTGCGGTAAATTTTTAATTATTAAAAAATTCTACTAAGACCTAGTCAAATTTCGCAAAATTTCAAAGATGACCTAGCATGGTAATATACATTGACTCTAGACACTAATATGCGTTAGGGGCTCAACCTTCAAGCTGTCACCCCAACTTTGGGGTAATGCAATGAGTGAAAAAACCTAGAAAATTATTCACCACTAAAAAACAGGAATAATTAACCAAGTAAAAAAACACTCCAAGGTGTACTCGCTTGTTGATCGAGTCCCAACACCCTAGGCCCGTTATATGGTTTTATTCATCATGCTAGTGACATTTATACAATATTCCTGTAGGGCTGCGAAATCTGAGGACTGAAGAAGAAAATGATAAGAAGAAGTAGAGTTTAAAAACTCTGGTGAAGTGATGATATTTGATGGTACAAGTGTCCTTTGGTGCATCCTTGGGCATGGAGTCTTCACATAATCATCAGGTGCTACTCGAGTGGTCAAAATTTGGCTCCATATGGGGATGCATGCTAGATATGAAGTGATAGCGTGCAAGAACCTGGAATCTGCATCCACCAACCAAAGATGTATATTAGCAGTATCCATTCAAAATAACATCAAATAAAATCAAGTACACAAATGGAAATTTATTCTAGGAACATAAATAAGAATTTATTCATGAAATAAAACTACTTGAACAAAATTTACAAGGGATAGGGTTAGAAATAAGATACAAAGGATGCCCCATGGCATCAGATGTCTTTGGTGAAATCCATCTTGAGAACTTGCTTACTTTCAGGCAGATCCATGGGTTGCTTTTCTAATGTGCCCTATCCAATTCTGAATATCTTAGGAATTTGATTCATCCCAACACTATATAGTACTTGGTCCTCACATTTACCAAATCCTTTTCGCTTTTTTCTTTTCTTCTTAATAGATTGTGATGTTGATGTTGATGTAATCACAATAGATCTTGAAGATACTCAGATGGAAAATCCGAAGTATCCAAGATTTCTTTGTGCTGCCTTTCTCCATTTTGTATCTGCTCTGACAAGGGCGATGGATCAATCTCATAAGTATAATCTTGATTCCTCTTAGTTTCATTTCTATCCAGGTCACCTTCAATTAGCCATTTTTCAATGGAATAAATGCACTCCTCACAATGAGATGAAGCTTGCTTTAGAGGGTTGGGAGGCTTATGATTTGTTTCCATTAATTTTAGTTAACCATGGTATTTTCTATGCTTAGACCAATTTGCTTCAATCTTTCTTATTATCCCAATTCAAGTTCCAGATGTGCAATCACATAAACATTGAAAGTAGATGCGGATAGAACATAAATAAATCGACAGAAGACAAGCCAAGACAAGAGACACAAATATTTGGCGGATGCCAGGGAAAAACCCCAATGCGGGGAAACCCTTTGAACAAATCTTCTTATTATTCTTCTAATTTAGAAGAGAGAGAAAGTACAATTTACAACAGTCAACAGGAAGTCCTAGTCAGAAAAGTCAATGCTGGTCAAACCAACAAATCAACCTCCAATGAAACTCGGTCAAACCCAGTTAAACTCGACCTCCAATCATAGTCAAACTCAGCCCAAAACAATCCTGAAATTTGGTCAACTCACTGGTCAAAGTCTACAGTCAAATCAACAGTCAAACCTGCAATCAACATTATAGTCAGTAACAGTCAAAGTCAATGCTGCTCCTCGGTTTCTGTGCCTCCAACTGTGGCCTCTCAAAATCATAATTCTGACCCAAAATCGAAGTCAAATAACAAGTGTTGACACAAATTCAACGTTGGTCAATGTTGTCCAGAAAAGCCCTAAACAGTCTACAAATCATTTACTGAACAACACGCACATATGTCAAAATTACACAGATTATACGGATAAATGTCCCCAGAAAAACCCAATGCGCGAAAACTGGTGCAACAACTCTAGAGGGTTTTATTATTATGAAAAATATGAATATAACAATTTGGGCACTAGAAATGGTCTAATCTATAGAGAAATTACATGGCAGTTGTACCTTTCACTTGGAGACAGAAAATATGGTTGATCCAACCCTTTGCGGGGAATTACGAATTTGAGCCCTTTCTGGCCCACTGGAACCCTCAGCGTAGTCTTCACCAGCCTCTGTGCTACCTCTGCGTCACCCTCTACGTGGCCTCTGCGTCGGTTTGGCTGGACTACGTCCCTCCTGCTGGCCTTTGCGCTGTCCTGGTATGATGTTTCCTATCTGCTGTTGTATTCTCATCCCTTGCCGATATTTGCCCCTCACTACACTGCAAACTCACTTAGAATTCCTCAGCAAACCCTGCCCCAAAATTCGACTTAGCTTCAGTTCTCTGCAATGTGTGTATGTTCTCCAACTGACCCCAAGCCCTTCCTTTATACTTTTCTCGTTGGGAAACCAACAGCTGTGATCTAATCTCTAATCGACGACTCAAATTAAAATAATGTTTGATCCACGTCACTTAGAACATTTCATCACATGTGTAAATTAATTCACTTCTTGGAGATATTTGTAGTTTGTCTTGGCTGGAAGACGCTTTCTGGGTCTTGGAGATCTTGTGGGTTTCAACCCCTCCACAAAGTTTCGGAGCTAGAGCACACTCGATGCTACCCCAAAATCTCAACAATCCCTCTTAGCGAGGAGTGTGCTCTAGCAATACTTCCACACTGAAGCATTGCCTGATCTCGGCGTCGGTCTCTGCGCTACTGATGCTTGGCCTCCTGCCCTCCATCCATTGCGTTGCTGCCACTGTACTGCTGCCCATGTCATTTCCACTGCCATTGCCACATTTGTACTGCAACTCCCTCTCAATTTGCTACATCATGTTGCCCATAACACTGCCACTGCTAACTGCTGCACTGCAACTCAGTTGCTAAGAAGTAAGCAACTGAAGGACAATCACCCAAACAACTGACAGAAAAGTCTGCTGGGATGCAGCTCATCATTGAAGCACCCTTCGTTGTTGTTCTACGCTGTCTCTCTGAAGATCTGCGCTGTCTGCTGCATTGCACTGCGTAAGAACTGCCTCTGCGCTGTCTGCTGCATTGCATTGCGTAAGAACTGCCTCTGCGCTGCTTCTTCCACGATGTTGTTGCCTTTTCTCTGCGCTGCTCCATACTTCAGCGTCCCAGCTTGCCTCTGCTTCTCCACGATCTTTTGCACCAATTGCTTTAGTCATCCCGCTACCATCTTAAAGCTCCCGTAGCACGTATGTGATCCAAGAGTCTGGGCACCTCAAGGATCCTGCCACTCATCTGTAGCTGCTTTACAGATCAATATCGCCCCACTTCCTCGGTTCATGAGCACTCATGGCTATGTCAACGTCACTACCATCAGCCCCTTTTGCTGCTGCTACCTTGGAATCAGAAGATTCATTATCCTTCCTCTTAGGACAAGAGCTGGCGAAGTGTCCAAGTTCACCACATTTAAAGCACCGGACCTTTGATAGGTCCTTCTTGTTCTTCCCTTGTTGCCTTTGTCCCTTATATGCAAGGGTTTCATACTCCTCCTCCTCTTTCTTTACTTTGAGTCCACTGCCGCTGCTTTGCTTATTGGTTATTCTCCTGATTTCCTCTTGACGGAGGATTTCCCACATATCCACCCAGGATGGTAACGCTGCTCTGCCCAAGATGCTTTGGACAGACATTTCCCATTTATCGGTGATTGCATTCAGCGCAATCCTCACCATGAGCCCTTCATCCGAAGTTGTCCCCATAACAATCAGCTGGTCTCAGGTAGTCTGAAGTCTAAAGAGGAAGGGATCGATTTCCTCTCCCTTCTGCATCTGGAACAACCGTATCTGATTCTCCAGAAGCATTTTCCTCTGGACGAAGCTTCTTTGATACATCGTGTTCAATGTTGTCCACATCTCATTTGCTGTGTTCTTTTCGACAATTTGTGGGACCACGTGATCCTTTACTCCATCCATTATCAAGCGCTTTGCCCACTCTTGATTCTCGTTGAATTTCTTCAGTGGATCTGGATCGGTAGGAACAATTAGGACATTTTTTGCATAGTTCTTGAAGTCGTACTCATCCAGTACTGTCAAAATTATGGGCCTCCAAATAACAAAGTTGGACACGCTGTCCAACCTACCCTGATCTCTCAGTCCATGAGAAACCATCTCTTGTCAATTTGTCGAACCACAAACTCTTCTTCCTTCTGCTGCTGCTATACTCAGTAAAGAACTGGACATGGGCTTCTTGGCGAAAGAACCCACTAGAGAATGTGCTCCCTCTGACCAATGATTTCCCTCCCGGAAATCCTTCACCAATTCTAACAAATCAGTCCTCTATGATCACTCCCTTCATCACACTCAGATTCCTTGGCTGGAGAATCTGCTGAGCGACTGTTCCCCTCCTGCTTTTGCCACCTTTGCTAGGCACTGTTCAGCACCAACAAAACCTGTGCTACACCAGTAACTACAGAAGATACGAAACTGCGCTTCCAGACTTTGGCAAACTGCACAATAATTCTCCACATGGACTGTGTCTGTAATATTCCCAATTAGCAATAGCTAATTGGAAATATTAATTTTGACCAATTTTGCCTTATTATAGTTGGAGCATGAATAAAGTGAGTGAAATATTAAATAACTCACCTAGGATAAAGTATTTCCCTAAAGTCCACATCGTATTTGAGGAAGTGGGGCCTAGTGACCAAGTGGACAGCGCAGGGAGAGGAGGACGTAGACCACGTGGGCAGCGTGGGGCCTAGCTCACGCAGTTGAGAGGGGCGGCGTGGGCCAAGGGGCACGTAGGAGATGGTGGGGCCTAGGGTTAAGAGAGGCCTGTTGTTGCACAGATTGTCTAGGCACTGCGACAACGACTCAGATTGGGGGTTGTCACCTTTATCCCCAATCCCTCTATTTAAGCTATCTCCTTGCAAGCTAAGGGAGGTAGACCATATTAGAAATGAAAAGGAAAAATCCAGGAGACATAGCTAAAACACCAAATACTTGATAAAATTAACTGGATTCCACAGATCTCAATCAGATTTCATGTTTAAGACCAGTGCCTTATGGAGTCAAACAAGATCCCATTATGCAAATTAAAAACAAGCAAATGATGATTAACTGTTGCGTATTAAAACAAGATTGATCACAATGATATTTAATTGAAAACGCCTCAACCATGAATAACTTGAACTCACAATAATATGAGAATGCCAGATACTTAAAATTTCCGAAATTATGATATTTCCAATATAACCCAGTTCGAAAATTAAAATACTCCACAGTCAAACTTTAGATAGAAAATTTTTTAGTGCATTTGACTATAATTTTTTTTTGTATATTTTCTATTTTTTTAGAATTTTTGGAATTTTTTATTAGAAGTCTAAATCTAAATATAAGTTCTAATCTAAAAACTAAATTAAATCTAAAATCTAACTAAATTAAAACTAAAAACTAGATTTAAAAAATTAAAATCTAAAAAAAAAAAAACTAACCATTAAAAATCTAAAAAAAAAAAAATCTAAAAATCGAAATTAAATTTATAGTCCAACTAAACCTACACTATCATTTAAACTAAACAAAAATAAAAATAAAAACGAAATTTCAAATCCTAGCTAACACTAATCTAAAACAATTAAATAAAAGAAATCGAACTTTATTAAAACCTATAGCTAATGCTAACCAAATCGGATCAAGCCTAAACTACACAAAATCGAATTCTAATTTAATAAATCAAATCTAAATCTAAAATGAAATTAAGTCTAAAACTAAAACCTAAAAAAAGAAGAACTAAAACTAAAGCCTACGCTAACTAAAAGAACCCGAACTATACAAAAAAATGAAACGCGGGTTTTATCATTTTAATACTGTGTATGTGTTTGTTCTTTGTTTGAATTGCAGGTAGGACAGTCGAGCTGAAGGAGTAGATTGAAGCTAGACGGAGTCTTGATGGCGTGAGGGAGCTTGGACGGCGACAGCAAGGTGGACAGAGTCGAATGAGTGCAGGTCGAAGAGGGAACATGATGGCAAAGGCAGGATCACGGCTGGTTTGAGAAAGAATGGTCACCGGAATTTCAAATGGAGATCGGACGTGGGAAAGGGGACAGCTCTGCAAGGGAGTCGATGAGGGATCGAAGACAGAAATCGACTTAAACCTAAAAAAATGAAATCGATCAATGCACATATATTCAACCCCTTTTTTTTATGGTGCGTTCATTCGATTGCAGGTTGACGTGAGAGAGGTCGAGCCTTGAGGATGTCGGACAGAGATTAAAAGCTTTGGACAGCAGGCCTGAGATAGAAAAAACTAGTACACATAAAATTTCACCCAGATATATTCAAATTTTCTTCAATTCACGCTTATATTTTATGCTCCCTTAAATCGAAACAATGTCCAGATTAGTCCACAGTAGAAATTTGAGGCCAACTCTGGCTTTTGGAGGCTAGATCTGTCTCAGATCTTAAAAAAATTTCGATTTTAACCCTGAATCTACAATAAACCAGCCAGATCTGAAGATACACACCAAGAAACGATTAAACCCTTACAGTCTTGAAAAAAAATTACAAATTTACAAACTAGTTTACAGATTTAAAACCCTCATGGTCAGATTTGAATCCATTTTAGCACAATTTTCAGAGATCTAAAACTTTTGGGAGAGGCCCAAGCCTTAGAAAACCCTGCAAAACCATCAATTTCGTAAGATAGACTTGGAATTCAACAAATAATGAGCTTTTCAGATTTATTTTTATTGAGAGTCGGCTGGTCCAACCGAAGACTTCCCTAGACGCTCAATCTTAAAAAAAATTCCCTGCACACTTAGAACTGAACCTTAGATCGATAGAGATTTAAGAAAACAAAATGAGACCCTTTAGAAAAATCAAAATGTCATTTTATGAATCCAGAAAAATGCACAAGATACCTGTATGCAGATTAATCCATGAAGGCCATCAACCATAAAATGCAAAAACAAAGTAGCAAAGTTTAGAGACAATTCACCACATAGATCCGAGAAGGAAAATTTGTAACCCCAAAGTCTTTATGCTTTATTCCTCAAAAAATTTACAAGAGCTTCTAAGAACAGGGGCACGATTCTGAGATCGGATGATTCAATACTGACAAAGACCTCTAAATTTATAGGATAAAATCTCCAACGGCTAGTTTGGATGATCCTTCTCAAAATAATCTCAACCGTCCAAAAGATTTAATCATCTTTTAATCCGGAGCGTTGAAATTAAAATTTTGGGGAAAAAATGAATTTATCATTTAATTCAATTTTAATTAATATTATTTTTGAGTTAATTACCCCAAAATTTTGACTTTGACTTAACCACCAAGGCCCAAAGGTCCAAAATTTCTCAAAATTCTCAATATTCCCTTGGCCCGGGGCTTTCAAAATCATTTTCCAAGGACCCACAAATTTTGCCTTTAAAGATTTAATCCTAACTTAGGACCCTAATTTAATTAAATTTCTAGTTTAAGATTTTTTAAATTAATTGACCAGAAAATTTAATTAATTGACTAAGAGGGGATTATAATTATTTTTCCAACCCTCTTTTACACGAGATAATACATTTACATACATGAAGGGGGAATACCCATTCGTATAGACTCTCAAATAAATACCCAATTCTGCGACTCAAAACATGATCTAGTAGACCAAGTAGCTCAAACTACTTTTACAAGGACTCGATAGAAAACACTAGGACTCACTTAGCATGCTGATGACAAAATCCACCCTAGCTTTGGGGTGAGGCTAGAGGGAAAAACTCTGTCGATCACTTACATGAATTAGTGAGACAAAAAACCTCCTAGGATAGAAATCATCAACAACATACTAGGCTTACCTAGGTTGTTACATACATTAACGGTCTTACTTAGATCATTTACATCATACGTGCAGAATGGGTTTACATCATTTATAAAAATGTCGACCGTCGATGAAATCTGGATGATGGGATCTGAATGGCGCAACCACGTCGAACATGACGAATCCCATTTGAAAAAATGGGGGTGTACTGCTATGGGGTAGTTGACAAAGTGCGGTCAACAAGGCCCATCGTGATAAAAGGGAGGAGAGCATCTTCATTTGATGATTCATGTTTATGCATCTTGAGCTTGTCATTTCGACTTGGAGCACGCTGGCTGTTTAGCTTGTCTGCAGTATTGTTTGGTACACCGAGTGTCTCCGTGCGGAGATCCCACCCTCAGCCTTGGGAGACTTCGAGTGCTTGCTCGGGTGAGGTATTCTACCATCATTTTTTTAGGAGGATTTGTGGTTGCCTTCGTTGTGGAGTGGAGCATTGAGGTACTGCGCAGTCTTGAGAGAGAGGTCGCAGTTCATCTTGGGAGAGTTCTGAATTGGTGTTATTTTGGAGGATTCGGGCCGGAGAATTGAGCAAGGGGCCAGCCCTTGCCTATTGGAGATATTTGGGAGAGAGGGAGTCCCTATTTTGGAGGTTGTCATTCAGCACCAGCGTGGCCCTTGGGAGGATAGCGTAGATCCTCAAGGGAGGCATTTTCGGAGGTCGAGCATTTCATAAACGCTCTCTGGGCTTTTCTGGGTATTGTGAGTAGAGGCCGATTCTAGAGTATCAGCATTTTCCGAGTAGGGGAGCAGCCCCAAATACTCATTTTGGTTCCAGCAGTTGTAGCAACACGGTAGTATTTCAGCAGTTGGAGTTAGAGCAGAGAGCAACCATTTCCTTTGACGTTCTGAGAGTATTCCTACACTTGCCTGGTGCAAGTCGAGGTGCCATCATTTTGTTCACCTCTTGCACTCCTTTATATTTCTCAGTATAATAAAATGGCTTAGCATTCTCTATTTCATGTGTATCTGCTTCATGGTTTGTTTCTAGCACTATATGTCTTGTTGTATGCTTTATATTACTGGTTATTTCCCTTTTCGAGATATTACAGTGGTATCAGAGCTCATATACTTGGCTCAGCCTGTAGGGCAAGTTGTCTATGACATCGGGAGAGAAGTCGTATATTTGCTACAGAGGTAGGAAGTACAATGACAGAAAGCGTAGGTTGCAAATCACCTACAGAGAGGGTGATTGTGTTCCAGTGGTGGATGTAGAACAGGAGGAACCAATGGCAGATGACAGTGACGCGAAGAAGTTTGGGGAAATGCTCCTCAAGTTAGTATAGGATCTGTCAAGGCAGATTGAGGTGATGGGACAGAGATTCACTGCTGTAGAGGCTAGGCAGCGTGAAACCCCAAGGGGTTTCCAAATTGGTGAGGGATCAGGCACATCCCACCATTTGCAGGAGCACGATGCCACTTAGCACATGGCATCTCATGCACCCACACGTTCCACTATGCCCACTTTTCTGGCTGCAGACACAGGGGCAGAAGCACAGCAGGAGCAGGAACTTGGCCACATGGGTGATTACTTTGTTGAGTACCAGGCATACGGGCAGGAGTTCAAGGATGCCCTTTCATTTCGTGATTTTGTCCAGCTCCAGCGAGACAGCAGACCCCGCGACCATCATAGGGGACACCGGCATTATCACGACGGAGACACTCAGCGTACGATGAGCAGGTTCCATTTGCCTATGTTTGATGGTTCATCAAACAGTGCGGCAAAGGCTTGGGTGGAGAAGCTAGACATATACTTCTAGCTCAACCAGATGGCAGAGACGGAGGCCATCAAGGTGCCAGCGCTGCATCTAGATGGCGAGGCCCAAGATTGGTGGTTCCACGAGATGGTTACATTCGGGCACTCGACAGTGACAGCTTATGCCGAGTTCACCCGGAGGTTGATAGAGAGGTTTGATCGGAGGGATCCGGAGGAGCACTTTGTTGCACTGACGAAGCTCAAGCAGACCGAGTCTAGATACATACATCTCAGATTTCCTAGGACTCTTGGTGATGGTACCAGATCTATCTGCGGCACAGATGATCTACATGTTCATTGATGGGCTAGCAGAGCCGCTTCGGGGATTGGTCAGATCCACTAGACCGACCACACTCCATGACTCAGTTGGCAGGACACGGGACTTGCAAGATGCCTTACCCCGGACCAGGACGCCTTACCCCAAGAGACAAGCTTTCTAGCCTAAGGGGAAGGATGTGAGGATTTCGCCTCCAAAGGGGAATCAAGGTAGAGGACAGTTGGATGATGATGCCAGGAGGGAGTTGAAGAAGAAGAGATTTTGTTTCACCTGTCAGGATGCATGGGCACCAGGACACAGGTGTGCTGCTGGCAAAGCACATTATATTGAGGTCTTCTCCGAGAGCAGCAGGGAAGAAGATGAGTATGATGACGTGGGAGCAGGGGGCAACCATACAACGCAGAATCATTTGCCACCTCCACCACCAGGAGCGGGAGGTGCAGCCTTTCCACCTACCGGAGGGACCCTTGCAGCATTGCGAGGAGTTCCCAAGTATCTGACGCTGCGCGTCTGAGGTACAGTGCGGGGGCAGCGAGTATCAGTACTGGTGGACAGTGGGGCAACCCACAACTTCATCGATGCACAAATGGTAGAGCGGAGAGGCATACAGACAGAGAGCTTCGATGGGTTGTCAGTGTTGGTCCCAGGAGATCAGACTATGCAGTGTGCCAGTTATGTCCCAGTGCTAGCAGTGACGATGGGCACTTACACAGTGACTGACCACTTTTTCGTGGTTAACATACCGGATACCAATGTGGTGTTAGGAGTACAATGGTTGATCACTCTGGGGAAGGTCACCACAGATTGGGAGGCCTTGGAGATGGAGTGGGATGACAAGAAGACCAGGAAGCACGAGAAGATACGGGGCATGCACACTTACCCACCTCAGACAGTTTCAGCTCACCGGATGGAGGCAGACTTCCGGAAGGGAGACATAGAGTGGGCAATAGAGCTGCGTGCATCAGAGGCAGAGACTACCGGGCAAACAGTTCATCCAGAGGTACAGACCATCCTTGACAGGTATGTCGCGGTGTTTGGGGAGATACCACCAGGACAGCCACCAGATCGGGGATTTGAGCATACAATTGAGCTAGAGCAGGGCATACAAGTCGTCATTACCACACCCTATAGGCACCCTAAGGCCTATCGGGACGAGATCGAGCGGGCTATCCACGAGCTCTTAGCTCTTGGACACATTCGACCTAGCACTAGTCCTTTCGCTTCTTCAGTAGTGTTGGTGAAGAAGAAGGACGGTACATTGAGGATGTGCATTGATTACAAGGCCCTGAACAAAAAGTCCATGAAGAACAGGTACCCTATTCCACGGAATTGACGAGCTGATGGATGAGTTGAGAGGGGCACGGTTCTTCTCAAAGATTGATTTGAGATCCGGGTACCATCAGATTCGCGTGAGGGAACAGGACATTCCCAAGACCGCTTTCAGGTGCCACTATGGCCATTTTGAGTTCTTGGTGATGCCCTTCGGGCTAACCAATGCACCGGCCACCTTCCAGTCATGTATGAACCACATTTTCCGCAGCCACCTGAGGAAGTGTGTGTTGGTCTTCTTTGATGACATATTGATATATAGCAGGAAATGGGAGGAGCATCTCTAGCACATAGAGGCAGTGTTGTGTATTTTGGAGGAGCAGCAGTTTTATGCTAAGCTCTCCAAGTGCGAGTTTGGGTTGACGAAGATGCTATACTTGGGACACATCATAGGGGTGGACGGAGTGAGGGTCCATGAGGAGAAGATCAGGGCCATCAGGGATTGGCCAGAGCCGAGAAACGTGACGGAACTTCGGGGGTTTGTAGGTATCTGCACCTACTACAAGTAGTTCGTCAAGGGTTTCTCTCAGCTTGCTGCACCCCTTACAGATCTGACGAAGAAGGGGGCATTCATTTGGACAGACACAGTGCAGCAAGCCTTTGACAGGCTCAAGGAGGTGATGAGCAGCTGTCCAGTGCTAGCATTACCAGACTTCACGCAGCCATTTGTTCTGGAGTGTGATGCATCAGGAGAGGGGACATGCACAGTGTTGATGCAGGGAGGCCACCCTATAGCTTTTGAGAGCCGGAAGCTCCTACCACATGAGCGGTTGTATGCCATATACGACAAGGAGATGCTGGCCATCATGCATGCATTGGCCAAATTCCGGCAGTACCTGATAGGTGACAGGTTTAGGGTGAGGATTGACTACAACAGCCTCAGGTTTTTCTTAGAGCAGAAACAGCTACAGGAGAGGCAGCAGAAGTGGGTCAGCAAGATCCAAGCCTATGACTTTGACATCGAGTATGTGAAAGGGAAGAACAACGTGGTGACTGATGCACTTTCACGCAGACCAGCCACGTTGTCTCTAATAAGTTTGGATGCAGATTGGAGGGCTCGACTATTGGTGGAGTACTCCAAGGACAGATTTGCTTGTGAGGTTTTGGATGGGTAGGTGACAGATGACAGATATAGGGTGATGGATGAGATCATCTACTACAGCGACATGATCTTCTTGACTGAGGGCTCTCAGCTCAAGAAGAAGATATTGCAGGCTTCTCACGATTCACCATTGTCTGGCCATCAGGGGTTTACCAAAACCTACAGGGCCATCAGAGAGAGGTTCTCATGGAAGGGCCTCAAGGAGGATGTACTCCAGCATGTCAGGGAGTGCGAGGTTTGCCAGCGCAACAAGGAGGAGATGAACCATCCGGCAGGTTTGTTACAACCTCTTCCCATTCCAGAGGGGAAATGGGAGAGTATCTCAATGGATTTCATCACAGAGTTGCCCATGGTGCAGGGCAAGGACTGTATATTCGTCGTCGTTGATCGACTAACGAAATATGCGCATTTTTTCGCCATATCCGCACATTATACAGCAGCACAGGTGGTAGAGCTGTTCTTCAAGGACATCTTCAGGTTACATGGTCTTCCCAAGACCATTGTCAGTGACAGGGACAACCGCTTCATGGGCGGGTTTTGGCAGGAGCTTTTTCGGTTGGTGGGGACAGAGTTGACACCGAGCACTAGCTACCACCCACAGACAGATGGGTAGACAGAGATAGTTAACAAGTGGCTAGAGGGCTACTTGTGTAACTATGTCAGTGGGCAGCAGAGAGCATGGCTGAAGTGGCTGCACCTAGGAGAGTACTGCTACAACAACACACATCACATGACCATCGATATGTCTCCGTTTTACGCATTATATGGTTATCATGCTTTATCTTTTGTTGATGTGATGTTTGGTGCCAGCAAGGCTCCGAGAGCCAAGGACTGGATCCAAGAGAGTTAGGACATCCTCCGAGCTCTCAAGGATAACATGAATATAGCGCAGAACCAGCAGAAACTGTATGCCGACAGGGGTCAGGTGGAGAGACATTTTGAGGTAGGGGACTTGGTCTACCTACGTTTGCAGCCATATCGACAGTCTACTCTGAAACAGAAGGGAGCTGAGAAGCTCAAGCCTCGTTTTTATGGGCCTTACAGGGTGATACACAGAGTTGGGCAGGTTGCTTATGAGTTGGAGCTACCCCAGGGCAGCAAGATTCATAACATCTTTCACGTATCGTGCCTGAAGAAGGCACTAGGACAACAGGTGACAGTAACAGGGGATTTTCCGCCTACGGATGATGAGGGGCACTTGGTGCTACAACCGAAGGCCATTATTGATACCCAGGAGAGACAGTTGCGGAGCAGGACAGTCCGGGAATTCTAAGTGAGGTGGAAGAATTTGCCGGATGAGGATGCCACATGGGAGAGTGAGTAGATCTTGTAGCATCCATCACTACAGTTGTTTGAGGTCAAGCAACATTTTGCCGGGGGAGACTGTAATATTCCCAATTAGCGATAGCTAATTGGAAATATTAATTTTGACCAATTTTGTCTTATTATAGTTGGAGCATGAATAACGTGAGTGAAATATTAAATAACTCACTTAGGATAAAGTATTTCCCTAAAGTCCACATCGTATTTGAGGAAGTGGGACCTAGTGACCAAGTGGATAGCGTAGGGAGAGGAGGATGTAGACCACGTGGACAGCGTGGGGCCTACCTCACGCAGTTGATAAGGGCAGCGTGGGCCAAGGGGCACGTAGGAGATGGTGGGGCCTAGGGTTGAGAGAGGCCCATTGTGATAAAAGGGAGGAGAGCCTCTTCATTTGATCATTCATGTTTATGCATCTTGAGCTTGTCATTTCGACTTGGAGCATGCTGGCTGTTTAGCTTGTCTGCAGTATTGTTTAGTACACTAGGTGTCTTCGTGCGGAGATCCCACCCTTAGCCCCAGGAGACTTCGAGTGCTTGCTCGGGTGAGGTATTCTACCATCATTTTTGCAGGAGGATTTGTGGTTGCCATCGTTGTGGAGCAGAGCATCTAGGAACTGCGCAGTCTTGAGAGAGAGGACGTAGTCCATCTTGGGAGAGTTCTGGATTGGTGCCATTTTGGAGGATTCGGGCCGGAGAATTGAGCAAGGGGCCAGCCCTTGTCTATTGGAGATATTTGGGAGAGAGGGAGTCCCTATTTTGGAGGTTGTCATTCAGCACTAGCGTGGCCCTTGGGAGGATAGTGTAGATCCTCAAGAGAGGCATTTTCGGAGGTCGAGCATTTTAGAAACACTCTCTGGGCTTTTCTGGGTATTGTGAGTAGAGGCTGATTCCGGAGTATCAACATTTTCCAAGTAAGGGAGCAGCCCCAAATACTCATTTTGGTTCCAGCAGTTGCAGCAGCACGGCAGTATTTCAACAGTTGGAGTTAGAGTAGAGAGTGGCCATTTCCTTTGACATTCTGAGAGTATTCCTACACTTGCCTGGTGCAAGTCGAGGTGCCATCATTCTAATCACCTCTTGTATTTCTTTATATTTCTCAGTATAATAAAATGGCTTAGCATTCTCTATTTCATGTGTATCTGCTTCATGGTTTGTTTCTAGCACTATATGCATTGTTGTATGCTTTATATTACTGTCTATTTCCCTTCGAGATATTACAATGGCGAATTAGAAGTAGTTTACATCGAACAACCTGAAGGTTTTCTACTAACAAAAAAGAAGACTATGTTTGCAGGTTAAAGAAGGCTCTATATGGTCTCAAGTAGGCTCCCAGTGTTAATCAAGGTTGTCATTGATGCCAATATGGCATTGGTTGTGATGGCAAATTCTTGTGATGCATGATACCCTAGTGATGCAAGCCCTAGAACTAACCTTCTTGTTAGAATATGAAGATTCCATAACCTCTTGTATATTATGAATCAAGAAGTCCTAATATGATGTCCTTACTCTTGATGAAGAAGCCCTAAACTCTGTCCTAGACATTTAACAAGATGATGACATGAATGATGACACACTTGATGATGGTTGGAGACCACTCTTGAAGTCCTAACAAAATTACCCTGACCCCAACTCTAGCTCCATTGACCTTATAAATGAAAAATCTAAATAACCCCAAGGACTGTACCAAAAAATTTCAAACAGTCACAAATAAAATTAATTTTTGACATCTTGAAGATGTCATTTCACCATTGCTCCTTCTCCAGCATGTAGAGGATATTTTTACCTTTCCAATGAGCCCTCACTCATCTCCTAACTCCTTATAGTTTGTGAGAAAATGAATTTTAATGTTTAAAAATAATATTTTTTTAAGGCCTAGCCGACCTATGCTCAATTCCTTCATGTTGGCCCTCCAGCCCAACAGACATGCCTTTTCATAAAGATGAATTACTATAAATACAAGCCTGTCTTTTTCAATTAAGCAAGCAAGTTCGATGCAAATTTCAGAGAGCATTTCGGTGAAATATTTCAGAGAGAAGAATATCCGAGTTCTGACTTAGATTTCTGTGGCAAACATATCCAGAGTTCTAAAGCATATACATACGAAATTCTTGAGGCAAATGATCGAAATTTCTGGGCATACTTCTATGATCTAGCAGCCTGTTACAGCTCAGTCTAACAGTTCCTTACTGAAGCTCGGATTGCAGACTTTTGAAGCATCAGATCTGTGGAGCTCGGATTTGAAAAAGGGTCACCTGTTGGGGCCTAATTCAAGCTTGGACTACCAGCAAACAGTCACTTGGACAGTTTACATTGTAGTGCAGAAAAAAGCCTTGAAGAAGCCTCAGATCGTGAACACAATTTTGGAGACTAATTTCAGAATGAACCTGTGACAAACTCTTGTAAGAAACTGGAACTGTGGCGGCATTCTATAGCTTGGATAGTCACATATTTTAGAGCTCGGATTAGTTGCAGATTTTCGTGACAGTTTGGAACAATCTTCTTTAGACTTTGAGTAATCAGCTCTGTGGTATTTTCGTGGTTGAAGGAGCAGTCTTCAAAATTCTTGAAGCAAGAAACATTGAAGGAGCCCTTGTTGAAGTTTTGATTCAAACTTGTGATAGAACCTGTGGTAAGGTATTATGAGAACCAAAATGGCACTTTTCTCGTAAGGCTTGCCTAAGCAACTATTGGAGAACTTTTGAAGTAGCTACTAAAGGATTTTCAAAGCAGACTTGGATTGGCATTAGGGGCAGTTATTTTTTAGTATTGTTATTAAGGGTTTGTTGAAGTAGCTTATTTGGAAGTACTATTGAAGACCTATTGAAGACCCTTGTAGAAGCCATTCGAAGCCCTTGTGGAGTGATCTTGAAGAAGGTTCCAAATTGAAGACATTTTATTGAAAAGCCTTGATTGATCTTGGAGTAACTTGAAGAAATATTGAAGATCTTGTGGAGATAATGTTGAAGACGATGATGCGTTGATGAAGCTATCATGAGGTAACTTGGAGAAATTGTTTGGGTACAATGAAGAGCAACGGTGACACCTTCTATGAAGAAAATGTTGTCATTGATGATGTGATGTGTAGATTATAGTGAAGAGTAAGCTAAAGATTGTCAGGGCTCGTTGAAGAAGACATTGGGAGCCGTAAGTATAACCAAATATATCTTGATGAAATGAAGCAAGGGGTTGGAGCCTCATAGAGACAAGGTTGGTGCCTTGGAAGATAGGGTTGGAGCCCTTGAGGTTGGTGCCTCAGAATTGACAAGTTTGGTGCTTTGGAAAATAGGGTTGGAGCTCTAGAAGATTGGAGTCCTCAAGAAACCAGATCGAAGCCTGTACCAGAGATAGGGTTGGAGCCGTAGAGGTTGGTGCCTCAAATTGACAAGGTTGGAGCCTTGGAAAGACCAAGTCAGTGCTTGGCACAATACAGGTTGGAGCCTGGAAGATTGGAGTTTTCATCTAAGGTTAGAGCCCTATATCATTATTGTACTTTACTCATTCTAAAGAATAAATTAATAAAAGTATTTATTTCATCATTGTTCATTTTGTGTTCTAAATATAAGTGATTTAACTAGTAAAATTAACAATTGAAAAGAATTATTGATTCACCCCCCTCTCAGTATTTCCAACACCCAGAGCATGGTATGCTCGTCTTGATGGATATCTACGTCAACAAGGGTTCAAGAAAGGTACTACTGATAGCAATCTTTATGTACAAATAGATAAAGATAATTTAAAAATCGTTGAGGTATATTTGGATGATATAATATTTCGTAGCAATGATGATCGACTAAGTAAGAACTTTGCTACAAAGATGCAAAGTGAGTTCGAGATGTCTTTACTTGGTGAGCTAACATACTTCTTAGGGCTTCAAATATCTCAGCAAGAGAAAGGAATATTTATATGTCAAGCCAAGTACATCAAGGAAATGCTCAAGAAATTCGAAATGGAAGATTGCAAAATCGTCCTTACTCTGATGGTAACAGGTTGCAAATTGAGCATAGACGACTCATCTAAGGATGTGGATCAGAGGTTGTACAGATCTATGATTGGTAGTCTTCTATATGTAACAGCATCCTGGCCAGATGTTATGCAAGCAGTTGGACAAGTAGCAAGATTCCAAGCAGCACCAAAAGAATCACATATTATTTTCCGTCAAAAGAATTCTTCGATATCTAAAGTGCACAACAGAATATGGCTTGTGGTATCCCAAGGGTAACAATCTCATTATTCAAGCCTTTACAGATGCAGATTGGGCAGGAAGCGTTGGTGATCGTAAGAGTACTAGTGGAGCAACATTCTATCTAGGTGGTTGTCTCGTATTATGTGTTAGCATTGGTGTTTACATCCCACCCATCCTGCCTTATTTTACTCTTCTTTCACCTCATCTCCGTCATTATCATTGACCTCGCTTCGTTTTTTAACCATTTTTCCCAAGGGTGCCCAAATCATCATTGTTCACAAGCACTAAACCCTAATTTCCTCTCCCACTGAGCTAGGGTTTGCTATGAGAACAAAGACATTTGAGCAGAGGAGGCATAAGGTAGGTCATATCAGTAAGTATGAGGCCATTCCAACTCATAAGATCATGTCTCCATCATTTTTTAAGAAATCATTCGAAGGGTCAAGTTATTTGCCACTCATAGGGCCGATTTTTCTTCAAACTATGTTTCTGACCAAACAAAGATGAATTCGACAAAAGTAAGAAAGGTTTTTGTCCATCTTAGGTCATGGAAGAAAAAAATCCTTCAGTTTTTACATAGGTGTCATGGTTTTGGAGAAATGTCAAAAATACAGGTGCCATAAGAGGTTTTCTGCATTTCTGGAGTGACCTTGGGAAAATGAAGTTTTCTCCTAGCTGGAGTGTCCAAATCACTTGCTTGATAAGTCAAATGACAACTAGACTGGAGGAGCTTTCCAATGAACTATCATGAGCTCAATTTGGAGTTGAAGAAGGCCTCCAAAAGTTACCTGCAACATCACTCTACATTTCTGCACCCTCATTCTGCACTTTTTGACCAGTCTTGGGAAAATCATCTTTTGACAAGGCAAATCAACTCCAATCACAAAACCAAAGGTAGATTTGGAAAGTAGATAGGATAAGCTTTCCAACAAGCTATCCTGGGCCCAATTTGGACGTCAGGAAGGCCTCCAAAGGTGGTTTGTAAAAAGGTGTTGCACACAGAGGGCGCGTTTTATTTTTGCACAGCAAAATTGCTAAACGCGCAACACCTTGGATGCTAGGCTCTTTTTTGAGACATCTAATGGACAAATGGCCACCACCAGTAGATTCATAATGATGAGGACATCAACCCTATGCATTTGCTAAGCTTTTGGAGGAGAACTAGTCATTGAAAAAGACAAAACTATCAAAAAACCATGTTTCTGCCTCAATTTTTGCCTAGTCGCTACGCGTTTACCAGTCTTGGGAGAAGTGATTTTTGACAGCGCAAATGGACTTCATTTTGCAAACTGAAGATAGTTCTGGAAAGTAGACTTAAGGGGCTTTCCAACAAGCCATCTCGGAGCAAATTTGGACATTGGGAAGGCATTCAAATTCAGCCTTGAACAAAGAGGACCCATTTGACAGGAAAAGGGCGCGTTTAACAAGAAAATGGTGCATTTGGCAGTCTTCTGAAATTTTCTGAGTTTCACTTCAGTTTTGATTTTTATCTTGGGAAATGTTGAATTTACCTATGTAAATGATGAAGATGAATGTAGGTATCATGTTTTTACTATTTACTAGGGTAAGTACATTAGGTAAATCAAGCAAATGAGGTGTAATGAATCAATTCACAAAAGTTAGGGATGAGTCACTTTGACCACCCTACACTCTAGGTTTCAATTCAGACTTTAGTGGATCAACTCCTTCTCTCATGGATTCGACCCCTGAGGTTGGGAGAGATTGTTTGAGGCCTATATCATGTCATTTTTGACTCATTTTCAAAGGTTGGAGGTTGGAATCAATTTTATTTTGCTATTTGATCAAGGGAACTTGTACTCAGTTTTGGCCAAGCTAATAAAGAGGAGTTGCAGCTACATTTATGGGATACCTATGGTATTGAATGTCTTTCATAGTTTCTTCTTCAGTATCATGTGTTTGAATGTGTTGTTCATATTCACTTTCATTTCTATGTTATGATCTTTTACAAGTTAGAAATTCAGAATACATGTCTGCCATGCTCTGTTTTGGGTAATTGATCATATTTTGTTCATTATCTTCTGTCTGAGAAAAATACATCTCTTATGCTTTTTTCAGCCTTCTTACAGCTTCAACACCATTCCACAACCATTTCCTTCAAGTGATTAGCATTGTACCTACCTTGCCCCCATTGATCCCTGCAACCCTAACTCATTTTCCCTGACCTAGCTTTCCTTGACCTAACTCCTTTATCCACTGATTTTCCCAACCAAATCAATTCAAAACAACCCCCTTGCACTCTATACCTAGCCTAAAACCCTAATTTCTCCAGCTCTCCTGGCTGTGACTCTTTTGGAGAGAGCCCTGTCTGACTTGATAGGGCTAGCTATCAAGTCAAAAGCTTGGTTTGTGGTTACCTATGTTGGGATTCCTTCCTCAGCCTTGGGAATCTGGTGGAGTGATAACATCATGGTTGAGCAAAAAGCAAATCTCAATCTCGTTATCTACAACGGAAGCATAATACATTGCAGGGGCAGCTTCTTGTACTCAAGTCCTTTGGATGAAACAAACTTTGCAAGATCTTCAAGTACAATTCAGTGAGCCTATTCCCATCTTCTGTGATAACACCAGTGCCATCAACATCTCCAAGAATCCTGTCATGCATTCAAAAACAAAACACATTCCGGTCAAATATCATTTTGTTAGAGAACAAGTCGCTGAAAAGAATATCAAACTTGAATATGTTGGTACAATAGAACAAATCGCTGATATCTTCACTAAACCTTTACCTCGTGAAGCATTTGAATATTTTCGCTAGAAGCTTGGGATTCTCCCAAGTTCTCATTAGATTTTCCATATTCAGAAAATAAAGGGGGAGTGGAAGTGTGTACAGGTCCATAGGATGGTTGTGTGTCAAGGGGAGTTACCCTTTGCCATTGATGTCAAACGGGGAGAGAATGTTGTAGGAAGAGGTGTCATGATCGCATGGGGAGTACTTGTGTTGCCATCAGTGCCAAAGGGGGAGATTGTTGATTAGTGGTTGTCATTGATGTCAACCCAAGCAACACCAGGGTCTACCTCAATCTTGCATGGGAATTTTGACCTACCAAGTTACTATATTCCGAGTCAAGGATAGTTTTTATGGTTTCTACTTGAGATGTTTTTGTTGATATATGGAACACCACGTAATTCTTCACGGTTTGAGAGATATTCATGTTTGAAGTTAGTAACCCCAGTTAGTGGGCTAAAAACCCCATGGGGTTGTGGCATGACACTAATCATTGGTTGTGGTCATTGAATAGTCAACAATTAATCATTTTTAAGCTCCTAAAATCCCTACCACGTTCACTTGGTGAAGACCCTCTCAATCTAAGCATTTATATAAATTGTGATACTCATATCCTCCTCATTTAGGGATTTCTCTACTTGAAACAGGTCATCGTGGCATTTTCGCTATAACTTTTTTTCTACAAAGATTCAGAAGCTGAAATTTTTATTAGGCGAAGTCGAAATCCTGAGGAAGCTCGTGTAAAAATTTCAGATCATGGTTTGTAATATTTTTGGAGATATGATCTGTGGAAGTTAGGGTTTTTGCAGGCTCCTGAACTTCATCTCAGAGAGGTGACCTTGGGAAAATCGTCAGAACTCTCTCTCTGAGTATCAGATTGGAATTCTGTAAAAGGTGGTGGATAGTGCACAGACTGTAGTTTTATGTGTATCAATTTCAGAGCCGAATGAGGAAATAGTGACACGTGGCACGCCGTACAATTTCGCTCTATCATTGTGAGAGATTGGGCATAAATTTGTCTTGAAGAATCCAAATTAGGTCCGACTGTGGCATTGGAAAGAAGACTCAGAGGACTACTACAGGACCAAAAATCACGTATTGGGGATCTAAAATAACAAAGATACACTAGATTCAATGTCGAGCTCCTAAAAGGCCAGAAAAAGCTAGATCATGTGCTGTCAAGGGCTGCAAAGGACCAGACTTTCTAGGGCAACAAAGCAAAGCAAGGTGCAGCAGAGGTAAGCTCCGGGTAAGTATATTTTGTATATGCATGTTCATCTCTTAATTGCATTAGGTTCTTTGTATTCTAATTTGTTTTTTTTTTTTTTGTTTAGCACTGACATATGCTCTGCAGGATGAGGTAAGTTTTGCTATTATCATGTCATGGGTATTTCCTTGAAGACATTTTGCAGGTATTATATATTCATCAAGATAAGACTCAATGCATGATCTAATGTTCTAAAGAGTGAGAAAGGGTAGCATGACAAGAGCAGCAATCAAGGTGCAGAACATCAACAAGAAGTTCACCACATGAAGTCTTCATGTGGGTAGCACTGCATACAATCATTGTAAAGGTATCATTGTACCGAGTCATTGTAAAAGCATCATTGCAAAATTTGTACAAGTGTCTATATGCCAAGAATTGAAGAGGCAGTCTCGGGAGGTCTAGGATCATCATTAGGAATTTGTGTCATAGTTGGGGTTATGGTCTAGTGTGTCTTCTTCTTCTACATCATTCTATATCACTGTAAAGTGGACCATTTTCCCTGGTACGAGAGTCCATTCTTCTTTTATTCTTCTTTAGGCTGGTAGGGTGGTGTTAGGCTCGTGCATGAAGTCACCAACATATTCAAGCCTGTGAAAACTTCAGGGTGCTAGGGTGGTGCTAGGGTGAGTTGTAGCTCATTGGGTGTTGGGGCATCTGTTCAATTGACTATTGAGGAATCTCGAGTGTTGGAGCGTCATCCAGTGGGAGCTGGAGAAGAATGCTTTTCTAGATTCTAGGAAGTTGGAGCTTTATTTTCAATTGGAGTTGAATACTAAAGAATTATTAGAAAAGCATTCAAGTGGTTTTTGTCCCGGAGGGGGTTTCCACCTTAAAAACTGTGTGCATTTGTGTTCCTTTTGTTTACTGCTATCATTGTACAAACACTGATAATAATTGAAGATTAACTAATGCTTTGAAATATTAATAATAATACTAATTGAAAGGAATATTGATTCACCATGCACGCCCCAGAGTATCTCGCTGTAGTGGGGGTCTGGTGTCTCTCTTCCTCTACTGGAAGACCGGTCTGGTGGGTATATGCGCTCTGGTCCTAGGAAGAGCATCGTGCAAATCCCGGGCTCTACCGACTACATCCTGTAAAGTGGTGGGCCTGTTGAACCTCACCAAACCCCTTAGTGGCTCTGCTAACCCCTCCAAAAACAAAAAGACCCGCCTGGCATCCAATAAATTTGGCACCATCACCGAAATCCTTAAGAACTCAGAGATGTATGTCTCTTCATTTCCAGTCTGCTTAAGCCACGTCAACTCTCCAAAGTGCTCTTCTAGGTCTCTCCTTTCAAAACGTTCTAGTACCCTCTGTGTGAACTCCCCATAAGCTGTAACTCTTGCATGCCCCATAGTGGTCAACCCATGAAACCACTAGTCATGGGCCTCTCCCTCCAATTGTAGGGTGGCAATCTTAATCGCTTCCACCTCCATCATATGATTAAGATGGAAATAGACATCCAACTTCTCAACCCATGCCCAGGCTGAGCTCTTGGGCGAGCCATCAAAGATCAGAAGGAATAATCTCCCCATTGTGTGCTACAAATCGGTGCCATGCATGTAACCTCCTATCTGCCCCTTACTCTCGTTGTTGCCCTTAAGTTGGCTAAAGTCCTTGAAGGTGATAGCCTCTCTGAAATCAACCCTATAGGGACTAATATTCCGCAAAATAGACTCCCATGGCCATGTCCTCCTACCCTTGTGACCCTCTAGCAACTTATGCTAAAATTGTGGGATAGTCGACCTGGGTGGTGTGCTAGAGACATGAGGTACGTTGGGTGGGTTTGCTGCTTGATGATGCGAGGTACCCTCACCCTCACCCACGTGAATGTCACCTTGAATACCCTTTCCCTTCTTGTTGTTGCTGTTTTGCTCCCTTAGCTCATCAATTCTCCTGGACAAATCATGTATATCCTTCAAGAGGTGTTGGGCAAGCTCCTCCTCTTTATTCACTTTATCATTCGTGTTCTCCACCATATCTGGTCCCTCAACCTTTGGCCCAATGGTTTCTAGATCAAGACTAATCTATAGTTGCCTTTTCCTGCTTCTGTACCTTTGCCTCTTGTGAATGATGTTCTGCCTGTCCTTTGGTGTCATAGATTGATGGTTGCTCCCACAGGTTGAACCAAGACTATGAGCTCTGATACCATTGTAATATCCCTAAGGAAAATTAAGAACGATAAACAAAACATGCATAGCAAAAACCAACACAAAATTCCATACAAAATTAAACACCTAGAAATACACCCAAATTTGCGTAGAACTGAGCCATTTTTTTATAATAGAAAGGGGGTACACTATAAGCAATTTAACAAGGCCCAGGTGATGGAATCAACTGCTCAGCCACTAGGAAGATGTCCCCTTAATTGCTCTGCGTTGGCCCCAAAAATTGCATTGCTAGCTGCAAGAAACGACTGGTTGACCCTCCTACATTGCTTAGAAAATTCCGCGAAACTAACCTCCCCACAAGTATCCCCCCAAAACCCAGAAAGGGTTTGGCCTAATGCTGACCTCCGAAATTCGCCCCAATTTCCATGCTCTCCTCCAACTGCTGGGCAAACCGACCCTCCAGAATTAACACTGCTTGAGGACCCCAAAATGGCTGCAAGGCCCATCGAAATTCTCATTCGGAACTCCCAACAAGTATCTTCTCACCCCAACACCCAAATCGACCTTCTCCCAAGCTCCCACGTGTGGCACGAAATCCCCTCTGTGTAGGCCCACACTGTCCTTGGTGTCGGCTCAATGTGCACAACAAACTCCCTCAAAATTGAGCCAAATTGGCACTCCAAATCTCCAACAAATAATGGACCGAACCACTCCTGGAAAGCTCAATGAATTCTCTTCTCCACTACCAGCTCCTACAAGTGATGCGTATTTCCCTTACTGTGCCCAACCTACTAGAAGTAGAAAAACTCCATGAATTGCTTGCCAAACTCCAGGGTAGCTCTCAAATGCAATGTAGATCACCTCCTTGGGCCGACACTCGAAATCCACCGAAGGTGTGGTGAGATTCTCGCCTTAAAATCTCGCGTGCTCAACAACGCTTGCTGAGTTGGCTCTCAGCTCAAACGTGCTATGTAAGAGTAAATGCCAAATGATCAAAAGTCCCCAAAATGAGGAACGCACCTCCTATTTATCCTTGAGCCTCTAATTCTCCATGTGGGCCCCATGCATTAACCCTCTCATCTCTCTTCCCTCCAAGAGTGCGTACTAGCCAAGTGAAGTGTATTTCCTTTTGGGGGTGGCCTCCACCATCCACTAGCAACTTAATTTACAAGTGCGGCCCCACAACCCACTTTTCCAAAGTTTGCGGCCCAAAATTGACAAAATTGATATTTCCCTTAGCAACATTGCTATGTGGGAATATCTCACAAAACTCCTTATCGACATCTGAATCACAAGAGTAGACAACTCAATCAGTTCACATATTTGTATCACTCAGAACAAAAACAATGAACTTATGTTCAGAAGACTAATGTCAATGCAATTCACTTTTGTGATAAAAATTCACACTAAGTATCCAGTAACCACAAGATTCCACAAAAAATTAATTTAGGATGGTCAAATCCCTTCTCAATGCGACAATTTGTTTATCACTCAGAGGATCCTATCATCTTGTATCAACAAAGATCACAACTTCAAAATTTCATAAAAAATGTGAACATATTACAAGACAAAAAACAAATGACATATCTTGTTAGCAATAATCTTTGAGGACAAAGCTTTTTGAAGAGGAAGACAATGTTATGAATAAATTAATAAAATATATATATATATATATATATATAGTGATAATTAGAGTAAAATTAATTAATTAGTGATTAGTATAGAAGTGGCATGCCTTATAAGGACGTGATCCTTCATAAAGGGGCAACTGCCTAGGTATATTAGCGGGCTCTCATTTGTAACATCTCAACATATCTCATATCTTCTGTACATTTCTATATAAATATATTACTGTCCTGTCATGGATATTTACATATTTCAGATCTTCTGAGTATTTTGCTATGTGTATGATTTTTGTTCATAACAAAGTAGCACTAGGGTTTCCAAATGCCTTAAATCCCGATTTTCTTCTCTTAGAAGAGCTGCAATATCAAATGCTTCTTGTGCCACTCTAAGTTTTATCTGAAACCCTTCTATTCTTTGTCTCCCTAGGGAAATCCCCTAACCATAGCTTTCCCTTAATTTTCCACAAGAGCATAACACTCAAGATAGAGAGCAAAGACAGTTGAAGCAAAAAATTACAAAAAGACTAGTTTGAACTTTGAACTTTGCTCTTGTTCTTAGATCTCTAACACAAGCACATGATTGCATGAGTGAACATCAATGAAGTGAAGGGAAGTATCTCCTCCCTTTATTTATATAAAATGTCAAGTAGGCTGACAATACAAAGTGGACCTAGTCCATTTCAAACAACCTAACTCTACACAAGATAGGTGTACATGTGGAGCGCTCCAACTCTAGGTGACACTTGTCAAGCTCCAAGGCATGATACATCTCTGACAAGCAAGGCTCCAATGCTCAATGCTCCTAAAGAAACGTCCAACGCTCCTGCTCTAAAGGCCCCCAGAGCTCTAGTGCTACCTCCTAAGCCTCCATGTACAAACTTTCATGCAAGCAACCAAGTTTTGCATGCCATCTAGGGTTCAATGCCCTTGTACAAGATGTCCAATGCTCCTCCTCCAAGGTGAACCAACCTCCAAGCATCTAACTCTCCATTTATGCCCGATGAAGAATGTCATCGTGCCTTCTAGGTCTCCGATGCTCCATGGAAGTGTGCCATATAAGCATTAGTACAAGGTCTAACAATCCATGAGTAAGCTATCTTGAATGTGTATATCCATTGTAGTACAATCATGGGTAATCAACACATTATGTAACCCACATCACATGAAGTACCCCAAGCATGGTGTAGAATCTTTCTAAGTAAAACCTGAAAGCTAACGTGAGTTAGGCTGAGTCTCGTTAGGTTGCCAGTCGCTATTTTGGGTGGTGTTGGAGCTTCCCTCCTTCCCTCCTAAATACTCTAGGGAAGAGGGGAGGATTTTGCGAGGCTTTCCTTAGAAAAACCATCTTCTCTTTACACTTTATTAACATCAATTAATTCTTCATCTTGGTTATCTCTTGACACCATTAGATATAACGTGCCCAAGTTATGATATTGATATTTCAATAAAATCTCCAACTGAACACAAGGCTAATAACTCGGTGGGTTGACATTTCAATAAGGACCTTATCTATACTCAAGAACTTTCAGGGGATATTGTATTAGTCTTGCTTGAAGCTATTAGAATGGTAGAACTACTCAATGGACTTACACTTGTTGTCATCCACATCTTCTAGGAGTGTTCTGGGCTAAGCTTCTGTGCTATGAGGGGCATTCCTATGCCACTAAAATCACCCAGGACTTACACTTGGTGTCATCCACATCTTCTTGGAGGGTTTTGAACCTAGGTGACCACATTAGTATGGGCCTAATCACCACGCTGCTTGCCTAATCTCATTGACACACACTTTGACATCACCTTAAAAGAATAATGTCTTCAGCTTGTAAATAAATTTAAGTGATGATGACATCAAAATTCAAACCAGGGTTTATATGATATACAGTGCTGAACAACTTTTATGCATGTCTTTTGCATGCAAGGTCCGCAAGAAAGTAGATTGGTAGTATATTTTTGGATTTAATTTATATGTCTACATCATCTTGTGCGAGTATTTATTTTTTCAACCATTTAAAAAATTGGATTTTTGTCGTTTGAAAACTACAGAACATGTTTTTTCCTTCTTAACTTTTTTGCCGAGAAGAAAGTGAAACCTTTACTTATCATTTTTAGTCTATTTTCTTGCCATTGACCACTTAATGTCTAACTTGGTGCAATTTTTTTATTTTGTAGTAGAAGGGGCATTGCGTTCAAGAGCACAGTGCGGAGATTTGCACCAAAGAGTATTCTCATCACAGGAGAGCTCAAATGTGCTGGATGAAAATCCCCCTCTGTCACATGCTCCAGTGGCAGGTCTTAACAACTGATTATGCTTCAAGAAAATGTTTTCAAGAATAGGGCTTTTGGACAATCTGTGGTGAATATGGAACTAGTGGGCTATTGTATAATCCATTAATCTATGCGAGTGGATATAATAGATATGTAATGTAGATGCAATCCTTTCCTCTATTTGCAATTTGAGTACTTTCATTATATAGTACTCCTGTACACTACAGCCAAGAATTGGCTTTAGAAAATAATGGATACATATCAAAATTTTGTATCATTCATATTGTAGGTGTACATAAACTTCATTGTCTATCATGTGGAGTGTCGTATATGTTTCATGATAGAGAACATAATTTGAGCTATCTGAAGCTAAATGCTAGTTGCATACATTTTCAGTGAATTGCTAATAAGCGTTGGGTATGAATGGACTTATTTCTGTTTTGTGAGACATGAATATATGTGTTGACCCTGCAACATGCTGATATGTGCATATGTCGCTCTCATTTATAATAATTATAGCCCCTATTACACTACCTAGGGTATTCTTTATAGGATCAAGATCTCAACCTTAGCCTAGATTTAAAGCCCAATACATAGGTACCCTTTTACTATACATGTTGTTGGATGCACCTTTAAATGTTGACGTGCTTCGATTGCCTCTAGGGTTGCTTGTCCAATGCATAACAAGCATTCCTAATTCGGTGATGAGATCATTCTCCTTGCCATGTTGAGAAGTTTTTCATCGATGTCAAAGCCACAAAGGACATCTGGTATGTATGATTTTGATCTTGTGCAAAGGTAATACATGTCTTCCATCTCTTTTGGATCAGAAGCTGGTTACAATTAGAACATTATCCTATCATTTCAAAAATGAACATTAATACCTGTTTGAAGACAACTCCCAAACAGATTAAGATATCTGAAGCACTGTCTATGACATTCGGAAGCTCTGCACAAAACTGTGATCTAAATTAATCTAAGTTCATGGGTCCAAAATCAGCTGTAATAGAAAATAATTTTAAAGGAAAAAAATTATGGGCAGGACAGCTTGACAAGGTCCTTGTTGAAAATATTATATATATATTTTTTGTATGGAAAAAAGTCACAAGTCGGCTCCAACAAATGCAATGTCTGTTCATGGATCAAGTCGACCCTATTTGGAGCAACTTGTCTAGTATAATTAGAAGTCACTTTGACCTCATCTAGTGAGCAACTCGACCAAGCATCATGTAATATTCCTAATAGAAATTTAAAGTAAAATACCAAAGACATGCACTAGCTACAACATAGGAACAATCATAAAATTCTGGAAAATAACATATGCAGCAACAGATTAAGACTCCATAGGGCAGCAACACGAATTCTGAGCCATTTTATTAAGAAATCATGAAATCTGAGAACAGTGGAGGATGGAAAGTGTGCACTTGGGCTTGCTATGGAAAGCAAGCAAATACCTGTTGGAAAATCAGAAAGGCAAAAGGATTTTCTTAAGTTGATAATTACCTATGATATTCTTATGTTCTTATTAACTTTCTGATGTTCTTCTTTTATCTTGATTCTTCAAGCAATTAGCAAAACCATAACACGGAAATCAAAGACACCAGATGTAGGCACACAACCAGGGCAAAACTCCAATGAGGGGAAAACCCAGTCAGACCTCTTCCTTCAGTAGATTCACAAGACAAGAGGAGATAATCCAAGACTCTTTGACCTAGACAAAAACTTCCTCCAATCACCAAGTCATCCCTTCCTTTCCTCTTCAGATGATAACCTTCTAGCAGCAGCTTTGACCTAGAACTTTGATCCTGCAGCAACAGAATTTCGACCTCCTACAGCAGAACTTCGACTCAGTAAATTTCAGAATTTCGACCTCCTGCAGCAGAACTTTGACTCGGTAAATTTCAGAATTTCGACCTCCTGCAATTGCCCAGTAGCTTCACATGTGTGAAAGATAGATGGCCCAAAAAACTTTGATCTTGTCCTTCTCTGCAATCCTTCTCTTCTCCTGCAATTTCACACTTCTTTGCTTTTCTTTTTTTTTCTTGTGTATCAGACTTGTGAGAGATATCCACCAAATGAATCGATCTGTTCTTCTATTTAGGGCCTCTTCCGTGGGTGGAATTGCCCTAATGTAGGCTGACTTCACCAGGCAATGGCCGACTTGGTGTGGATGTGACAAATGACTTATTTGACTCAATAATAATTATTTTAACATGATACAAAGGCCCAAGAAGGGTCTAATAAAATGGACAATGACTCTAATGACTCCAGATAAAACCTAAACATCCTCAATGGGGACTTTGACCTAGAAAATGATGACACAAACATGAAACCCATGTTTTAATAAGTCATTTTAATAATAATATTTTTTTTCTTCTTTATTTTGATAAATACATTTCATTATGACTCAAATACAATTATGAAGACTGAACGTAGTTACATTCTTCAACAATACCCAGGTGAGAATAGCTGAAAAATCCGCAACAAATGGCCTCACAAGGTTGTATGCCTAACCCATAAAATTTCCTGCATTGCTACTATAGAAGAACTGAGATTTGAGGGCCCAAAACACCTTAAAAAATTCTGCAAAATTAGGCATGTACTACTCAACGCTAGTTCAACAAAGCCTAGAAAAGGGTTAGCCTAATTCCAACCTCTCAAAATTACCCAATTTTTGGTGCTACGCCCTTACTGACATCCCCCACCCTTCAACTGCTGAATTTGGCATTTGGTACTCAATCTGCTGTAGAATTGTCCTGGAAATTATCTCCGGAAGAAGTGACTGGATTTCCTTCCCAAAACCTGACGCAAGTATGATGTATTCAACCCCACGAATTTTACCCAAGTGACACTACTATGTAGGCCCTAGAGTGGCATATTTGGCTCTCACAAAAGTTGCAACTTCCAACCCTGTAAATCTCTACAAATGCTTGTCAAACCCGAGGGAAATTTCTGTTAAATCCTCGGGCAAAAATACCCCTTTTCTCTACCCTAACTCAATGGTACGAATTTGATTCTTGCGTCCTCCCTTGAAGCAGAACTGTTTGAGAAATGGATGAAAGGTACCACAATCTCCAACAAATCTTCCTCCCACTGAATTCAAAAATTCCTCCTTAGGGTGGCACTCGAAGTCCACCGAAAGAGGTTGAAATTTCTCCCTGGAAATTCCTATGGTAAAAGCACCGGTTGACTTGGCAATCAACACAACAAACTCAAGTTAGATAAATGAAAATAGAACCCCAAAAATGAGCTTCCCTTTGCCTTTTGTAGCAGCTTTCCTCTTCCCCATGTGGCCTCGGCCTAATCGAACCCCCTTTCAATGTTTTTCCCTCCATGTGGGTCGAATTCCTCCTATGGGTTCGATTTTCCCTTTTGTGTGGCCCCCACACTCACCCCTTTAATTTTTGACCCACTTTTCCAAAGTGGCCTTCTTCCCTTTTTGCAAAAATGTCCTTCTAAGTCTCCTAACCCAACTCATAAGTTCCAACGCCAAAATATTTAGTAGTAAGCAACACTGTCAAAACTGGAAACGTTCGTTTAGATAAAATTTTTAATTATTGGGGACATGCCAATCCTCCCCTCCCAAATGTTACTTGTCCTCAAGCACCTGAAGTGTTACTTGTCCTCAAGCACCTGAAGTGTCGGGGGCTGCAAAATCTGCTCCCTTTCCCAAGTGGCATCTTCTCCGGTAAATCCTTCCACATCACCATGTACTCCTTGATAGTTCTATTCCTGAGCGTCCTTTCCCTCTCCTACAAGATGGCCTCTGGTGTCAAAACTAAGTGCCCCTCATCATCTAGAGGTGGTAACTCTGATGTGGTTGTCACAGGCTATCCCAAGGCCTTCTTCAGGCTCGAAACATGGAAGACGTTATGCACCTTGCTCCCAATTGGGAGCTCCAGTGCATACGCTACCTCACCTACTCTCCTGCTGACCCTGTATGGTCGATAAAAATGAGATTTGAGCTTTTCAACTCCCTTCTGCTTGAGTGTAGACTGCTTATATGGCTGGAAACTCAAAAATACCAATTCACCCACCTCAAATTTCCGCTCTACTCATCCCCGATTTGCATATGACTTTGGCTAGTTTTGTGCAGTCTGTAAGATATCCTTAAGAGCTCTAAGTATATTTTGGCTTTACTACACCCAATCCTTTGCCCTTGGAGTCTTGCTATCTCCAAAGATCACATCAACAAATGTTAGTGCATCATAACCATTAAGAGCACAAAAGGGTGTCATACCTATGGACATATGTTACGTGGTGTTATAGCAATACTCCCTGAGGTACAACCACTTCACCCACGCTCTCTATTGTCCAGTCACATCGTTACGTAGGCAGCCCTACAACCACTTGTTCACGATCTTTGTCTTGACGTCCGTCTAGGGATTGTAACTAGTACTGGGGGTGAGCTTAGTACCCATTAAGCGAATAGATCCTTCCAAAATCCACCCGTGAACCTGTTATCCCTGTCGTTGACGATAGTCTTAGGCAGTGCATGCATCGTGAACACCTCCCTAACAAAAAACTCGGCCACCAGAGAAGCCAAATACTTTGCCGGAATGGCAAAGAAATGGGCAAAATTCGTCAACTTGTCCACGACCACATACATGCAATCTTGACCCTGAACTGCCGAAAACCTTGTGATGAAGTCCATCGATATGCTCTCCCACTTCTTCTCAGGAATGGGGAGAGGTTGCAAAAGCTCTGCTAGATGAGTGTTCCTCTAACAAGCATCGCACTCATGTACATGCCTCAAGATGTCCTCCTTGAGGCCCTGCCAAGTGAAATGCTCTCTAGCTGTCCTGTACATCTTGAGGAACCCCTAGTGCCCGACCGAGGGTGAATCATGTCCTGCAACTTAATATATATTACAGACCCTAATCCGGAATTCTTCTTTGCTAATCTGTCCCTCTTTACACCAGTACGCATTCCTATTATCGCATTTACTTCAGTCTTGAAATTCCTGCAACTTAGTCTAAAAATCTTAGACAAGTCCGAATCTATTCCTCTATTTTTTTGCGCAGAACCTATAGGGCATATATAGTTGTTGCCACCTGTAATTTAGCGGACCTGCCCATAGGTTATGAAGCCGAGCTGTTATATGTTGATAGAGTCGACTTGTAGGGCTTATATTCTAGCGTGAAGGAGGTTGACTTGAGGACTGTCTTGAGCCATTTCTCCATGGTTGAATGACAAGGTCTTGAGGCATATTTATAAGACTAGACTTATTCATATACATGACTCCTAATTACATTTATAACTAGAAGACAAATCCTAGTAGACATCAATAAGAAGTCTATTGACCTATTTAGTTGAATAAATAATGTAGATAAATGATAATTAGTTGAATAAATAATGTAGATAAATGATAATTAGTTAATTAGTAATTAGGGTGAAAGGTCACGTCTGATAAGACATGACCTTTCGTGAAGAGGCACCTGCGTGGGTATATAAGCAGGCCTCATTTGTAACATTCAATCAATTCATATTCATCGTCTTTCTAATATAATATTTGTATCCTCATGGATATTTGGATATTTCAAGTCTTCTGGAATATTTAGTTTGAGAAGGAACTTTGTTCGCTTCATTTGGTATCAGAGCTGTTCGATCGTCCGGCTACTCACTGCTGCACAGGGCCACGCTTTCTGATCCTGGTCCTTGACCGAAAATTCGTCAACCTTGTTGCCGTTGAAGCGTTTTGCTACACATTTGGAGTTTCTCCATTTTTGCCAGTAAGCCTTTGGCCATAAAAAAAAGAAATATATTTAAAAAAAAAAGAAGAAATAAGTTAAAAAAAAAGGGGACGTTAAAAAAAAAAAAAAAAAAATTAGAAAAGTAAAAAAAAAAAAAAAAAAAAAAAAAAAAAAAACAAAAAAAAAGAGAGATATACGTACATGTGAAGTAAAAGTAAAATTAAAAAGGAAAAGTAATTGCTCGTGGTTTACAAGCTCATGGTTTTTGGGCCCATGGTATTAAAAACCCATTTCCCCTTTTCAAAACAACGTGCCTTTTCAAAACAAAGTGACTTTTCAAAAGGCACGTGACTTTTCAAGGTTAACAATCTTTTTCCCCATAATTATATATATATATATATAAAATTCAAATAATAAAATAATAATAATAATAATTATTATTATTATTTAAAAATATATATATATAATAGAAATTATTATTATTAGTTTAATTAATTAATTAATATTTAATTAATTAATTAAAAAAAAAAGTAGAAGAAAAAAAAGAGTATTTTGAAGTTATTAAAGATTTATAATCAAGGAAGTTTACAAGTTAAAAAGAGTGAATTTGAAGAATATTTATCTCAACAAGCAAAATGACATCTAATACAAAAATGAAGTCAGGACGATTTTTAGAATTAGAAATGCTACCTATCGACCCTAAAGCGCTACTTAAAATTAAAGGAAGTATCGCAGGAAAAGATGTCACTATTGCTATATCACCCGCTGAAGAGAAAAATTATATAAACCCTAAAATTGCCAACCAGTTGGTGATTCTTGAGTCAAATATAATCGAAAAATTAGACGTTTTTGACAAGAAAAAATACGACATAAAAAATCTACAACTAAACATTGGGGATTATACTTTTATCTCTCAATTTGCCATCAAAACCCTAGTTTTGGATAATAGTGATATTGTGTTGGGTTCACCATGGATGGAAACCTTAGGTTCAGTTATCCTAAATACGAAAAAGAAATTTTTGACATTCACCTACAAAAAGAAGAAGATACCGCTACAAGACGTTAACTTGAAGCCAAATTCCGTGACGCCTGAAGACGTACAAGAAATTTCGCAGGTAATTTCTCAAGAAGGTAAAAAGGTGATACAAAATATGCAAAAGGAAATCGACAAAATCACAACTAATAAGAATGAAGAAGTTGCTCGCCTCAAGGACCACAACGACAAATTACTAACGCAAATTAAGAAGTTGAAGAGAGACAAAAAGTCCTTAGAAAACAAGGTGCAACAACTTGTCGAAAATAAAGCGTTGAATATAGAAATCCGAGTTGAAGAGAAGGAAACTGGTACTAATGCAGTAAATGTCATAACTCAAGAAGAAGACAAGCAAGTTGCAAAAGATGCAAACTTAGAAGTTGTAGTTCCGGCGATGAACATTTCAAGCGAAGGTTATGTAACCAGCTCAATAACATCATCACAAAAAGAAAATCAAAACATCACCACACAACTAGGAATGGAAAGTAAAACCAAAAAAGTTCCCTATCGGCATCCAAATCACGGGAGCAGACAACTCGATCAAGCTATGTCTTCAGCACAGAAACAAGTTGATATTCCAGAGAATACTAATATCAGTGCAATGCGCTCAAGTGATAATTCAGCACAAGTTTCAAGTCACCGCGAGATTCCACAGAAAATTGATTTAGGATGGTCTGATCCATTCTCAGTGCGACAATTTTGTTTGTCACTTAGAGGATCATATCAACTTGTATCAACAAGGATGACTGCCCTAAAACAAAAAGATGTTTGTAGCAAGAAAAGAAGTCGAGGCTTTTTCATCGACAAGCTTTGAGGACAAAGCTTTTTGAGGGGAAGGCAATGTAATGAATAAATAATGTAGATAAATGATAATTAGTTGAATAAATAATGTAGATAAATGATAATTAGTTAATTAGTAATTAGGGTGAAAGGTCACGTCTGATAAGACATGACCTTTCGTGAAGAGGCACCTGCGTGGGTATATAAGCAGGCCTCATTTGTAACATTCAATCAATTCATATTCATCATCTTTCTAATATAATATTTGTATCCTCATGGATATTTGGATATTTCAAGTCTTTTGGAATATTTAGTTTGAG
>CM076578.1:1655089070-1655272630 GCA_034641835.2 Pinus albicaulis | reverse complement strand
ACTAACAAATGTCCCTCGAAAACAGCTAATAAGCATAATAAATTATTGCCAAAGTAATATGGTCCTTACAAGGTGTTGCAAAATATTGGTACTATGGAATAAAAATTGGAGCTTCTGCATCTTTACAGGTACCCAATTTTCCATGTTACTGTACCTAAAGAATGTTATAGGTGACAAAGTCCGGTTAAAACAATATTTCCCGAACTTGAAGATGAAGGAAAACTCATATTGGAACCTAAACGAGTCATGAAACAAGAACTCAACAACTACAAATCAATCAACTTCGAGTATCTCATCAAGTGGAAGAAATTACCCATTGAAGATTCCACATGGGAGGATGAGAATTTTGCCAGTGTCCGGGAACTATTTGAAACATTTGAGATAACACATTTTTGAAATAGAGGGCATGTTAGGTCCCTATAATACTAGTGTATCCCCTTATTATTGTTTTTGTGCCCATGTAGTCCCCATATTCTTATTATTATTGTACCCCATAGAAGCCCACTATTATTGTTGTTCCCCGCCATTATTATTATATGGCTCTAGCTATATTGTGACCTCTTGGGGTCTATGTAGAAAGTAGGTTTTTTCCTTTGTATCGTCCGAGAGTTGTTCATTTATGTAATGTAAGGAGAGTTTCCCATAAAGTGGATAACTTTTAAGTTGTTGATCTCTGTTCTCTTTTATCTTGTGAGTTGGACATATAACGCTTATCATGAGCATGTTCCATTTATGTGTAGGATATGCCACATTCATGGGAAATTGTTCGATGATTTCCATCTAAGTGAGCAGTACACAAAGAAGCAGAGGCCAATGATGGAGATGTTTTACAAAAATTCCCACCAAGAGATACTATAACAAGGAAACCAACACCTTCAACACAACGAAGATATAGGAAAGAGTAATATGTTTGAAGTGGTATAAGATTCATTTTTGAAGGATCATGCATTCTAGAGAAAGAAAAAAAAAATGAAAATTCATTGTAGAAGGTGTAAGAAAGAAACATGTGGAGGAATGGAACGTAGAATGTTTGATATCCTGCTATCCAAAGAAAAAAGGACGTAATCATGAAAAAGGAGAATGATTTCATGGACATACAAGGGCTAGATCTATGGAAATTGAGGATGCCTATCGTTGTAATGATCTAGAAAGAGAACTATCAAAGCACATTCATCTTATGGCGGTTGTGCTCAAAAAAATCCAAGGAAAATACAATAGCGAGGAGTTCAAAGTGTCTTCTCTAAAGATGAAAAAAAACAAGCAAAGAGTTCAAGAAAGGGGTAGGAAATTGATTCTCCAAATAATTAACACATTAGGGAAGGAAGCTAGTTGATTCATGCTACTACAACAAATTTTGGAATCTATGCCTCTCAAAATATTGTTTCCTCATGAAGGTAATCTTGTGGAACATAAGGGGTATAAATATCCCTTCTAAGCAACATATTATTCAATGAAATATTCAACAACATATTTTGACTATCATGTTAATTCAAGAGACCAAATGTTCAAGCTAAAATTTTGAACTAATAATACCAAAGACTATGGAAAGAACTAAAGTCCATATATGTAGATGCGAAGGAGAATAAGGTGAAAGCTTTGGTATATCTTGAGACGTAGGCAAAAAAATTAGAGAATTTTAAGCCTATCACAATATATCTTTGTTCTCTTTGCTTATTTTCACCTACTGAGCTTTGTTGATTTACATCACTTCCTTTCAATTTTTATGGTCACGGGTTCTAGTTCAAAAAAAGAAATTCTCGGGATCTCCATTATCTTCCAACAATAATTGATAAGAAAAAATGAATAATAGGAGGTGACATCAAAATTATCACAATCTTGAGTGAAAGAAGGAGGCGAGAGGGGGGTGATGGAACCTAGAGCACAGATCGGAGGACATCGAAGCTTCATTGAGGAAAATGACATCGTGGATGTGGAAATCACAAAGTATCTTCACTTAGAAAAATAGGCGAGGTGGGAAATTAAATATATCCTTTATGTCAACCATTTCTTCATCTTAGAAAATATCACTGCGGGGATGGTAAGAAACAAGATCTTCCATCTGAGTTGTCTCAAATCACTACTCAATGTGTATCTCATGGAGGGACATGGAAAACCCTTAAAATGATTATTCAAGTTCAAAAAATTATGTCTCATAGATGCTAAGGTTATTAGAAAAATGCGGGAATGGTGGAAAATCATGATCCCCATGGAAGTTGAAAATGTTATATTCCAAAAAAAGCTAAAGTAGAAAATAAAAATTCTCCTCAAAAAATGGAATTGAAGGAATTCGAGAAATAGCTTCCAAGAGAAACAATTCTGGAAAAGGAAATCACATTGGTTAACAAAATATTAACAACAACAACATAAAAGCGAGGTGTAGACGAAAAAGAAATTTATCTCACAAGAAGGTTGGAGGAAAGATACAAACGAAGAGATATATTGGAAATAGAATTCTGGATAATATGGTTAAAGGGAATGTTAATGTAACACTTCATTCTTCCATCACTCCACCATCCACCATAGATCTCAAAACAAAATGATAGCTTTAAAATATGGATATGGTGAATTTGTGTAGAGAATCATGAATACATTAGAAGTAGTACTTGTGTCCAATTCTACAGTAGTTTTCTCTTTGATCCCCTTCCTCAATGATACGAAGCCACTCATAAAGTCACGATAACATACCCAAAGTGGTTAAGGATGCCTAACACAACCCTCATCGAGGGCCTATTCCAAGTGCGGCAAAAGTTAAGCCAGGGGCTATTCATCAAATGGTGGATAGAAATATCATTGACTAGATGGATTCATTGTCATTATTTAAGTAGTGTTGGTAATTCCTCCACATTTATATCATAGATATCATCGGAATTCAAGGGCCTATCATTGTATTCTCCTTGGGTCAATGCCACCTTCTAGAAGCCCAGGTGCCAAATGAGGAAAATTCGCCTCACTAGGTAAATTCCGACCTATTTCTCTATGTCATGTTATTTATAAAATCATCATCAAAGTGATATCCGATTTCCTCAATCATCCTACCGTACTCTCCTACGAGAAAACTAGATATGTAGAGGTAGGAAGAAAATCTGCTTCATGGGATTATTCTATCCTTGAAACAGTCTCACTCCATAAAAACCTTGAAGAAGCTGGAGCATGTTACTTAATTGAGTCTCTTTCCAAGCCTGAAAAAATTAAACTAGGCCTATATGGAGAGCACTCCTAGCCTTCGAATTTAGTGTTGAATGAATCTAGTGGTCAATATCTCTGAGTCTCATCATCTTTCTTTTCAATATTTGTCGATGGATCCTCTAACACCTTCGAGCCTTCTAAAATTAGGAAAGAGACCCCCTCCTCACCTTCCTATCTATCCTTATGGATGAATTGTTAGAGAAGAACCATTAAAGCAACTTCACGAAGGGAATTTTGAAAGTAGCTCTTCATGATGATGCACCTCTAACTCATCATGAATTTTTAGATGATACCCTTCTCCTAAACTACCCATTCATCAAAGAATCCACATAATTTTCAAAATATAAGGCTATTATGAAATCTACGACACTACAAAAATATAGAATACTCAAAGGTTTTCTTCTTCAACACTCCTCTCCTCAGCCAATCATCATCATAATTCTTGGCTTTTCAACCATATCCTTTCCCTCCAAATATTTGGGTGCACCTTTTCTGACACAACCATCAAACGTTTCTCCTAATAATATCTCCTTGACATGCTCAATAGAAAGCTATAAATTTTTAATTTTCCACAAGCTTGGAACATAAATCAGTCCTTGTTTTACCCTCAAATTTAAGCTCCAATCTGTTCCAATTTTATCTCTTTATAGTCTTGGTTGCACCCAAATGGGTCTTGGAAAGCATAAAAAATATGCAATGAACTTTCTTATGGGGAGGTAATCATGTCGAAAGAAAAAATGGTCGCTCATCAAAATCGGACACCTTTCTCTATCAAAAGTGAAGAGGAGGCAGCAGGTTGTGAGATCCAAAAATTTTAAACATGGTATTGGGTACCAAAATGAGGTGGGTTAAATACAAATGAAGACCCTAAGACACTTATGGAACAGAATATGCTAATGAGTTGGAAAAACATAGACTTATTTGATTGTCTTAAACATATCAAAAGGATCTCTAATAAAGCACACAGAAATCAAAAATAAACTCATTTTCAAGAACACAATATTTAGGAAATCCAGGCCAAAACTCTAATAGCTTTTGGGAGAAGTTATGGCAGGTGATGTCAAACCTTGTTAACAATTTTTAGCTCCCTTTAAGCCAAGACAATGATTAACGATCACGAATTCAAGTTTATCATTATTGGCTAAAGGATGACAAAATAGGAATCCATAAATGGCATTAATCAATGCCATGGAAGAGGAGATAGATGTGTGGAAGACCCACAAAATTTGTGGCACAAAATTGATAGCGAGAACCATTTGGAAGAATTAGGTTCTGTTGCATCTTGCAATGGGGCTCCAAAAGCACGGAGCCCTTACATCAAATAGACCTAACTTGACAAGCACCACAAGATGACCATGATCCATATTGGAAAGAGTTATGGGTTGTTGGCTTATAGCCAAAGGTATCGATTAATTTGTGTAGCTTGGGAGGTACTTCCACACCCTGCAATATAAGTTTTGAAAAGTTAGAGCCCACATGAGATTTATGTGTAAATGTACCCAAGCGATGGTTTTTTCACCCCAAAGTTGTGGGTGAAAAACCAAATGTATTTTAAGATGGTTTGGTCATTGATAACATGTGGGGTTCCTTTAAAGGATAAGGTGAAAAAATGGATTCAATGATGTAGTCAAAATACAATAAAAATACGCTTTATCTCTTAGTTAGCTATGTTGGAGTACTTTAAAACTCAAGTTAGCTTGGTTCATATGGTGACCCTTGAGGGATAAATGAATAGCCAAGATTGATATTAGAAACTGTGAAGATAGTTTATTGAGAATCATCACAAGTGCAAATTTTATTCAGAAAATACATATCTTGGGTGACCGATTCCTTGTGTAGCCGAACTAGAGTGGAGGAAAAGCGAAGTGGGAAATGTTTATTTAATTCTTATGATTTAGTCGAGAAACGAAGGTCTAGTCCAGTATTGGTTGGTTTTTTGTGCATGTGTTCTAGGCACAAAATGGGAGAAATCTATAGCTAAGTGTTATCTAGTGGCAAACCTCTTTGCATAAGTTGAAATTGTCAAATTTCAATAGGTTCAAGACCATAAGTAGATAAAATTAGGGGTCCTAAGGTCTTATTGACATGCTCAAAGAGGGCTAATATTACGATTTTGGTAATGGTGGCCAAGGTTGACGTGTTTTCTATGTACCATCGAACTATGATAAGGGCCTAGTTATGCGAGTTGTGTTAGAAAAAAAAATATTGGCGCATGGAATTTTGTGCTAATTTTAGAGGTCACGAGGAGAGTTTTTATGTTTTATTTGAGTAGAGGATTACTAGGTGACGAGGTTTTGTTCATGGAATTTGAACAAAATTGAAAGCATACTATGTACGTTGGTTGGAGGCTTGATCATGGTTTGTTGGTGTGCCCTAATACGGTAGACGGGGGGAAATCTTGTCAACTGTTAAGTGGAGTAGGTTTTTGTACATTGACATTAATGGTGGAGGATTGATGATAATATGGATGGCCACCGTTCCCTAGTTCAATGATTTGTAGGAGGTCGACTTAAATAATAAGAGAGGAAACCTCCAAGCCTTATGCTGTTCCATGTTGGAGAAGCATAGAGATTAGAAGTTGGAAGTGGTGAAGTCCCTATGTGTCGGTGCCTTTGTCGAGTAAAGGAGAAATTAGTGGGCATATTTGTGTGGGCCCAAAGTTCGATGACATTGAGAAATGATAATTGATAGTGGCCGATTTTTTGTTGGAGAAGCTTGCACTTTTTGAGGAGAATATGTTGTTTGATTAGCATAAAGGAAGTCGAAGCACTTTCTAGATGTGTTCAAGGTATGTGGTGAAGGGATGTGGAAGTGCTACATTAGTAAGTTAAGTGTGCTTTGTTTAGGGATAGGTGGGAATCATAGTTATTGATACCAAGCCCCTATTTATTTTCTTATCGGAGATGATTGTAAGGACCATGATCCCTATTATGAGAGCCATAACATTGTTATTATTAATCTTATAATAGGGTTGAAATTTATCTTATTCTACTTTTTGATTCACTATTATGTATTTTCCATTGTGCAAAGTAGAAGTGTTGTGGCATTTAGTGTTTTTGTGTTTGTGATTTTAGACTCAAAAAAATTCTTGAGTGCCATGGAAAAACCAATAGTCTCCACCTTAATATGGCTTCTATGAATTTGCAAAAATCCTGGGAGAACACTGAAAAAAAGGAGTTTTTGAAGGTCCCTTATAGTGTTACATGTGCAACAATTTACAAGAAACCATCAACCCTTTGTGACACATGAGATGGTGATTCTCTCTAGGAAAAAAATAAACGAGGTTTAATAATGACCTATATAGTTTGAGGAGACAGATCGAGCTCTCGGGACCTAGGGAAAATATCCTTCCAAAGCTAGGTCTTGAATCGTCTCTGAGAATTATTGACCTTCGGTTTTGAAGTGGAATTAATGTAATCAATGCATTTTAAAACATAAAAAATATAAATATAAAATGAATTTGTGGTTGATTTTCCACAAGCACATGGATGAAAAATATATTTCTCTTCTCTGGGATGACAGGGATTTACGAGGACCTCCTCGGGAAAAGGATATATTGGCATGGAGGCAATTTAATTAACATACTACCCCGGTGGGAAACTTTTGCATCCAAGGTGAATGGACGTAAATACAATTATTTGAGAAACCACACCAACACATCATTACAAGTTAAACTTTGATGATTCCTCAAAATGAAACCCGGGGAGAAGTAAAGAATAGGAGGGGCAATAAGAAAGCGCAAGATGAGATCATCAACATTTAGAGAGGCTACATAGGGCATGAAAGAATCCATTTTCGAGAGAAAAAGCATAAACATAAAGGATTATTATCGCTTGAATTAGAGGCCTCCATCCTCTCATTTCCGAAGGTGACTCATAGTTTTTATAAAACAAAGAATATCTAGGCAATACTTATCCCACATCCCAATCAATGATTGAATCGAAACATAACCAATTATCCCAATCCTTTGTCATCAAGTGAAATTCATATTATCTAACATAAGATGTAGGGATATTCTTTGGTATAAATTTTAGCTAGACAATGGGTAGTGGATCATTCCCCATGTGTTAATCGAAAACCTAAATTCCTCTTCACCATTGTCATTCTTGTGCATAGAAAAAGGTTAGGGAAGTTGATAGAAGAAGTCTCTAGATAACACACCTTGATAATTTTGGTTGAGAGTGACCTCGAAGGAGGGAAAGGAAGGGTCCATAATCCCCTCCTCCTCCTTGAAATATTATGACACTAATCACCTCGATGAAGACATCATGTCACATTCATAGGTTGATATCTAACATGAAGGTTAAGGAGATCAATAAAACCCGGTGACACCCATTGGGAAATCAATAAATGTTTTGGTAGACACTCATGATATCAAGGCGATACGGGTAGTGGAGGGTCGCATTATATACCTATGCTTTCACCTAGTCCGGGCGAGAGTATTAGCATACTTTGTGCGGTGATAGGAATTTGGTTCGATCCTCCTCCCTCGCTCAATAGCCTTCCAACTCTCGGGATGACAAGACTCCTCCTCCCAAAATCCCTTGAATTTGGTCTCCCAAGCCAAAAATCGAACCAACCCCACGAAAATTTGGACCCACATTTTAGAAATGAGATAATCTCTATACAAACAAAGCATTTTGTGTAGTAGATAAATGGCATAGGCGACCAGCAACAAACAAAACCAATCTATACAAGCAAGAATAGTAAAATTCACAATAACATATCATTGACTATGAAACAATGATCATGTGGGAAGCGATATGCATGGTTGGAAGAGGGATGAGATGACCCATTTAATTAACATGCATAGGACATATAAGACTCAAAATTTAGGAAGAACTTATTTCTTTAGTTTTGGGACTCTTTCTTTTTCATCTTCGGTGTTTTAAAAGCACAATGGGTTTTGTAGCATTCTAGGAAGCCATCTAGTTTTCCAATTTTAGGTAAATGGCCATCCTCGAGGCCCACATAAGGTTATTTAAAGGTTAGATAGGTTTATTTGATTTTCTGTGCTAAATCCAAACTCTATTCATAGACATCTCCATTTTTTCATATCATATATAATTTTTAGTAATTTAAAGGAAGTTTGCTTACAAAAAAAACATTTATAAACCACCTATTAATGAAATAAAAATTCTCTCTCTATTTTTATGTTAAATTATTTCTCTTTCTTGTATTGCAGAGTATAAGTCCATGTCAAGTGCAAAGAGGGATTAAATCTATTCATATGCAAACCTATCTGAAGGAAAACTTGAAAATAAGTTTGCATATAAATATTACGTGTTTATGTAGTTTTTCATTATTTAAATTAATTTTCATTATTTAAATTAATTTTTTGAATGCATAAATTGATACAATACCTTGAAAGTCTCTTTAAGCACTTGGATTGTGTAGACTACATAACCTAAATTTGAAATTTTTAACAAATATTTTGCTGAATTTTAGACTAAATCGACATTTAAATATATTTGGAAAATAATCAAAATATAAAATAGAAATATTGTTGAAATGTTTTATAATGTTTTAACAACGAAATTTATTTATTTTTAAATTTCTTTATATAGCATATATATGCATAATGAAACACTCAAATATTTTACCTAATATGCACATTAAAATATTTTATTTATGGAGCACATTGTCCATATTAAAATGGTTTTCTATTATTAATATAGTTTTAAATGCATGTTAATATTGTTTAACCTTGAATAGTGAAATATTTTATTTATGAGCCACATTGAATATTTTTATTATTAATATTTTTTAAATATTGTGTATCAACTATATATTAATGATTGAATGAATTAAGTATCTTCATTTAATTAGACAAACGTAAATTTGAAACATGAACTATAAACTAAAAAACAAAGGAATTCTAGCAAAAAAATGAAAAATAACCAAAAAACGAGTGTATTCAGGCAGGGTTTATTTTTTTCGGGGTTAATTTAAAACATTTTTTAAAAATGGTAGTAAAACCAATTTTAATGTGCCAAATAAATGGAAAAAACACATAATTGTTGGTGCTAGAATACCATTTTTATTTTCAGATACAATTTCAACATATTTTTAGTAATGAGGTTAAATATAAAATAATGAGATTTTTAAACACATTAAAATTCCAGCAATTTTTATACATGTCATTTGACATATAATATCATGACACTATGATCCCTAAAATTCCTAATTGTTTTCAACCATAATGTTAAATATAAAATATATTCCACAATATTTCACCCATAGAATTAAAATAATATTTACTTTTCAACATATTTCAACCATAATATTATGAACAAATTATATGATTAAAATAACCAATGAAACATAAATTATTTCTCCAAGTTATTTTTGCATTGTAGATATTTTAGACAAATGAATTCATCATAATTAAAACATATAATCCAAAAAACATAAAAAAGACTCATAACTTCATGTAAGATCATGGGGAAGTTAAAATATCATTTTCATTGTACGATGCAAACATCATTTATATCAATTGTCTTACAAAATTATTCAAAATCATTGATATTTTATTGCACACCATCAAAATTCACATATTCGGATGAATGACGGATGCAAATGAAGATGTTCCATATTATTCTCTTTCATCAACTAGTGCCCCATCTAAGTCAACATGCATGCATACACTTGAGGTTTCAAAATTCTTCTAGATCTATTCTTGGCTTCAATGGTACATGCATCTCAACAACATTTTCTTAAGATAGCAACCTCTTAATAATCTCTATCGTATTACGGAGCGAAAGTTCCTTTCTTTGTTAAATTAAGTCATAAGCAATTATGTCAACTTAGCCAATTTTAAGAGGTCTATGCGATGACGATTTATATTTGTACCTTTATTTTTATCTTTTTGCCAAATTTTTTATCTTCTGTCTGGCCTTTACACACACAAATGTGAAGGTGTGCGTTTGTGGCATACCATGAACTTCAACACCTATAACATCTTCATTTTCTATAATCACTTCCTCAACACTTGGCAATAGAGAATGAATGCTTCATAACTTCAGATATTCATGTGCTAATGCTGTGATCATGAAACACTCCTTAATATCTGTACTAAACAAATATAAAGGTACTTCATGGCTTCACGTTGTGCCACCAACGAGATCATGCAGAACCAATATACATTTCTCTTTCCTCACAGGTAGCAGGAGTCATACATCTTAGTGTGATTGTTGTTTTCGAGAATGTTTGTTTCCTCATGTTCATTTGACACATTTTATGGCAAAATAAATGGATTCCTAAAATAATATCTTTATTTCTTGATGCGAAAGGATATCACTCTAATCATTGAAAAAGGACTCCCACAAAATGAATCATCAAAATCAAAAGATACTCATATGTATATCTAATGGTTTTTAATTTTATTAGGCATTCGAAATAATCTATATCTCTTTTGCATTCGTTAATTATTAACTTTACCAAATAATTTTAATAACAATATATTTTGGCGCTTAAAATATTGGTGATATAGAATGAACTTAAAATTCCAAACATTGATGAAAGTAGCAGGTCTGTAGGTAGTTGAATACTTCTTGCCCCATATAAGTGTTTTCCCATAAATTTGTTTGATACGAAATTGATTTTGGAAGCTAATGTCATTAAGTTTTTCAATGCATTTCTCCTCACCATGCGATGCGAAAACCTTCGTGTGCCCAGCCAATTTCTTAACACGTGAAAAAAATAGGCTACGGCATATATGATTTCTTAATACATTCAATTAATGATGGCAAGCTTCAACATTCTTCCTCCTCAGTATTCTTGAAAAATGACTAAACACTTTGATCAATATGAGTGGTGAGTGTACCCAACAAGAGGAAACCAACATTTACCTTATGAAAAATTCTCAACTCAGCAAGCATGTTTAGATGTCCAAAAACAATTTTTTTTTCTCGACAAGTGTTGTCCTGTTGTAGATACAAAATTTCGGAAGATTACCGCCCCAATAGAGAAAGCACATCATGAATTGTGGTTATTTTCATATTTCCATCATTATGAATATTTGTATGTTTTGTGAAGCAAACTCTTGGCGATATTTTTCCCCATTGAAGACCATACAATGACCAGTGAAACTAGATAAAATTTTCCTCCTACAAATATTTGGGTGTGCGAACAAAATATGGTGAAGTATTTCTACAGTCCATACCATCAATTATCAAACCCATATATTTATTTGGCTTATCCATAACACTTCTTTTGATGCTTGAACAACTTTTCCTTTCACTTGTTTTGACAGTAAAACAATCACTCTGAAGGGATTTCTTAATCAAATCTACATAAGATAAAGTAATTTTATTTCAGCAAATCACGTTTTTTATAAGTTGATAACTATACAATTTAAAATAATAATGTTATGAATGCTCACCTCTTTCTTCTCCTTGAAATTTATCCCTTTTTTATTTTAGAGAGGCACATGTCTTTTGTAAACCCCCATCATTGTCTTCTTAGGAATATGAACATTGTTGAATTCTCTCCATATATGTACTAAATATTTATCTGTATCAGCTTTTCATTTCCTTCAACATGAATATTCCTTGTATAAGTTGTATATTTCTCATCTCGAGAAATTATGCGAATATTTATTGTATCTCTGTTGGAAAACGCTCTCCATGTTTTAAAGTACGTCTTACTGACCATGAAGATTGTAGTGTTTTCTAGTGGCTCGAACTCTCATTTATGACAAACTTCTAAATAATATGTGAGATCCTTTTCCATATTATCTTGAATTCTTGATAGACGAAAATTGCCAATCGAATGAATCATTTTGAAAGCCTTTCTATAGAGAAATAAAGACCCAAAATGATAATCATAACCTATCGGTGTAGATTGCATGCACCCCACTAAATATGAATTCTGCATGATTTTATTCATTTGTGAGCAATTCTTCCTTTTCTCCAAAGAAAATTTGAAATCCATATGTTTTAAGCAATCCTTTTTTACAACAATCACTTGAAATGAGTTCTGTATAACTTCTTCTCGTGAGATATACTACTCTACCCCTTGTATAACTAGAACATCTTGAGTTGATATGAAAAGAGTCTACTCCTATCTAGAAACAATATTTGCGGAAACATCTCTATCTGTTCATCATTCTCTAAACAAGCATTTCCATTATCATTAGGAGGAATAGTATTCTTATTATGATAATTTTCAATATAGTTAGGAAATTCTGCAACATTGTTTGAAAAAATATTCATTTATCATATTAGGCATGAAGAATTTCAAGACCATCATCTGTGGTTTGAAATGCGGGTGGAGGATATTATTCATATTTATCTTTCCTTCCATCATTGTTGCTCTCATAGTGGAATTGAGACTATGTGAAGTGTACTCTGATTTATTGAAATTCTTCATCACGACCTTCATCCTTTGTTTCTCCCATAAGTCCATGATTGGGAGTAAGTGGAAATTGAGACACTCGATTTATTGGAAATTATTCATCCTCCCTTTGTCCTTGTTTCTCTCTAAGTCCGTAGGGTTAGGAGTAAGTGTAAAATGTGTTGCTGTTGTTGAAAAATTTTCATCCCACCATTCATGCTATTTCTCTCATAACCCTTGGGATTAGGAGTAAGTGGAAAAATGTGACTCTCTATCCATGAATTTTTTTCATCCATGGTCATCACTATTTATTTCATATTCCTTAGGATTGTTAGGACTAAGTGGAAAATGTGACTCTCCTCCATGAAAATTTTCATCCACCTTCATTCATCACTATTTCTCTCATAGTATTTAGGATTAGGTCTAAGTGGAAAATGTGACTCTCTATCCACTAAAAAATTTTTCATCAACCATTTCCATCACTATTTCTCTCATAGTGTAGGATTAGGACTGGTACTTAAATGTGACTCTCTATCAACGAAAATTTGACATCCTACCATTCATCACTATTGCTCTCAAAGTCCTTAGGATTTAGGGACTAAGTGGAAATTGTGAGTCTCTAGTTTGAAATTCTTCATCTGCCATTTTCCATTTAACTTTCTCATAGTCCATAGGATTAGGAATAGGTACAATTTGACCCTCTATTCATTTGAAAATCTTCATCTTTAATTTTATTATACTTCTCTCGTTATGTTTCATCAATATGAATGGGTGCATTACCGTGATGAAGATGTTTGATGCTTCATAAAGCGAAACTTAAGTATGGGAGGAATATACTTAAAATTTAAATAAGAGATGTTGTGAGTGCAATGATATATCTCCCGATGATAATATATAGGCTGAAACAATGAAAATTTCACTCCAAGAATTCCCTCCAAAATTTTTTCACGAAATTTTTGGCAAAATATGTCCTCAATTTATTTCTACGATTTATTTGAAAATAAGTTAGTAAAATATTCTCTTCATATAGTTTATAATTTTAGTTAAATTCCCTACATTTTTCTTTTTAAATAATTTTTTTTCAAACTAAAATATTTTTAATTAAATTATATAACATTGTATTATAGATTTTTAATTTTGTCATTACCATATTTTTCTCCCACATTTACCTCACGAAAAGAAATTCCATTATTTCCTCTTTCTAAGAAATTTCATTGTCCTTTATTTCACACATCACATCGTATTTCTTCGAGGTTTGTTTAAAAGCTTGGAACGATTTTATAGAAGCAAATCAAATATATATATATATATATATATATATATATATATATATATATATATATATATATATATAATAGAAATTAACATGGAAATTGTGGGTGGGCTACTTTAAGGGCGGCACATAGTCGTTTTTGGCCCAAGTGGGTGCCCTTCACGTCCCCTAGGAAAACGGAGGGCAGTTCTGGGGGTAGCCTGTGCTTTCCTAGGGGGCCAATGGTGCCCTCGGGCCGAGGGCACCTATGCGGGCGGATGCAACCACGGGACAATGTCTACCCGTGCACGAGGCGGCCTTGGCGCCCTCGATCTTAGGTGGATGTTGCCCCGCCAGACGTCTGCCCCAGGCTCGAGAACCGAGGGGGCTCGAAACGGACACCACCCCATGGGTGTGTTCACTGGCACGCATGACACTTTAGCCCACATCTTGTGGGATGTGCCCATGGAGGCATGCGCTCCAAGCCCATGAATCGGCCCCCCTGCGGCATTGGGGTCGTTTACCGAGTCGACCTCTTGCCGGCGGGGGGTTGATTCTTCGTAGGGCGGGTCCGTCGACTCTGCCAACGAAGTCGGTCATAGGCTCGGCGGACTCCGCCCGATGGGTGTGCGCCGGCGACACGGACGCCGTCTCGCTGTGGTCAGCCTCTTCAGGCCTCTGTGATAGACTCGACACAAGAGCGGCCGTCGAACTCGGAAGACGTTGCTGATGACCGTCATGTACCAGTTCCCCACACATTGCCCCAATGTCAGTCTCTTATCCTTACCAGGCCTGGAACAGACGGATATGGCTACTGTGTTTTTCCCCTTATTTCTCATCTCTTGGCCGTCACCCTGTGCATTCATCAGGGCATCTGGGAAAATACAGCACTGTGGTGCTACAGGTTTGTAAATATTTTATCTGATGGGCCACATGGGCATCCCACTCAAAAAAAACTTGTTGGGGTGGGGGCTTCAAAATGTATGTGTATTGATGGGCCCCAAACATAAATAGGTATATTTTTCTTACATAATAAATATTATCATATTATTCAGTTTTATTATTTTTTCACGTATAATTTTAAAGAGCTGGTTTTCTAATTTTGTTTCGTGAATGTATTTTTTTATTTTGCCTCCAATTTATTATTATAAAATATAAAGTGTCTGGTCCATCAGTTTTCATCATCTTCATCATCATGGTGTTTCTATCTCAATTATCATGAAATCATTGACTCCTCCATGTCAATACGGTTTCATCCATAATATCATATTGTTCAAAATATGGTTTGCATACTCAAGACAAACAAGTGTATCTATATCATCATAACTTTGATGTTGAAGATTGTAACCTAAAGAAATGAAGGTACTGTTGCCTGTATTTATTTAATATCTATTTATCCTAAATTTTAAACGGCTAGTGCATATAAATTAATGTTTTATACAATCATATAATGAGAAGGTATTCAAATGTACCAAACAAATGGTACCGTATGTTAATATTTTTATTTCTACACCTATGTTGTATTTTAACTAGTTGTTATTCATTTCTACAAGGTGCTATGAAGAAGGTATTATTTATGTTGCATCATATCTTATGATTAATACTCATTTCCCTCTTGAACATGAAGAAAGGTAAATGAAAGCGAAAAAATATTATTCATGTAATGGGGATGATGTAATTATTATTATTATTAATATTAATTAACAAAACACGAGATATATATCATTAAATCTAAAGAAGACGATAAAAAAAGATGATAAAGATATTATTAATTGAAGGTGTTTCATTTAATCTAATGAAAAGTGTCTATATTTTTTTTTTAAAATATCATCGATTTTCAATGATAACAAAGAGCGATGATTAATTTACCTTAGATTATTGAGCATCATCACGGTCATCGCCCTGCTGGCAGACGGAATTTATTCATTATTGTTGTTTTCTTTCCAGCCACAGGTTTGAGTTTGAATGCAGGCTGGCGGCGCTATTGATAGCGCGCGCCGCAGCCTGCCAGCGAACACCAGTACAGCACTGCCAGTTTGTGTTCTTCACCGTTATTCGTGGTTTACCTGCTGGATGGTGTCTGGCGTCATCTTTGATATCGCCACCAGCGCATTCTGCGAAACAAAGGGTGATGGAAGAATATGCAGCGCATTTGAGAACGTGGAGTAATATCAGCCGCTCTATTGGGCCTGCTGGATTTTGCGGCGGAATTATTCGTGAAGCCAGCCCGTATTCAGACTGTCTGGTTAATGCCGTTTATTAATGTGTGGGGGTAACGTTGAGTCGTGCCTCTCCTGGAAGGGAATATTACAAATGGTTATTGATGAAGAAAAATGGTGCAAAGATGGAGAAAAGCCGGAAATTTACATGGAAATATTTTATGGTGTGGATGACGCTATGACCTGCTGACTAATGCTGATATTAAAGTTTGATGAGGCGTTGAAAGCGTAAAGAGTTATTGATAAAAAACCTGAACCTTATTCCCGTGGTTGGTCTCGATAAACTATCGCGTTCCTCTGTTTAATCGTGGCGGTGGGGATAATATCGCTATCTATAAAAATTAATGATTTGGCGTTGGTTTTAAAAAAAAAATTCTCCGGGCTTTGATTTCTGGTGTGGCGGAAAACTGTGGTGATAACTATTGGTTTCAGCGTCTCTTACTTGAATTTGGGCGGCAAAGCCTGAAAATCGTCCGGAAGGTAATATGCCGTTTTGCTGATACAGGGTGATATTCAATAACCGGATGAGGGCGTAACGCTAAACGCTGCCGAAGATGCAATAACATTCTGGTCGTGCCAACCTCTGGAAGGAGGGATTTCTGGTTGGGCATCGCCTGCGCCAGCCATGCCGGTGATCTCGACGATGAAAAACCACGGCTTCGTCGCTGGCGGGAGCCCTGCATTTTCTTCGCCAGCTATCATGAAGAAGACTTACGCTGATGAAATTTTCGGTAATAGCGCCAGCTATCCCGTCAGCTTAAACGCGCTGCGCGTTAATCCCAATGGTTTACGCCGTAATGGCGGTTTTTAATGATGTTGTTCGATAATGATCGCTGTACCCATAAATTTCTTTATTGAGGCCGCAGGTAACCGCATACCAAACAATAATGTATTTTGCCTGTTGCATTACCGGTAACCATTATCTGACGCGTTGAAGAATGTCGCCGTTTGAAGAAAATCTCGCCTGTGTTGTCGATGTGCTTTCTTTGTTGTTGCCTGTTTTCTATTAATCATGGGGCGAATACGCGATGAGTTTAAGCCTTTCGAAATTCATTGATTTTGTGTTGGCTGATAATATATGATAATGATGAACTATGGGCGTCATGATGGATGATTAATCTGGACCTTCTTCTCTGATAATGTGGCATGTTTCTTCAGACTTCACCAGCAGTAATGGTCGATAACAAAAACACCATAGCGTGAAGTGGGCGCGCGTCAATGTCTGGACCGTTCTTAATGTGACATCAGTCGACGCGATGGGTGCCCAGTGTTTTAATCGCCGAAGTGTTGAAATCATTATTGTTGAAGTGGTGTCGTTGATAAAGACATAATCAATATCGTGATAATCATCCATAACCCCAGTATGCTGGCCGCGACAAATGATTATCCGCATCTTAATGGTGTTCTGATGGTATTGCTGTTGCGCGTGGGGCTTTACTATCGTCATGTATGGCAATTTATGTGGATCTCGATAAATGCGAAGAGTCTTTCAGTAATAACGTGGGTGCTGATTCATTAATGGAAAAAATGCAGGCGGAAGTGCATTAATGTTTTAGGTACGCTATTCATCGCTGACTATTACTATTATTATTCTGGTCATGAGGGCTGGCGCTAATTGAAAGATAAATTATGATGATATTATCAAAGAACTTATGATATTGATTATTTAGAATGAAGGTGGAGCTATTGGTGTGGCGTCATGTCTGTTTGTCTGTCAGTATTCTATAATGTTTCAGTTTTAAAAAAAATTGATTTCACGGAGAGTGGTTGAAGATGACTTTCATTTCGATGATTGATATTTCTTCAGCTTTTCTTGCCGTTTGAAAAAACAAATAATAATCGTGGAATTTGGGTAGTATTATTAGTATATGATGAACGCCTCATCATTTTGTTGGAAAATCATTTCTCTAATATTAACGTTTAATGATGTGCGTTCTAACTGCTGCGGTGGACGATTCGAAGATAATAATTTTGTAATGGTGGTTGCTTAATCTTTACAATATTAATTGGTTTTATTACACTTATTATTAATGAATATTATAATCTTCATATAATAAACGCAATATGCATTATTCTCACATTCTACATCATCGTGAAAAATATTCTACGGATGTGATGATTCATCAACAATATAAAAGATCAGCTATGTTTTGGATATTCAATGATATATCATCAAAGAGTGGTCTTCGTATTCAGAAGAAATAATGGTCTATAAATAGAATAAACGCGACGTATTGTTGGACATCTATTAGAGGTAATATGAAAATTAATGAAAAGAATTAAACAGATGATGAGAATTGTTTTATTCTCTACCTTTCTTCGAATTATCTCCTTGTGTGTTCGGTCTGTATATATAGCTTCATATAAGACATAAAAACCTCACCGTTCTCTTATCACCTATATTGTCATTTGTTTATTGGTTCTTATCCATCGTAATTGGCTTGGAAAAGCTTGTTGATAGGTGTCAAAATTAGGTTAAAAATAGGTGTTGTTGGAAATTTGAATAAAGCTTATTATTTTAATGCTGAATACTACAGAAATTCCGGTGAAACCTATTTCTGCAAAATATAGAAAATGCTGAAAATTATGTGTTGAGCTTGTATTCCATGACACCTAGGTTGTTGTTCAAATTTTTAGCTGATAAGCAAAAAGGGATTATTGCAAAAACCTTTTTTACCTTTCCTCTATGTGTGTTGTAGCTTCAACTATTTGTCTAAATTAGTTTTGATGTCAACGGTGATATTCTGAATCTAGTTGCTCTTGTAGGTCCCTCCTTGACGGTGTATTTTTTCCCCTTAGAACCCTTTTTGTGTTTTTCTTCTCTTTGAGGGCTGCGAGTGTTGTTCTAAAGTAGTTGTGTTCTTTCTTTTCAGCCATGATTTCTTTGATTTCTCTGCTTCTTTGAACCTTTAGTTTCCTTTCAATGTTGACTTCGTACGTGAAGCATTGAGTAGAGCTTTGGATTTGAAAGCCTAATTATTTTTGTCACTTGTTTGCCTCTTTCGGTGCTAGAAATAGCTTTAACTTCCTCTTTCTTCTTTTTGTTGATTTCATATTCAACATCTTGAGGTTCTCCATCGATGGTCTAGGTTGATATAAATTACTGCTGACTTTTTATAAATACGTGCTTCCCGAGAAATTCCGGTAGCACTGCCTTTTGACTTATTTGTTGTTGCGGATATTCCTCTTACGGCTCTAGTGTAGACATTTGGAAATGAAGGCAGGGGTACTAACTTCATGGACTTAGGCTTGGTTGCTAAGGGCTCTCTCCTTTTTCCACACTTTATTTTTAGTTTTGCTGCGAAACGTTTTATTTCTTACCTTTTGCCTTCTTTTGAATGTTTTCTTACAAACCCTTTCTTTTTTCTTTCTTTCTGGGTTGAAGGTTTGATTTGTGGAATTAGGTGTAAATTGAGTTGGCACCTTATAGAATATAAAGTGGTCCCAGTTTGGTTTATCTTCCTCAACTCTTATTCAACTATAACTGATATATTGATGGTGACTATATATAAACATCATTATAGGTCTAAACCCTTGATGACATCTTAATTGAGGATTTTCAACAAAAAAGCTTACTTGAATTCAATGTCTTCATTCCTATAATATGAAAAGAAACCTCATGTGATATAGTAATACTACTTGTATACCTCCCTTTCACATGTAAGGTATATCTTTATAAGCTTAATTTTCCTTGATCATTCTTAAGATGAATTCCCCGGATGCCTTTCAGTTTTGGATCTGCGCGAGCATCCTTGAGAAGCCGAGATCACCTCCTGTATGCTTGTCCATGAACACCTTCCTCCTTCTTGGGGAAGGTTAAAGGCTTGACAATGAGTCTTCAAAGAATTCAAAGTGAGGCCTGCTTGTAGCTTCTATCCATTTAAAATGATTGGCAGCTCTGTTTCCAGGTGGGATCTTGTGACGGGATGTGATCAGCCATGAATATAATATTGAATAATATTGAACAATTATTTAATCTTTTTTTGTTTTGGTCATCCTTAGAAATCATCTCTATTAATAAATAAGTTTTATACGTATTAAACGTGTTAATAATACAATCTCGTCGGACTCTTCATCCATGGTCTGTGACTCAAATTTTGACAATCACCAAAATTCGTTTTCAATTCCGTAAATCGGTTCCCCCCATAATCCCCTCATCATAATGATTAATCATGCAATGATAATATCATCCTCTCCATTATTATGAATATCAACGTTGATTTATGATGCCCAAATCTCTGTTGGCGTCTTTATTTATCCCTCATAACCCATTAACGAATTCATGAACATATTTAATGACGATTGTATAAACATCATTCTGTAGATATAAGTGTGAAACGGCGGCAATATGATTAATGGCTGTTAATTCTTCTGTCTCCAGTATGATAATTATCATTGATGTTGCGGACTCCAGCCGTCATCCTGATATGTTTCCTCCTGTCAGCCTTTATCATTTGATCTATTCCCATATTGATTGTGTCTTCTTCATTTGCTATAGGTGGTCGGCTTTCAGTTTTTGTTTTAGGGTATGTGGTTTATAAAGGGTTTTATCGGTGACATTATCAGCTATCGCTCACGACCGCTAAAAATATGATTTCTGCGGCTGAAGACTGGTTATTCTCGAAGATTCGTCATCTGCTAACCTTTGCTGCGAAGGAGTTGGTTTCGTCGAGAGATGAACTCTGATGTTCTGGACTCCTGTGATGCTCAGCGAAGAACCTCATGCGTACATGAAGCGGAATGGTGATACCGGAAGAAAGTGAATATTGCGTTGGCATTACACCTGCTGAAGGTCTTCTGGATGCGGTGCCGCTATTCTGCCGGCGATCGTCTGGCGAAGGTAATTATTGTATCATTGAAAGTATTGCTGCTATTCCGTTCAGGTGGCTATAAATTATCATCACTCTCAATGACTTGTTGATTATTCAAATGGGACATCATCATCTGGTGAGTGGACTATAAGGTATGCGCTGAAAATATCGTCGCTTGCATTTTTGCATACATGTATGCGCTCTAATGATGGAATATATTATGAACCTTTCTCGATTGTAAATCCTCCAATGAATATTCTGGCACTTTAACGCGGTGGATGAAGGCAATATCAATGAATTACGGGCAACAGCTATCATTAATTGATTGAAAAAATGGCAAATAAAGATAAATTTTCAAAAAACATATTGTTCATATAAATTAAAATCTTATAATTAAAACGCTAATTATTATTTATAAATTATTATTAATTAAACACCAAAAACAACTCTTATTCTATGTCCATTATTAATCAATGATTATTATTTTCATTATTTTACAATTTCTAATGATGAGGTGATAAATATTAAAATATTATGAAAAAAATTTAGATTTATAAACCTGCAGACTCTTGCATTTTTCAACAACCAAAAAATGAATATCTAACTATGATGAATGAACGTGCTGCAACAGGCCTACAAGCTCTGATATAACGAATCAAATAATGGCACAAAATGAAGTAGTGACTGCCATTTATATGAAGTTTGTGTTCATCAACGTATATGTTGAATTATAGAATGTGTTGTAAGTTAACTTTGTGATAAAAACTTATTAATTCCCATTGTCTTATTTAATATAACATAATCATCGCAAACTATCAATTTTATTCAATCCTTCATCACGATAAGGTAGATTTGAACCTTATTAATTAAATGTCAATAACTTGGGCACCACATGGGCATATTACATTTCTTCAATAAACAGCTTCAATTTCCTGCGGTATGACTTGTAAACAAGTCCTTCATATTCTTTATCAACCATTATGAACTGCAATTGACGTCATGAGCTGTCAATGGTCGCTAATTGTGGTTGTTTACATCCGCTAAATGGTCTGCTGTTAATTTAATATGACCTTTAGTAATGGAAGCAACAATATGATATTTTAAAACCATTCATCTATCTCTTCGTCTATACCGTCGTCTGATAATTTACCGCATTTCTCAGGAGAAGAACCCAGGATGAACGTGGGCGACGCTATTATGAAAGGAAGGTACATATTAATGAGATTTGTATTATATTGATGGCACCTTGGTGAAGGTATTCGGCTCCATTTTAAAAAATTATTCTTCCTGATGAAGTGCTTAATAATTGTCGTTACGTCGCCTGACCAGCCTGCTGATGTTTCTCGTTCGCCATCGATGTCGATTTTGATGAATTCTGGCTATTGTTGGCGGTGTTTGTGGGTGACAGCGAAAACTGCTGGCCTCGCCATTCACCTGATGTGATTACGCTCTGTTGATTGCGCGATGGGTTTGGCTATCGGTTTCTTTCCACCGCAACGTGAAGAGCATAACGGTATTCAACAACCGGCATTAATGGCATGACGGTCAGGCGGTGTGCTGACCGTCGATATTGTCAGCAGCGTGGTCTGGCATTATTGAGATTACGGTGATGGGGCGATGCGATACGCTGAAGAAGCGTCTGGTGTTGTCTGGCGCGATTAAGCAGGCGGATTACTTTGTTCCTGAAAAACGTCGCGCTTATCGCTGAAAAGCCAACTGGTGATACCGGCGTTTATTCGACTTTCGATGTGGAACAACGTTTAAGATGTATTTTGAACTGGCAATATTATACCCAACCTGTCTGTTAACGCGTCATCGCGCAGCGCACGCCAGCTCTGAAGAAGAATTTCACCGTATTTAAGGACGAGTGTAATGTACTGTGTTCTTCGCTGGAGCTGTACGCATCTGGCATTTGGTTGAAATGATTTATTATTGAATGGTGCTGGAATACCAATATTTACTATTATTAAAATGTTGTTGCAAAAATATTTGTACGTGTTTATCTGTTATTCATTTCTGCGCCGAAAACGAAGGGCTCTGTTTTTATTTGGTTGTGAAAGAGGACTTAATGAAGAGTACATGGCTTATTTCATCCATCCGCCTGTACGGAAAGTGGTCATGTGGTTTTATTGCTTTGCGGATGCGGTCATCGTTTTGTCGCGCAATATGAAAACCAACTGCGTGAAAGTATGGCACATGTGGAAATGGTGGTGATGAATGATAAAGAAAATAATCATAAAGATTGCCCTATCGCTCAATATCTTTATCCGGATTTTATGGTACTGAACGTACTGTATTGATTGGTTTTCTGATATTCGTCCTGTTGCTTTCTGGTTTGGTGTTCTTCGGTTAATCGTGGAATTATTCATGCTTCATTAACGAACGCGGCAATGGAAAGTGTAAAGTGGTCACTCTATTATCGTTCTGGTGCGCGGATGGATATCGAAAATGTCAACGTTATTCCTGGTCGCGTGCCAGATCTGCTGGGTTCTCTATTGATGAAGAAGATGGACGAAAGTTCAGGCTTTGATGAAAATCAACCATAGCCCGTGGAAGCGTTTGAAATTGCTGATGTTGATGCTCGATGTGTGGGGCAGAAGCTGGCTGGGGCGTCTGTTACCACTGCCGATACTATGTATGGCGTTTTCGGCGCTAATGTACTGGCGCTGGTCACGTGAAGAAACCTATTAACCTGTTGGCCTCTGTGATTTGTCGGCAATATTATTGCTATTTATCTTCTGATGAAAATTTTATGATTCACCCAATGTTGAATGGCGATTATTGATGCAGTTCTTTAAGATTGTTAATAATTTTCTGATGCTCTTATCATCGCCGCTTGATGGAACTGATGATTATCATTCACCTTCGTTGGAAATTTGATTATCGTTGTCATTAAAAATTCCTGCTGATATCGCCAGATGATTGTTCTTCCTGATGAACGAACGCGAAAGCCAAGGTCAGTATGTTTCTTAATTTTCGGGCGCGCGTGGTCTGGCTGGCTATCGACCAGCGCCGCTGATGAGCACATCGCCGTTGCCGATGTTGTTGCCGCTATGAAAACCAAAAGCGCGAGGAACCGGCCAGGTTCCGTGAAGAAGAACTTCTCCAGTGTTGGCGGGACGCCTGATGGATGATTGTCATTGCATTATCATTGAAATGTCTATATTAATTTAGTTGGATAAAATATTGAAAAGGTGTGGCGTAATTTTTCTTCAGGCGGTGCCCACAAAAATATTATTGTTGTGGGGCGGCGTTATAATATTGTCTGTATGAAGGTTTGACATATCTATTTTTGTCGAGAATTTCTGTGATTTTTAATGTTGAAATGAATAACCGCGTTTCTCATCCGCGATATGTTGTTTTCCGCGTACAAACTGGATTTAACGGGAAGATGAAGAAAGAAAGCCAGATAAATAATGACGAAATTATGATTAAAAATTGTCTGGCAGGTCATCGAGGAAAAAATAGCGGTACCTTTTATGATTCTGATGAGTAACATGCGGTATTCGCGTCAGCTTCAGAAATATTATTATTCCGCGATGTTTATCGTATGACTTACCGCGGCGTCTATATGGCGTCGATGAGTGTGCGCTATCACAATCACCAATAACGAATATGGACATGTTGATAATTTTATTGATCTATCTATTGATGGCATTAACAATAACAGTAGCTAATTTGAATACTTTATTCTTCAGATACGCAAGCCTTTGATCTTTGGTTTGGTATATATTAGGATGTCCTTAAAATGATCTACTTATTCCTCGGTTATTTCCTCATGATCTTCTAAACATAATTTTGAGAGTTTATAATGCTCCTGATTTAATGCAATGCTATATTGAATTATGGATATATTAAAAATACAGTTACTCTCCTTCTTTAGGCTATTGATTCTTGATTTTACTACCATAAAAATTTCCTCCTACTTAAGATGCTCTTCCAAAATTTCAGAGTTGAATAATAGCTTCTTGGTGGTTTATTCTTCCATCCTTCCCTCCTGAAATGATAATTTTTTTTGTAGGGATTATGTCTCTTTTTCACTCTCTTATTTCTCTCATAGTTGTTTTGAATTATTTAATATTCCACTCCTTTATCTTCATTTGGAGATATTTAACTATTTTGAAGCTGATACATAATGGTTCCATCCATTCTTTCTTATTATTTCCACCAAGCTTGATATTTCTTAGGAAAAGGGTTCCTCGATTAGAAATATTTGAATCTAAAGGGTATATGTTTCATATTTCTTCTACTTTGATAAATTTTTATCTGGTCAAGTAGTCGACCCAATGGGGTAGACTAGAAGCATCAGTTAATTTATTCAAGAAAAAGAGATTTAGAGAGAAGGATTTGATCCAAGCAGAGAATAAATTTGAGAATATTACCCCTTTTCTTGTTCCAATTAAAGATGCTATTGTTTGTTTCCATGTCTGTTAAAGTTACCGATTTAGAAAGTTTTCAAATAGAGAAGCATCTTCATTCAATCTTCTTATACCTCTTTTATTATGATTGAGATGTTTTTATTATATTAAAATCTCTCTAAGGATCCAACGGTTATTCCAATGATGTTGGAAATATATTGAATATTTTGAAGGGAGAATATTATTGTCTAAAAAATAATTAGGTCCATTAACATAGTAATGAAATGAGTACTCACAAGAGCCTATTAGATGGAATCTAGATGTAGTATTACTTAGAGAAGTAGGCAAGTCAAAGTAAATTGTAGAAATATTACAAGGAATGACTGCACACCTCATGAGGCCCCTTGAGAATCATTTATTGGATATTCTTTCATACTTCCTAAGTTTTGTTGATTCTAGAGAAATTTTTGGTTTTTTGTAGCATCAGAAATAATCGAAACATTCTTTATGATTCTATTTTTTGAGTGTCTTTTTCGGTCTTACCATTAAGACCCCTTATATTACAATATATCACCTTCATTTATAACTGTGGGGAGGTTGGTAGGTATTTTTAATTAAAATTTCCTTGCCTATATTGGCTAATTAGTCTCTCATTTTCTTGTATGAGTTGTTTGTTATTTCTCTTACCCTTTCACTTATCTTCCTTTATAGGATTTTTTTCTATTTTCTTTCTTATATTTTATTTTTTATTCGAAAACAAGAAAAATAAAAGAGGAGAAAATATACCATAAGGTTAATGGTAAAGTATGTCCTGAGACTTTATATAGGCGTTCGTAATAATTTTACATTCTGTTTAGGAATCACTATTAGATATTTAGTCTTCCATTCTAGTGGAAACATTTAGCTTGAATCTTATAAAATCCATTTCATTAAGATATTCTTCTTTTGAGTGGTTTTATTTGTCCTTTTCCATTTCCATGTCTTGATTGGATTTTCTCCATTTTTTTCTAAATTTCTTTTAGAACAACAAACTTTATCTTTTTCTTGAGATGGTTTCTACTTGTTCTTGGTCTTTTTATGACCTCTACTTGGTATTCCTCTAGTTTTTCAAGGATATTATGTCGCCCATTTTCTATATTTCCCTCAAATATAGCCTCTTGTAATACCCTTCTTTAAATCTACCCAAATGGCCCGACAGAACGGGGTAAACATGTGATGAGAGCTGCACCATAATGAGTTTCAACCTCCTATGTAGAACTTAAAGAGTTGGTAGTGAAAAAAAAACCCTGACATCTTGTTGGGAAAAATACGCAGAGGGGGGGGTGAATCGGTATTTAGGACTTACTCAAAACTTTTTTACTTTTTCTTGCTTCAAAGCCTGTTCACTGCGATAACAGTATGCACGCGGATATCGTAATAAAACATGTGTGTACACAAAGATCTTATTATGAGATATTTCTTAACTTAGATCTTTGCAACATTATTCATCGATGTTTCGTTAACGGTAAGAATGTGCGGGTAATAACGAATAAACCATCACACATAAGCATCACATGAATATGCCCGAGTTTAAGGTGGAAACCCAAGTACGAGGAAGAACCATAGTTGTCGTAATCTCAGTCTTCAATGTTTATTATATAAAGAAAACATGTTACAACAATGTGCGGCGCGGGCTATCTGATAACGAGGCACCCTGCCGAGGCTACAACCTTCTCTCATTACCGGCCTCTGGAAGAGAGCCTCGACCCCCTGCTCTCGTTTACCGACCTCTCCTGAGAGGGGCTCGACCCCCTACTCTCGTTTCGACCTCACACAGAGGAGCTGCAACCCCTGCTCCTCGTTTACCGACCTCACACACAGGAGAACTACAACACGGTAAGAAGGCTACAACCCTCGGCACCACCATGGACCATGTTTCATCGATTTCCTTGGATCCAACCCACACAATTAAGCTCAGGCATTCATCAAACCAGCAACTTTCTCTATAGCGACATAATCAATATTCGACAACCCAGATCATCATTGACGAGATAGCGACAAAACAGCGAACGGATACTGTTTCATACCCGCTACTTCGGCCAAGCCTAATTTATCAGCGCTTTTTCTTCCTTTGGCTTTGCTTGTATACGCGCTTTAAAAAATACCAACCCGCATATACATTTGCACACATTTCAAGGCGGCTTCAATTCCCATACGCACTTTATCCTCGACGAACTTGCGTATATGTCTTAGAACATTTTAGGGCGGTGTAGCTCTCGAGAATAGATAAACGGCTCGGATCTTCATTCTTTATGCCCTTGCAGATTCACCAAATCACGGATCTAATCATTCCATAAACGGATCTAGAAAATACATATACATTTCAAATTTAGATACCCTTCTTCATCATTCTCTTTATGGGTGCATTATGAATTCAGATCTATATTCATGTTACCGGCCCATACGAGATATACTTGAGGTGAAGTATACATTCAAACCGAGACTCATGCACACCCATTGCACAATGATTTTCTTCTCCTTATAGATTTAGCCTTTGAGAATACCATGAGCCAAAACCACATCACTTAAGATGGTATTCTGGACGGGATCAAATAGACAATCAGTAGCCTCAATACAATGGGTCAATACCATGGTAGTAACCTGTTTTTACACATTTAGAGCGCAATTGAGCATCCACAGCGACTTGGTACGTACTTTTCCATGATATAACTCATAAGTAAAGCACATGTATGCTTTGTGTCACACACTTTTCATCTTTGTTCGGCACTTACGTGTTATTTCTCTGGTCATAAGAATGCGCAGAACATCGATTTACATCATTAATAAACTCATCAAGCATCAAGAACAACTTCATTAAGTAGGTTTCCATCATCTTCATCGAGTGGGTTATATCGAGGACAACACTAAATATTACTTATGATCTCCCCCTTTGGACTTGTTGGCAACCACGATGGTGTTTGATCACTACAACGGATAGATATATTAATCATAACCATTATTAAGATGAAAGCATTCTCTCCCCTTATTCAGAAACACCATTTCCTCTCCCCTTTGACATCGAGAAAGAGAGGCTGATCAAAACCAAGCAAGGTTTTCCTTCTCATGTAGAATGAAGAGCTTTCTTGCTTGGATACATTCTGTTGAAGTTACCATGCTCCCACAGTTCATCTTTGAATCTTCAAACATATTTTCCAATGAATTACATGACTCTATGACCTTACTATCACCAAGGACTCATACTTATAGAATCCAGCCAAGTGGATTTATATATGAGACTCGTATCCAACCAAGTGGGTTTACACATTTTGACTCAACTACCCAACCAAAGTGGGTTTCCACATTTGACTCAACTACCCAACAAAGTGGGTTTACAATTTTAACAAGTCCTTACATGGGCGGAATATTACAATTTTACATCACATAGGTCTCAACATGACCTTTTCCTTGATACAAATATGAATTTTTATGAATAATACGAGAGAAAGACCTCGGAAAGATCATGTTGAGAACCATCATAATGCCAACAATGCATTATACTCGGCAATAGCTGCTCCCCACGAAAAATGTGCATCCAAGCATCACTTTCCATATGACCCAAGCTCCTCCTTGGCTTGTGCAACGAAAAAGCACTTTCAACGGCAAGTCATCAAGGCATCTTCACCAATATCGGAGAATGGAAAACGAAAATATAGGCGGGAACACGGAGGTACCCCGGCAGCCATCGGAGATACCAAAAAACGATGCTGCAGGCCAGCGTCACGAAGAATGCGACCCTTAAACAAAAAAAAATTACGCAACCGGCCATACGCGGTTTTACGTATGAACTTTCGTATATATGTGAACGTCTTTAGGGAAACTCACGTATCCAATTTAATCTTAAGATTAGCAGGATCTGATCTTCTGAGGGGGCAGAGACTGTTCTCGGCTGTGCAGATATTAAAGATAACTGCAGAATATATGAGAGAAGATAGATAGGACAATGTAGTTGTGTTTTCAAGGGTCTTCACATGAGTGACAAAGCCTTCGGACTTTTCATGACATCTGACATAACAACCCCAGAGGAATTATATGCAAGTGACTTCTACAATAAACAATACGTGTGACAATCATCCATGTGATCGATATCACCAAGATCTTTAAATATTTATCATGATCATGATGTAACATCAACAAGAAAACGATCTCAACCATGATGGGAATGTTCAGCTTCTGCAGATACGTCTTATCTGAATCATAAGACTTCCATCTCATCCATGTGAAAACAATGAATGCTCTTGACAAAAAAAGCAGGGGCTCATCCACAATCTCATCATAAGAAACCATGTAACATGTCATCATCATTTGAGCAGAAATAAACGAGATACGGTGCCAATGATACAATCATTGTATAGTCGATGATGCTACACAGACACCGCTGTCTGATCTTGGTGTCATACTAATTTCCTTATCATAAATGCATACGTGAATTTCTCCACACCGAAATGCATGTGCCTATGATTAGTTCACGGAACCACGTATGGAAAGTGAAACATTAAGCTTCACATTCCTTCATCTCCCCACAAGGGTTTTAGCACCTTTGTGCCTGTCTTATTCACATCATATGTTACAACACAGAAATAAACAGCACCAATTACCAAACCAACGATGGGAATCACCATACATTGCTCCCCCTATGACGATACATTCTTAATCCCCATAATGTGTCTCACATCCCCTCCGAAGTCATTAAGAGAAGTAAGCTTTAGAAGCGGATGAATGCGATGGAGTCGATATTCCCTACGTTTCGACGGGTATCCTCTTCTTTTCCTGACTTTGCTTGTGATTTCAACATAATTAATGTGGAAATTCTCCAATTTATCGGATATTTATTTCATTATACTTATCCTATAATCGGTGACCTTATGACCAAATGATTTACAATAGAAGCAACATCCATAGAAAGCAATACTTCTTTCTTGTTCTATGCAATTCTTTACCAATCGGATCCTTTCTTTTGTGAAGTTATCATCTTCCATAGTAGATGCCATGAGCATGAGATCATGGTCGAACCTTCTTCATCCTCATTTTGACCCTTCATCAATATCTTCATTTGTATAATAACTCCTTCCCTTTTCAAATTGTTTCCCTTCTGTTGATTTTCTTCATAAGGACATTTAGCTGACATAATGACCAACTCTTCCACAAGTAAAACACTTGAAGAGAGCTTACCTTTGAATCTTTCGGTGATTCCTAGTTGGAGTCTTCTCACAAAGTTTGCTTCTTCTTCTTCTAATATATAATTTGATTCTTTGACAACTTCCTTTCGTTTCCTTTTGCACATGCCTTTAAGTAGCTTCTACGTTTTGAAGGGACCTCACTTTTCTCATTTTCAAAAGCGATCCAGAATACATGTAGATGAACAATAGTTAGAGTTTGTGAATACTTTTCTTCAATAAACGGAACACTTTAATTAAAATTTTAAGTCAAAGATCTTAAGACTTTTTTCCACCACAGTGATATCGGTTATCGGTTTCACCCAAATTTCTCATTCGATTTACAATATCATGCAAACGTAAGAAAAGCGGCAATACTCTCATCACTATGCATCTTCAAATTTTCATATTCAGATTACGAGGGTTTGGAGTTTGCACTTTTACCTTTGCATCACCTTCATAACTTGAATGAATTTTGTCCCATATTTCCTTTGTTGTATTAGTGCATGACTTTCTCAAATTATGATTCGGTTAAACTTCACCATTATAGCATTGTTGCTTTTTCATTTTGATTCATAATTGCTATTTCGGTTGGATACGTGGTGTAGTAGGCGGATATTGATATCCTTGTTCAATAATGGTCCATACATCAGCTCCCTGATGAAGATAGGATCTCATCCTCATTTTCGAATAATAAGGTGCTTCACATTGAATAGAGGCTGGCCTTATAGAGAATAATCCTTCACGACTTCCCATTGCGACGGATCTCCTTCAAGCGATCAGCTTTCTGAGAAGGACTTGCTTTGATACTGGTGTTGGGAAAAATACTGAGAGGGGGGGGGGGGGGTAGATAATTGTTTAGGACTTACTCAAAAAAAATTTACTTTTTCTTACTTCAAAACCCATACACTACTTTCCTGGCTTGACTCGCGTTTACAGGATATCCTTAATAAAACATGTGTATGCACGAGAGATCTTATTATGTAGATGTTCTTAACTTGAATCTTTGCAACATTTATTCATCGATGTTTAGTTATTCGTAAGCATGTGTAGTAATAACGAATAAACCATCACACATAAGCATCACATGAACACCGAGTTGGTGGAAACCCAGGTAGGAGAAAACCACCGGCCGTTGTCTCGGTCTTCAATATTTATTATATAAAGAAAACATGTTATAACCATGTCTTGGCACGGACTCATACCGACACGCGAGAAACCACCTACGAGCCACAACCTTCTCCATTGCAAGCCTCTCCTCGGAAGAGCTACCTTCTGCTCTCGTTTACCGGCCTCTCTGGAAGAGCTACGACCCCCTTGCTCACTTGTTTACCGACCTCACCTGGAAGGGATCTATGATCCTGCTCTGAGCGATTTACCGGCCTCACGGAAGGGAGCTACAACCCCACGGCCCAGAGAGCTACAACCCTCAACACCACCATGGACCATGTTTCATCAGTGCTACCTGTGGATTAACCCACACAAGGGCTAAGCTCAAAGAACATTCATCAAACCAACAACTTTCTCTATAGCGGCATAATCAATATTTGAAACAACAGGATCTAAATGTTGACAGATAGCGATGCAGCAATGGGAACAAATGGAACCTTTCATACCATACTTGACAAACCTAAATTACATACACGCTGCTGCTGAACCTGCTGTATATACGCGCTTTAACAAATACCAACCCGCGTATACATCTGCACACATTTCAAAGAAGTGAAGCTGATTTATATAGCTTTCTTTGAATACAATTGGCATGCTATCTGCCTTTCTTATATCAGCTGAACCTACGCATATATCTTGAAGGTACAGGGCGTTGTCATGGCTCTCCCGAGCCAAATCAGCAAACTCGAATCTTCATTTCTTAACTACATAGATTGCGGATCCCGCAGAATCTAATCATTTCCCATAAAGCAGATCTAAATACATACATTGTATCTAGATACCTGCTTCATCATTCTCTTCATAGATGCATTATGAATTCAGATCTATCAACTGTTACCCATTCCATACGGATATGCTTCGAGGAGTGAAGTATGCATTTCAAACCAGTCTCATGCACCCATTGCTGATGATTTTCTTCTCCTTATATGGAATTTAGCATTGCTGACAATACCATGAGCCAAAACCACATCACTTCCGATGGTATTCCTAGACGGATCAAATAGACAATCCGGCGCTCAATACAATGGGTCAATACCATGCTGGTAATAACCACGGTTTTACACATTTAGAGCGCGCAAATTGAGCATACGCGACTTGGCACGTGCTTTTCACGTGCATCGCTACTTGACTAAACAAACACGTGTATGCTTTGTAATACTTTTTCATCTTTGTTAAGCCCCTTCTTGATATTTATTTCTTTAGTCCTTTTGAGCTACTTGTAGAACATCAGTTACATCATTAATAAACTCATAGAGGCATAAAAAAACTGGTAAAATTAGGTTTCCTCATCTTCTTCATCAGTGGGTTGCAGCAGGATAACATACATCATATTATAAAAATCTCCCTTTGAACAGTGCTTGTACATTCAATTTGTTTGATCACTACAGATTAGATATATTAATCATAACCATTATTCAAATACCTTTAACCATTCTCATGTTGAACACCATGTCACTCTCCCCTTTGACATCAAAGACAAAGGCGGATCAAACAAAAATGAAGGTTTTCCTTCTCATGTAGAATGAAGCTATAGTCTGATGTACATAGTTATATACTCCCCAAGTTCATGCTGAATCTTCAAACATATTTTTCGTGATACATGACTCTATGACCTTACTATCACCAAGGACTCATGCCCATCAAGATCCAGCAGAGTAGGTCTCCACTTATGAGACTCAAGTATCCAACCAAGTGGGTTTACACATTTGACTCAACTACATCCAGTGGGTTTCCACATTTTGACTCAACTATAACAAAGTGGGTTTACAATTTTAACAAGTCCTTACATGTTGAATAATACAATATTGCAATTTACATCATAGGTCTAACAGCCTTTCATCAAATTACAAATATGACTTTTTATGAATATGCAGAAAGACACTCAAGAAGAGATCATATTTGAACCATCATAATGCCAACAATGTTATATGACAGAGCCTAATGTCCCCTTTGAAAATGTGCATCAAACATCCTTTCCATGACTGGCTATCATAAAAACATGTAACTAGACACTTTCAGCGACAGATATTGAGCATCTTCACCCAATATGGAAGGCCAGAAAATAGAAATATAAAGAAGCGGAACACCACCGGAGGTACCAAACAGCATCGGGAGATACCAAAAAGTATTGTAGTTGTCTTGAAGAATGCTGACCATAAACAAAAAATATCCTACAATAAACCATATAACGGTTTCCGTATGTAGTTCACGTATATACGCGCGAATGTCTTCCAAGAAGCAACGTATCCATTTAATCTTTAGAATTAGCAGGTCCCAGATCTGCAGGGCGAACTGTTTACCTGGAAACACGAAAAGTATTGCGAGATATTAAAGTATACAGGAATATATGAGAAGCGAGATAAGGCTGGACAATGTAGTTGTGTTTTCAGGTCTTCACGCCAGTATGACATGGAGACTTTTAAAGGCATCCAACATATTCTTCCCAAGAGGAATTATCATACCGAACGACTTCTACAATAAACAATACGTGTCAATCATCCATGTGATCTGATATCACAAGATCTTCAAGATTTATCATTATCATGATGTAACATGTGAAAAAGCAGTCTCCAACCGTAACCAGTCATTAGCAACAAACTCTGCAAGATTTGTCCTTATCTTTGAATCATAATACTTCCATCTCATCATGAAAACAATATGATACTCTTAAGTAAAAAACAACGAATAATACAATCTCATCATAAGAAACCATGTAACATGTCATCATCATTTAGAATAAGAAATAAGCAGGATACGGTGCCAATGATACGATCATTAATAATCGATTGATGTCACAGACACCATGTCTTTGATATTCGTTTGTAATACTAATTTCCTTATCATAAATGCATACGCGACTTTCTCACTTTGAGCACTAGCATGTATATGCGGCTTTAGTTCATAGAACCCACGTATGGAAAGTGAAACATTGAAAACTTCACATTCCTTCATCTCCCCAAGTTTGTACCACCAGCACTATCTTCTTCACATCGGATATTCACAAATGTTAGAAATAAACATAACTAGAGAATTACCAAACCAGCCATGGGAATCACCATACATTTATACCTATTGACGATAGCTACTAATCCCCTGTCTTATCTCACGTCACTCTCATGATCATTGAAGAAGTAATATTTGAGTGGATGTTGGTGAGAACAAATATTCCCTACGTTCCCTAGCAAATCATCTCTTCTTTTCTTGACTTTGCTTGTATTGATTTCTTATAGTGTCTTGGAAATTCTCCAGTTATTGGTCTGTTCATCTGGCCTTATCACGCAATCGGTGACCTTATGACATTGATTTGCAATAGAAGCAACATCTATGAAAATAATCCTTCTTTCTTGTTCTATGAATTCTTTACCATCGGATCCCTTTCTGCTTTTGTGAAGTTATCATCTTCCATAGTAGATATCGTGAGCACTTGGGATGTTGATTTAGAACCTTTCTTCATCCTCATTTGACACTTCATCATTATCTTCATTTGTATAATAATTTTTTCCCTTTTCAAATTGTTTCCCTTTACCATGATTTTCTTCATAAGGACATTTAGCAGCATAATGACCAACTCTTCCACAAGTAAAACACTTGAAGCGAAGCTTACCTTTGAATCTTCCAGTTCCTAGTTGGAGTCTTCTCACAAAATTTGCTTCTTCTTCTTCTGATATATAATTTGATTCTTTGACAACTTCCTTTTCTTTTCCTTTTGCACATGCTTTAAAAGCAACTTCTCTGATTTGGGAGGGACCTCCTTTTCTCATTTGCTAAGCGATCAGAATCTTTGTGGGTGAACAATAGTCGACCTTGCAGATCACCTTTTCTTCCATAACGGGGTCACACTTTAGAGTCAAATTTTGAAGTCAAGGATCTTAAGACTTTTCCACCAAAGTAGTATCAGTTATGGTTTCACCCAAATTTCTCATTCGATTTACAATATCATCCAGACGTAAGAAGAAATGGGCAATACTCTCATCACTATGCATCTTCAAATTTTCATATTCAATTCTAAGAGTTTTGAGTTTTGCACTTTTACACACATCATATAATAACAGAATGATTTGTCCCACATGTTCCTTTCTTTGTATTAATTTGCATGACTTAAACAAGTCTATTAGTTAAACTTGCTTGTTATAGCATTGAACGCTTTTGCATTTGATTCATAATTCTTCCTTTCAGTTGGATCTGTTGGTGTAGCAGCTGGATATTGATATCCTTGTTCAACAATGGCCCATACATCAGCTCCCATAGACTGAAGATAGGATCTCATCCTCAATTTATAGAATAACAGATGACTTCCATTGAATACAGGTGGCCTTATAGAGAATACTCCTTCATGACTTCCCATTGCGACGAATCTCCTTCAAGCGATCAAGCTTCTGCAGAAGGACCAGCTCTGATACCAATTGTTGGGAAATACTGAGAGGGGGGGTGAATCAATATTTAGGACTTACTCAAAACTTTTACTTTTCCTTACTCTAAAACCCATACACTACTTTGCTAAACCCAACTTGCGTATACATGCGGATATCTTGAATAAAACATGCATATGCACAGAGATCTTATTATGCAGATAATTCTTAACTTATATCTTTGCGACATTTGTTGTACGATGTTTAGTTAACGAAATGAGATGGGTATGTGAGACAAAACTCTTTTGTTTCGGGGATTTAGGGTGGAAACCCGATTCGGGGAGAAAACGACCATTTCTTAGTCGTCTATGAGTCTTCAATATTTATTATATAAAGAAAACATGTTACAACCATGTCTGCGGCACGGAGACTCATACCGACACAGCAGGCACCCACCTACGAAAGGCTACAACCTTCTCCTGAATTCCACCAGCCTCTCTGAAGGGGGAGCTACATTTCCCTCTCGTTTACCGGCCTCTCCTGGAAGGGAGCTACAACCCCCTGCTCTCATTTACTAGCCTCTCCTGGAAGGGAGCTACAACCCCCTGCTCTCGTTTACCAGCCTCACCTGGAATGGAGCTACAACCCCCTGACTGAAGGCTTCAACCTTCAGCACCACTGTAGACCACGTTTCATCAATTTTCAAACTGGATCCAAACCACACAATTAAGCTCAAGGAACATTCATCAAACCAACAACTTGCTCTATAGCAGCATAATCAATATTCGAACAACCCAGATCATCATTGACAGATAACAGTAAAACATAAGAACTCATCAGACATTTCTTTCCACACACTTCAGAAAACCCTAGATTACATACGCGATTTTTCTTCACTGATCCTGCGTATATACGCGCTTTCACAACTACCAACCCGCGTATACATCTGCACACATTTCAGAGTTGACTTCAATTCCCATACGTGCTTTCGCTGAATACAATCCGCGTATATATGCGCTTTCTCCTTGATGAACCTGCGTATAGATCTTCAGACATTTTAGTGCAGCTCTCCAGAACAGATAAACAGCTCAGATCTTCATTCTTTACTTCAGCACAGATTCGCCAGATCACAGATCTAATCATTTCATAAACAGATCCAGAAGATACATATACATTTCAGATCTAGAGATCCCTCTTCATCATTTTCTTCATAGGTGCATCATAGATTCAGATCTATCATCAAACTGTTACCCTTTCCATTCAGACATACTTCAGAGTGAAGTATACATTCAAACCCAGACTCATGCACACATTGCACAATGAATTTCTTCTCCTTAAATAGATCTAGCCTTTGACAATACCATGAGCCAAAACCACACAACTTCCGATGGTATTCCTGGACGGGATCACATAGACAATCCAACGCTCAATACAATGGGTCAATACCATGGTAGTAACCCCTAGTTTTATTCTTTTAGAGCGCAATTGAGCATACGCGACTTGGCATGTACTTTTCCGCGTGCATACACTACTTCTCCTAAACAAACCCGCGTATGCTTTGTGTCACACACTTTTCATCATTGTTCTGGCCCTTACTGATATTTCTTTCTCTGGTTATGCACATAAACATGAGAACATGGGTTACATCATTAATAAGCTATTCAGGCATCGAGAACAACAGTAATTAGGTTGCCATCATCTTCATCAGTGGTTGTGTCAGGGACAACACTCTGCATCATAATGCCAACATGTACAACAGCCACAACACCCCTAGTAGGTAACCCACTCCTTGAATACCATCTACGGCCTCTTACGCTTGGGTCACACTAACATTTTGGCCTCTTTGAGCCATATCCATAGGCATAAAACCACATTCCAATGACTAGGAGGCTATATCCCCATGCCTAACACTGCATGCCCATGGCTAGGTTCCCAAAAACTTAGTTTTTTTCATGCATCTCTGGGATTTGACCCACCTTTTCAGGCCCAGAATTCAGTAATTTTCCCATAAATTCATGAAAAGTTTAGAGATGATAAATATCAATAATACAATGATACTGAAGCAATTACATCATTAATAACTCATCTGGACCCCTCCTAGCCATGAAAATAATTTTTTCAAACATGTCACAAACATTGAATCTACAAGTGTAAACAACATAACAGAGAAAATGGGTCTCATACTTATCTGAGAATTGCTAAGAAGCATTACTCCAATACACCAGAAGATGCAATACAATATATTTGACCATAGATACATTGTGTATTCATTTACAGGTAAAAACATGGATAGAACCATACATCATCACTGATAAAATACATGCTTATAACCAGAATAACAACATAAATACCATGGATACATCAACAATAGAATACACATAATAACCAATTCATTTGCATACAAAATACCAAAGGAATTACATCTTCATTACTGAATTTAAAAACCAACCCGAGATGGGATATCCATGTTCCACTCACCCATAGATTGGTTAACCAAAATATTTCTTCAGCCAATCACCCCCGTGCCATATTCCAAGCATGAATGTGGGACTTCGTCAAACACATAAAAAAAAAATCCAGGGCTTCTAGAGGTCAAACTGCCTCAACCCTCAACCAATGATTCCACTCACTTTCGTACATCACAACCATCATGGATTGGTCTCTACCCAAAATGTTCTAGGGCTTCAAAGTGTTTGTTCCAACTAGGGCTTCCAGGACTAGGAACTCAACCCCAACCGTTATAGGGATTCTAGAGAGTTTGTCCAACCAAGTCTCCAGGACTAATAAATCAACCCCCATATGGATTCTAGTGCATTTATCCAGCCAAGTCTTCCAAGACTAGTGACTCAACCCACTATTGTTTGTCGAGATTTGAGAGCATTTTTGCAAGCAAGGCTTCCAAGAACTTATAACTCAACCCACGACTAAGGAATCATGAGAACCAACTAGAAACAAAAATGGAAATAAACCCACAACACCATGGCTATCCAAGAAATGGCAAGGCTAGGAAAATCCACTATCAATCTAAGAAATCCTCCATGTCAATGACATATCATAACCAATAAATTGCATGCATGTTCCATGCATGCCAAAAATAGTGAGGAAAACATACATGCAGCTTGGTACCTGCAACCAAACTCATTCTAGATGTTGATCCTAATGTCCTCTTGCGCTTTCCTACTCTTCCTTTTCCTTCTTGCTCTAGATCACCAAGTATTCTAGAACCTCCAAGAGTGCTCCAAGAATACTCTAAGTGCTCAAGAGTATGAGAGAGCTACAAAAATGCATTGACAAAATGTTTGAGCCAACAAAAGCTTGCCAATTGATCCTCAAAATCCTTTTTATCAATGAGGCCTCTATTTTCTTCATTTTCCATTATTTTCCTTCATTTTTCTCCTCACATGCAACATATGAATATTCACCTTCCTTTTATCCTAATTTCCATTATTTTCATAAATAAAATTCAAAAAATGCCTCTTTCCTTTCCAAATCCTTTTCCATTTCCTTTGCCAATTTCCTTTCACCATAATAAACCAAATGAAAATTCACTAGGATGTTTTTCGCACCATTTATCTTGGAATACGTGTCCCACCAACCATGGTTATTATTTTTACCTTTAATTAGTACATGGAATTTTCACCAGGGATGTTACAAAACCCTCCCCCTTGGGGGACACCATCCTTGGTGTTTAACCACACATATACCTCAGCAAAACCACTGAAAAGAAGACATACTACCCATGGGGCTTTATAACGGAGCTCATTACAGTATTTACAATGAATAACCTGCTCAAAATAAAAAACCATCATGACAATCATACCATGTACTGAAGCTTTATAACACAACTCATTACAATATTTACAATAATATACACATATACACATTTTCTCAACCAGAAAATAGAAGGATTCGATGCCCATATTAGCAGCAAGGGAATCTAGAGGCTCACACCTTCACCCTCAAAGTAGTACCAGGATTCGCTTCCTTCCCAGGAATTCATAATCTATTGTCATAGTCAAAGATGCATCCAATGTCCAATGCTACAATCCTACACTACTATACCCTTAGTGAATAGTTACCGACTCATTGCTCCCATGCACACTCCCAATGTGCATTTGATTCCATCTATAAATAATAATGAAAAAAACAAATCCATCCCCTACCTTCGATTTTCTGATACACAGTCCCTCGAGAAATTCGATAATCCCCTTCTATGCAGTCACTCACCTTCCAAGTTCATTAACATCCCCTATCCTAGGTGATCCATCTCTTGGAAATTCTTCCTCGCATAGGAAGATACAAAAAATAAAGGCATATCCCTGCCTCAAAACCATCATACCAGTCATAACATGCTCACGGAAATCAATGGAAACTATTGGGTACCAGTGTCCCACGATTTCCCTACTTTTGAAGTGCTTTACCATCATACCGCTTCCTATTTCAATTCCTTTTGTTGACACTATTAGTTCTTGCAGTCGATTTCAACCACCCAACCGAGCATTTTCATGCTTTCCTGTACCAAGCACATAACTACCATTAGATTCAAAGTAATTTGAAATAAACTCACATCAAGCCTCATTGGTAGCTCATCAATAAGGTACACTTGCAATTTTGTCCACTTCCTATCACAACAAGTCAAACTAGTTGTTTGACCAATTCATCATGTATAAACATATCATATTTGGTTATCTCAAAATGCAACCATCATACATTAAAATCATGAATCACATGAAGCCACCATAAACCATAATCATAAATCACAGGTAACCATCATAATTTAGAATCATATATCACGTTCATAACAAGAATAAAATATAATACTGATACTCATCCTTAATCGATCCTTACTTCTTCCTTTGTTCTTTTTGTTCACACATCGGATTGATTTCCACACCCGAAAAGCACCTAGTTCCCTTGCTTCTCTTTACTCACATACACATACACACAGTGTACATCACAACACATACATCCATACATGGCATACAACACCACACAATGCATACGCCTACACCAGCATACAACACATACACCTACACCCAGTGTTCAATACAACCCAATACATATACAAATACATAGTACAACACAATGAATACATATGTCACGATACGATGACTAAACCATGCACATACATAGTATTGCATGCCCACAGCACAACATGTACAACATGCACACAATACCACATGTACACACCACCATATGTCAGAGATGTACACGAGACCACTTGTACACAATGCCACACGCACGACATGTATACGGCACCACCTGCACACAACACCAATTGTACAATCATGCACACAACACCGCATATCCAACATGCACATAGTATGATATGTACACAGCACCACATATCCAGCATGTACATAACACCATTTATACCTAGCACTACATATGCAATATACACTCAACATATATACACAACAGATATACAACATCATATGTACACAACAATACATATGTTACATGTACACATCACCATGTGTACAATCACTGAATATACAACATGTGCAACATATACACAAAAATAGTATTTCACATCCATCGACCACACACTGACCCCACAAGCAACCTTGTTTCTAGTGTCTTTCCACTATCCATTCTTATCCTATCATGTCGCAGATCACACTACTTTCACTTCGTTAATGTACCCCTTAGCATTCCCTGTCCATAACACATAGGCATAGTACAAGCATATAATATCATTTCATGTCCACATGATAGTGACCTCATAGATCCATCATGGTTACTCTTCCCACTTGATTCATTATAATACCAAAAACCTCTTCATGCCATTCACCTGCATAATTAATCATTCCTTCATAAGAAGGATCCTTGAAAACCCTATCAGATAGTGACATAGATACATGGATACATACAATTATATAATCATAAGCATAAAACAATCATCATCATTTCATACAACGACGTACATGCACACATATATACATATAAACATTTAGCATCAAACAACCATGATCCATGATGACCCTATCTAAAATGACATACACACAAAAATTCATGTATACATGTATAAACATCGACATAATCATGATCACAACATAATTACCAAATATCATAAGGTTAAGGTTAAGAGAACTTCTGTTATTCATGCAGAACATGCACAATGTTGAGAACAACCATTCCCAACATAGCCAAGGCATCTGACACCTCAAATCCATTTACTTTACCTTTCTGGTTACCTTTCTCATGTTTGTGATGCCACTGTCCATTTACCACATTGGACCCAACTAGTCAAACCGACTGTCACATTCTTACCTTCCACTGCGCTTACTCATGCACAAAGCTTCATTTGTTTCTTATGTTACTTGTTGGGTACCACACAAATATCACTAAGCTCTATTACTTTCCTCTTTCCCAACCAATTCCCAAGACTCAAAAAATAAAAGGAAAGAACAAGAAACAACCAGAATAAAACCATGAAAACCAAAATCAATACGACATCGGAACAAAGTGGAAAGGCCTTGCATTGGTAATAAAAAACTACAAATTAAGTGCAAAAAAATCATAAAATACCGAAATCACAAGAGTAGCAGCAAACATCATGACTCAATCCTCATGGCTTCCCAAAAATTCCAAACTAATGCTCATCTCGAGCCCTCTTCAATATTTCATGGTATTCTCTTATCAGGTAATCCCCTGCATCATACTGCCATAACCACACAACTATAAATGCATAAATAAACATAACAAAAAGCTATTTATCTTACCTTGTTGGGCCAATCATGTTGCCTTGTAACTGAACACACACATATCAGTCACGTGTTCCAAATATCAATACAAAATATCTATTAATTAGAAATCAACTTTTACCAAGACTAACAACCATGTCATAATCAACAATCAACTCACATTCATCGGTCATAATACATAAATCTACAACTATCACCTATTTTCACTCAAGTACATATCAACTATCTTAATCCATACTTGTTATTACAATTGTTCTTAAAAAACAATAATTAATTCATGAAATCTTAAAGATAAAACCTCATATCATGAAATTAATCAAATATTCAACATTATATAGACGACATAATAGATACAGACACTCGAACACCAAATACATGACATAATCAAACATTCAAGTACAAAGTAGACGACACAAGAAAGATCATACCTTAATGTATCTCAGGGGAGGATATATTTTCTGCACATTCAATCTATATTAGCACACTATAAATTCACAACATATCAACCCAATTATAAATAAGGTCATGATATCCATAATAGTATCTAGCTAACATGGTCACATCATAAGCTCATAAACAATTGTTATTAATGCATAACAATCACATACACACGGTTAGTCTAGATTAATATAACACACTATCATAATTAGGTCGACTCATGCCTGAATGTCATAACCCTAACAATCGAGTCACTAACAAGTAACAACAACAAGTTATATATCATGCTCATCAGCAACATGTAACCTAATCATCAAGCTAACTATCATACAACAATAACAAGTTAACCCATAACATGCTCCTAAAAAACATATAATTTATCTAACATAAAACAACAATAGCAATGCATACCACCACAGGCTGCTACCCTTCATTACTATATGACATATGTACGTATAACTACACTAATCAACTAGCATCTATAATATATGTAACCATAACATCAATATAATGAAAGGAATACTCATCACCATAATGCATATAAGTACATTGATCAACTAGTATTTATCACATATGTAACCATAATAATAGAATAACAAACATATAAGTACCCCTAATGCTTACAACAAACATGAATCACATACCTGCATGCTAAACATACACACTTGTATGACGATATCCACTTGCTTCGAGGTCCAATGCTACAACTTCACGTTGATGGTATGTATCTCCTGCTCTATCTTTTCCAACACATTAGCATCATAACATACCAATATCATCATGATGACCTAATTGCATACAATGACCTTGTGCACAACAACCTTTTCCAAACCAATGCAAACTTGACCATATGCACCCACTTGACATGTATAACCAATCATGAATGACCAATGCATGTCCCACATATAGCATCCCATAAGAAAGAATACACTAACAACACACAAGCATGACCAATATGAGACCTAGAAAAAACAAGCAATGCATGTACAACATGTAGCAACATGTAAGCAAGTGTGCATGAAAAATACATAATAAAGAAGCACACATAACTATTCATACACTCATGAAAACATGTTGACAACAACACCATCAACTTTCCCATGGCGACATCACTACAACCATGATCACCACCATGCAAATGAAACAAGCATATATAGATCACAAGCACACATGAAACCAACATAAATGCATGATCAAAACACCACCCATCTAGTCTAAGAGTTGAACCATGCTCTGATACCACTCTGTAACACCCTCTCCCCACATATACCCAAGTAACCGACCAACCGGGGTAAACATGTGAAACATACTACTATAATGAGATTCAACCTCCTATGTGACCTTAAGGAAGTGGAAATGATGGAAAAAAAAACCTACAGACCTTGTATAACAACCACAACACTCGAGGAGGTAACCCAACCACTTAGACCTCTTACCCCTGGGTCATGCCAAAATTTTGGCCTCTTTGAACCATAGCCGTAGGTATAGCACTGCATGCTAATGAGTATGAGGCTATATCCCCAGAAATAATATTACATGCCCATGTCCAGGTCCCCAAGAACTCAGTTTTGTCCCTGCATCTCTGGGATTTGAACCACCTTTTCAAGCCCAGAACCCAGTGCTTTTCCCCGAACTTCGTGAAAAGTTTAGAGATGATAAATAAGGACAATGATACATAAGAAATCACATAATTAAGAACTCATTTCAACCCTTGATAGCCATAACATAATTTTTTTCAAACATGTCACAACCATTGAAATTACAGGTGTAAACAACAGAACAGAGAAAAGTGGTCTCATACTTATATAAGAATAGCTAAGAAGCATTACTCCCCTACATCATAAGCTACAATACAATCTATTTTACCAAATATACATTGTGTATTCATTTACAGGTAAAAACATGGATAGAGCCATACATCATCACTGATAAAATGCATGCTTATAACTAGCATAACAATAGAAATATGGTGGATACAACAGTAATAGAATCCACATATTAAAAAATACATTTTCATACCAAATACCAAAGGAATGAACTCTTCATTACTGAATATATAAAAAAACCGGAGATGGGACTTCCACTTTCCACCCAACCATAGATTAGCTAATCCAAATCTTACTTCAGCCAATCACCCCAGTGCCATATTAAAAGCATGAATGTGGGACTTCATCAAGCACATCAATCAAAACCAATCTGGGCTTCCAGAGGCCAAACCACCTCAACCCTCCACCAATGATTCAACCTCATGATCGAACATTACAACCATCACGAATTATTCTCTACCTAAATTATTCTAGGGATACAGAGCGTCTGTTCCAACCAAGGATTCCAGGATTAGTAACTCAACCCTAACTGTTACAGTGCTTCTAGAGCATTTGTCCAACCAGACCTTCCAGGACTAGCAACTCAACCTACCTAGGGCTTCTAGAGTGTTTTTCCAACCAAGTCTTCCAGGACTAGTAACTCAACCCATAGTTGTGCGCCAGGCTTCCAAAGCATTTATCCAACCAATGCTTCTAGGAACTAATAACTCAACCCACAGCTAAAGAATCATGAGAGTGAGCTAGAAAAAAATCAATGGAAATAAACCCACAACACCATGGCTATCTATAAAATGGCAAGAATAGGAAAATCCACTATCAATCCAGGAAATCCTCCATGCCAATGACAAATCATAACCAAGAAACCACATGCATGTTTCATGCATGCCAAAACTAGTGAGGAAAACATACATGAAACTCGGTACCTGCAACCAAACTTGTTATAGATGTCGATCCTGATGTCCTCTTGCACTTTCATGTGCTTCTTTTACCTTCTTGCTCCAAATAACCAAGTATGCCAAACCCTCCAAGACTTCTCAAAGAATACTCTAAGTGCTCAAGAGTATGAGAGAGCTCCAAAAATGCACTGAAAAAAGGTTTGATACAAAAAAATCTTGCCAATTGATCCTCATAATCCCTTTTATCAATGAGGCCTCTATTTTCTTCATTTTCTTCCTCACATGCAACCTATGACCTTTCAACTTCCTTTTCTCCTAATTTCCATTATTTTCATAAATAAAATGCCAATAATGCCTCTTTCCTTTCCAAAGCCTTTTCCATTGCCTTTGCCAATTTCCTTTAGCCATAATAACTGAATGAACACTCGCTAGGATGTTTTTTGCATAATTTAGCTTGGAATATGTGTCCCATCAACCGTGCTTATTATTTTTACCTTTTATTACATGGAATTTTAACCAGGGTTGTTATATCACATGTCCCTTTTTTGAAAATATTTCTCTTATTTGTAATTCGAGAAAACCCTTCCTGATATGTTTCTTTCATTACTTTCATAGGTTTTTTAGTCAAATTAGATGGACACTCTCTAAAGAGACGACCATACTCATGGAATTTATTGTTTAAAAAGGAGATATGTACATAAGATAGGGGTTGGTTTCATATGTATTTGAATACCAGCTAGGAGTGGCTTCGTTGGATCCATGTATACACAAAAATAGGTGTATGGAGTGTAGTGTTCCTACCTTGTGGTTTTTGAAAGCATAACAAAATACCCTATAGAATTTACTATACCCTCCAGAATATATTGTTTCCAAAATTCCTATGGAAGAGAATAAACTTGTACCCAGGCATGTATAGAGTTAAAATATTCTGTATCATGATTGAATCATTTTACCCATGGTTTCATATAAAGATGAACTGGGTTTAGGAAATGGTCCTTCTTGAAAACTTATGTCTATGTCTTCCACATTTTAAAAAATGGCTCAATAAAAACCCTTATAGCCTAATTTAGCTCTATATCACCTTCCAGAGGATATTTTTTGTGGATCCAGTTAATGAGAATTCTTTAAAGTAACCATAATCCAATGAAACCACCATAAACCATAATCATAAATCACAAGTAACCATCATAAGTCAAAATCATAGATCAAATTCATAAAAAGAATAAGATAAAATATTGATACTTATCCTTCATCGATCCTTACTTCTGCCTTTGTTCTTTTTTTACACACATCGGATCGATTTCTACACTCAGCAAGCACCCAGTTCCCTTGCTTCTCTTTACTCACATACACATACACACAGTGTACATCACAACACATACATCCACACATGGCATACAACACCACACAATGCATATGCCTACACCGACATACAACACATACACCTACACTCGGTGTTCAATACAACCCAATACATATACATATACATAGTACAACATCACAATGAATACATATGTCACTATACCATGACTAAACCATGCACATACATAATACCACATGCCCACAACACAACATGTACGACATGCATACATTACCACATGTATACCAGTACCATATGCACAACATGTACAAGTACCACTTGTACACAACACTACCTTCACAACATGTGCACAACATCACATGTACACAACACCATCTTCACAACGTGTACACAACGCCAAATGTACACCGCACAACCTGTACAATGTGTACACAACACAACATGTCTGACATGTACACGACACCAATTGTACACATTGCCACATGCACGACACGTACATGGAACCACCTGCACACAACACCACATGTACAACATGTACATAGCACCACATGCACACAACACCACTTGTACATAGCACCATATGTACATCACACACACAACACCATATGTACATATCACTGCATATTCAACATGTACATAGCACCATAAGTACACAAAATTTCATATCCAACATGTACACAACACCATATGAACACACACCACATATCCAACATGAACACAATACGATATGTACACATCACTACATACCCAACATGTTCATAGCACCATTTATACCTATCATTTCATATGAAATATACACACAACATATATACACAACATGCATATAACATCATATGTACACAACACTTCATATGTTACATGTACACATCACCCTGGGTACAATCACTGATTATAAAACATGCGCAACATATATACACAACAACAATACTAAACATCCATAGACCACACACTAACCCCACAAGCAACCTTGCTTCTATTGTCTTTCCACTATCCATGCTTATCCTAGCATGTCGCAAATCACACTACTTTCACTTCGCCGATGTACCCCTCAACATTACCTGTCCATAACATATATGCATAGTACAAGAATATAATATCAATTCATGTCCACATGATACTGACCTCATAGATCCGTCAGGGTTACTCTTCCCACTTGATCCTTTATAATACCAAGAACCTCTTCATTCCATTCACCTGCATAATTGATCATTCCTCTATAAGAAGGATCCTTGAAAACCCTATTAGACAGTGACATAGATACATAGATACATACATTTATATAATCATTAGCATAAAACAATCATTGTCATGTCAGACAACGACATGCATGCACACATATATACATATAAAAATTAGAATCAAACAACCATGATTCATGACAGCCTTATCTGAAATGACATACACACATACATACATGTATACACGTATAAACATCGACATAATCATGATCACAACATAATTAAAAAATATCTTAAGGTCAAGGTTAAGAGAACTTCCTTTATTCGTGCACAACATGCACAACATTGAGAACAACTATTCCCAACATAGCCAAGGCATCTAGTGCCTCAAATCCATTTAATTTACCTTTTTGGTTATCTTTCTCATGTTCATGATGCCACTGTCCATTTACCACAATGGACCCAACTAGTCAAATAGACTGTCATATTTACCTTCCATTGCACTTACTCATGCACCAAGCTTCATCCGTGTCTTACATTACCTGTTGGGTGCCACACAAATCTCCTTGAGCTCTATTAATTTACTCTTTCCCAACCAATTCCCAAGAATAAAAACATAAAATGAAAGAACAAGAAACAACTAGAAGAAAACCATGAATGCCAAAATTAAAACGACACCACAAAAAAGTGGTAAGGCCTTGCATTGGTAATAAAAAATCTATAAATTAAGTGCAAACAAATCATAGAATACTAAAAGCACAAGACTAGCAACAAACATCATGACTCAATCCCCATGGCTTCCCAACACTTACAATGGAATGCTCATACCAAGCCTTCTTCAATACTCCATGGTAGTCTCTTTCCATGTAATCTACCAGGCCAATCATGCTACCTTGTAACTAAACACACACATATTGGTCACGTGTTCCAAATATCAATACAACATATATATTGATTAGAAATCAAATTTTACCAAGACTAACAACCATGTCATAATAAAAAATTAACTCACATTCAGCGGTCATAATACATAAATCTACAACTATCACCTATTTTCACTCAAGTACATATCAACTATATTCCTAATGCATACATGTTATTAAAATTGTTCTTAAAACAAGATCATTACTCCATGCAATCTTATAGATACAACCTCATATCATGCAATTAATCAAATATTCAACAATATATACACAACATAATAGACACAGACACTCAAACACCAAATAGATGACATAATCAAAAATTCAAGTACGAAGTAGATGATACAAGAGCGCTCATACCTTAATGTATCTCAGGGGAGGATATATTGTCTGCACAATCAATCTATATTAGCACGATATAAATTCACAACATAACAACCCAATTATAAGTAAGATCATGATATCCATAACAATATCTAGCTAACATGTTCATGTCATAAGCTCATAAAAATTTGTCATTAATGCATAACAATCACATATACGCATTTAGTTTAGATTAATACAACACACTATCATAATTAGGTTGACTCATGCCTGAATTTCATAACCCTAAACATCAAGTCACTAGCATGAAACAACAACAAGTTTTATATCATGCTCATCAGCAACATGTAACCTAATCATCAAGATAACTATCATACAACAATAACAAGTTAACCCATAACATGATCCTCAAAAAATATAAGTTATCTAAGATAAAATAACAATAGCAATGCATATCACCACAGGTTTCTACCATTCATTACTATACAACACATGTACATACAAATACACTAATCAACTAGCATCTATAATGTATGTAACCATAACATCAATATAATGAAAGGAATACTCATAACCATAATGCATATAGCTACACTGATCAACTAGTATTTATCACATATGTAACCATAATAATAGAATGACAAACATATAAGTAACCCTAATTCTTACAACAACCATGAATCACATACCTACATGCCAAAAATGCACACTTGTATGACGATATGTTCTTGCTTCGAGGTCCAATGCTGCAACTTCACTTTGATGGTCTGTATCTCATGCTCTATCTTAGCCAACACATTAGCATCATTACATACCAATATCATCATGATGACCTAATTGCATAAAATGACCTTATGCACAACAACTTCACCAAACCAATGCAAACTTGACCATATGCAACAACTTTACATGTATAACCAATCATGAATAACCAATGCATGTCCCACATATAGCATCACATAAGCAAGCATACAGGGACAACACCAACCATGAGCGATATGTGACGTAGAAAAAATCAGCAATGCATGTACAACATGTAGCAACATGTAAGCAAGTGTGCACGAACAGTACATAATAAAGAAGCACACATAACTAGTCATACACTCATGACAACATGTTGACAACAACACCATCAGCTTTCCCACGACGAAATCACTACAACCATGATCAACACCATGTAAATGAAACATGCATACATAGACCACAATAACACACAAAACCAACATAAATGAATGATCAACACACCACCCATCAAGTCGAAGAGTTGAACCCTGATCTGATATCACTCTGTAACACACTCTTCCCACATCTACCTAGGTAACTGACCAACCAGGGTAAACATGTGACAAGAGGCTACTATAATGAGATTCAACCTCCTATGTGACCTTAAGGAAGTTGAATTAATGGAAAACACAACCTACAGACCTTGTATAACAACCACAACACCCCCAAGAGGTAACCCAACCATTCATGCCTCTTACCCCTGGGTCACACTAACATTTTGGCCTCTTTGAGCCATATCCATAAGCATACAACTTCATTCCAATGACTATAACGCTATATCCCTAGGAATAACACTGCATTCTCATGGCCACGTCCCAAAAAACTCAGTTTTGTGCCTGCATCTCCGGGATTTGAGCCACCTTTTCAGGCCCAGAACCTAGTGCTTTGCCCATAACTTTGTGAAAAGTTTAGAGATGATAAATATCAACATGACAATGATACAAAATAAATCACATCATTAAGAATTCATTTGGACCCCTCCTATCCATGATAGGAATTTTTTCAAACATGTCACAAACATTGAATCTACAGGTGTAAACAACAGAACAGAGAAAAGGGGTCTCATACTTATCTAAGAATAGCTAAGAAGCATTAATCCCCTACATCATAAGCTGCAATACAATCTATTTGACCGTAGATACATTTTGTATTCATTTACAGGTGAAAACCTGAATAGAGGCATACATCATCACCAATAAAATGCATGCTTATAACTATCATAACAACAAAAATACCGTCGATACAACAGTAATAGAATCCACATAATAAACAATACACTTGCATACCAAATACCAAAGGAATGAGCTCTTCATTACTGAATATATAAACCAACTAGAGATGGGACTTCCACGTTCCACCCGACCATAGATTAGCTGATCCAAATCTTACTTCATCCAATCACTCGTGTGCCATGTTCAAAGCATGAATGTGGGACTTCATCAAACACATCAATCAAAACCAATCCAGGGCTTCCAGAGACCAAACCACCTCAACCCTCAACCATTGATTCCACCTCACGGTCGGACATCACAACCATCATGGATTAGTCTCTACCCAAATTGTTCCAAGGCTCCAGAGTGTTTATTCCAACCAGGGATTCCAAGACTAGTAACTCAAGCCTAACTGTTACAGGGCCTCTAGAGAATTTTTCCAACCAGGCCTTCCAGGACTAGTAACTCAACCCACCTAGGGCTTCTAGAGTGTTTTCCCAACCAAGGCTTCCAGGACCAGTAACTCAAATCACAATTGTCCGTCGAGCTTCCAGAGCATTTGTCCAACCAAGGCTTCCAGGAACTAATAACTCAACAAAAATCTAAAGAATCATGAGAGCCAACTAGAAAACAATCAATGTAAATAAACCCACAACACCATGGCTATCTAGAAAATGGAAAGGCTAGGAAAATCCACTATCAATCCATACAATCCTCTATGCTAATGACATATCATAACCAATAAACCACGTGCATGTTCCATGCATTCAAAAACTAGTGAGAAAACATACATGCAACTCGGTACCTGCAACCAAACCTGTTGTAGATGTCTATCCCGATTTCCTCTTACGTTTTCATGCTCTAAGTGCTCAAGAGTATGAGAGAGCTCCAAAAATGCACCGACAAAAGGTTTGAGCCAACGAAAGCTTGCCAATTGATCCTCAAAATCCTTTTTATCAATGAGGCCTCTATTTTATTCATTTTCCATTATTTTCCTTCATTTTCCTCTCTTGACATGCAACCTATGACCATTGAACTTCATTTTCTCCTAATTTCCATTATTTTCATAAATAAAATGCTAATAATTCCTCTTTCGTTTCCAAAGCTTTTGCCATTGCCTTTGCCAATTTTCTTTATCCATAATAAACTAAATGAACACCTTCTAGGATGTTTTTCACATCATTTAGCTTGGAATACATGTCCCATCAACCATGGTTATTATTTTTACCTTTTATTACACGAAATTTTCACCAAGGTTTTTACATCACATGTCCCTTTTTTTGAAATCTTTCTCTTATTTGTAATTCTAGAAAACTATTCCTGATATGTTTCTTTCATTAATTTCATAGGTTTCTGAGTCAAATTAGATGGACACTCTTTAAATAGATGACCACGCTCATGGAATTTCCTGTAGAAAATGGAGATATGTGCGTAGGATAGGGGTTGGTTTCATATGTATTTGAATAATAGATAAGAGTGGCTTTATTGGATCCATGTATACAAAAAAATAAGTGTATGAGGTATATTGTCCCTATCGTGTGGTTTTTGAAAGCATAACAAAATACCCTATAACATTTCCTATACCCTCCAGAATATATTGTTCTCAAAATTCCTGTGGAAGAGAATAAACTTGTACCCGGGTAGGTATAGAGTTAAAATATTCGTTATCATGATTGAATCATTCTACCCATGGTTTATATAAACACCAACTAGGTTTAGGAAACGGTCCTTCTTGAAAATTTATGTCTATGTATTCTACATTATAAAAAATGGCTCAATAAAAACCCTTATAGCCTAGATTTTGCTCTATATCACCTTCAAGAGGATATTTTTTGTGGATCCAATTAATGAGAATTCTTTCTGAGGGCTAGATCACCACAGATTTGTAGATTATTGCATAATATTTCATACATTGAATTTTCTCCCATATTTTTTTCAAAATTATTTCAAACATAAGAGTATGTGGAAGGTAGGATCTATATTTCTTTGCCTTGTTTCGAAGGAGTTCATTTGCAGCAGTCGATGTTTTCCTTGCCTCACTATGAGTAGAATAGCATCAAAATAAAGAAGATGTATAGTTTCATGAATTAGGATTATTGGGTTTATGGGAAGCTTGATTATTTACATGCCCTACTAAGGCATTCCTAAAGGAGAAGTCTCCCCCTCTCCCCAATGGGGGAACCATTATATGCTCATAAACACTAAAATGTTTGAAACCCTAGCAAGAACTTGAAATTATTATTATTAAATACACATCAATATTAAGTAATGCTACATATTAAAATATTGTATTTATGACTTACATTGAATTTTTATCATTATTGATATTTTTAAATGCCACATATTAATTTCATATTAGGAATTGAATAAATTACGCATCTCTCTCTTATTATTGTTATTAGGAAATAACTAGCACAATCATATCAACTAATTGGTTGGTTTGATAGGCATTAATTTATGATAAGAATCAAAAATTGAATAAATTACGCATCTCTCTCTTATTATTGTTATTAGGAAATAACTAGCACAATCATATCAACTAATTGGTTGGTTTGATAGGCATTAATTTATGATAAGAATCAAAACACGTACTTCATAATAGACCTCACATTACCAAGAATAAAAGGAATCATAAAGTTAACTAAATTATAAATTTATTATTATTAATATTTAATTATAAAAAGAATTAATAATTAGTTACACACACATATATATTTAAAAGAACATGTAACAAGATTCTTAACCATTAAGATTCACCCAATTTACTATGGAGATTGTTCTCATGTAAATAGCACTTGTTGGAATACCATGTGTACATATCATGATTAACCACTTATCAAGACTACATGCCAAAATAAACATTTTTTGAGATAAATTCCAACCTTTGATTTGTGAGTACTACTAAAAATATCCTAAAATATTAAATGGAGATTAAATCCCTATATCCACTATATATATATATATATATATATATATATATATATATATATATATATATAATTTTATTTTTCTTCTTTTGCTTGTGAATTGATTTTTTTTTTTTTATTGTTGTCAATAAATATTTATAATTAAAGTATAAAATTAAAAGTATACAAATTATATATATTATTTATAATCAAAGTATAAACATAAGAATTTTTTTAATTTTTAGTTATGTTATTTTACATGTGTATGGAAATATTTTATTTACGGTTAAGAATAGGAATAAAATATTTTTATGGCATCATACCAATAAGGTGTGGAATTATTCATATTTTATAATACTTGTAATCAAAACTAATCAATCATATTTAAGTATGAAGGGTTTCCGGGGTGCATTATTCACAGGGGTGAAGAAGTGGGATTGAAACTAATGAAATGAATCGCATAGTCAATCCTACTTCTTCACCTCTGTGAGCATCACCAGATGCAATGTGTGCTAAGTGGACTATTAAAAAATCATGAGAAATTAGTAGGTTACAACTACCTCTCATGAAAATGGTCATAGATGAATAACTTAAAGCAGTTGAATCCCAAAAATGATATCTAATCAATCATATATGAATAAATTTTTTTTACTCTTTATTATAATATTTATTATAATTAATATTACTTTTTATTTAGAAAATATTTTATTTTATTATTTATTAGAATTGATATTATTTTTTATTTAGAAAATATTTTATTTTTATTTTAAAATGAATATATATAAAACCTAAAAATTAGATTAAAAAAACTTAATATCTCCTGAATTGGAGAATACACCTCTAGAGCTAATAAACATACAAATTTTGCCCACTGCAACCATCTTCAACTATAACACATGACTTCATTTTGGATTCCTCGTTTTTCAAAGAACTTCTACCTGACTTAAGCAGCATTTACGGAAAAAAAAAAATTGGCAGCTGTTTGCATGAACCAAAAAACTCGCAAAGAACAAATGCATGGAAGTCTCCAAATATTATATGAATGAACTTTCCTGAATTCAGTAATTGCATTCACTGATTCAGCTGCGGTTATTGCGTATGAGGAATACGTTATAGTGGGATCTTTATATAAAAACATTAATTTTCACCATTACAGCGACAAGAGTAATGTGGAGGTAACCTTAATTTTACCATTACAGAAACAAGAGTAATGTGAAGGTAACTGAAATTTTATGCTAGGTGTTGTGAATATTTTGAAATGAAGTATAAAGGGTTTAGGAGTAAAATCATTTGGTTGATCTTGTTTTAGCCATTCAGCAATATTCTCAAAATATGTAATAGAAATAATGATAGTTTTCAGGTGATAGAGGTAATACAAATGTGTTTCAATATAATGACAATGGAAGAAATATGTTTCATTACAATGTGACATTTCACCAAAACTTCGTGATAGCGATGTGCTCTGTTGGTTTTTACACAAAAGCTAAATGGTAGCGGTGGAAGAAACATGTTTCAATACAATGGATCTAGTGAGAATGGATTTTTCTGGACAATCAATGATTTATGAAACTTTTCAACCTGTTTTACATTAAATGTAAGAGACTGTAAATTCATATAACATCTCCAGACTTAAATGCGTTTGTTTCTTGCGAGTTTTTGGGTTCATGCATTTAACGGCTGCCAGTTTTATTTTGGTCGTAAATGCTGCTGAAATGATGTACAAGTCCTTTGAAAAACGAGGAATTTAAGCAGGAGGCATGTGCAATTCGGAAGGCAATTGGAAAAGTTCAGGTGATGCTTTGAAAAAGTAATTGATGAAGTCATGTGAAATTCTTAGGCTGGTTGGAAAAAACAGCTCTCCCTCATAAAATCACAAGTAAACCATTTCTTGCAGATGTGGCCGAGCCGAATTCCTCTCATATTGAAGGTTTTCTGCGACTCCACAACTCAGTGAAAACAACTCAATGAATTGTATTGTACGCGCAGAAACTCCACATGGCTGACTTCCACGTAATTGTATTCATGCTCATTTCTCTTTTGATTTCGAGTTGCAAGCAGTTTAATTTTTTTAATTAGGTTTTTTTGTTTTTAACCCAAAAAACCGCAGTCTTTTTCATTAATAAAAAGACAGTACATTATCAGCATTTCTGTGAACACTATGTTCTTTTCTATGTCATTCTCTCCTAGATATTGTCTCTATCTCAAAACCACTTACAGTATGGATCACGCGTTTTCATTGTTTCTTCTTTACACCATTCTGATTCAAAGGATTACATACTAATATGACTACCACCAGCAATCCGAATACAAAAAACAAAAGTAAAAACAGATCCTATGAGAAGTTAATGAACCCCGAGATTGTGCACCTATTCTGAACATAGGCATCATAGAAGAAATTTTCTCTGTAGATATATTCATAGCAGATGGACCTGAAAGAAGAAGCAAGTGAACGAATGTGATCCATCCAGTTGGTAAGAATGGGGGGCCTGAAATGGGTGTGGAATTTAGCCCAATCAATAATGCTTTTGGCATCACCATAGATTGAGATGGTATCTAGACTAGCCAAGTAGCAAATGACAGTGCACTCCAGAGCGCAATCACTTTTGCTCTGCTATTAGTCCCCCTTCCCCCTTGCCACCAGAAGAGATAGAAGAGATCCCGGTTCAGAGAAAATACCACACCACAACCACAATTCCTATTTTGACAGGGCCCATCAAAAGAGCCCCTAGGAAAGACATCCTTGAAGTCCCTAAATCTGAACTTTCCGATCTTGGGGATGGTTTTCCATGGCCGAGTCTCATTGAAGTAGGAGATGATCTTTTGGGAAGCCCTCCAAATCGATGGGACTAAGTTTTCGAACAACTGAGCATTCTGAAACCGCCAAATCACCCATATGACAAAGAATGTGAGGGCACGATGATCCTTGTTTTCCTTGATCCATCTTTGAATAAAAAAGGCAGGCTACCCCTCAAGTCAGGACAAGCCAAATGTAGAAGCAATGCCACTTCACACCAAACTTCCCTTGCAAATGAACAACCAAAAAAAAAGATGATCAATATCCTCTTCCTATGTAAAACAAAGAGAGCATATACTAGGACCTCAATAACCTTTGCTCTGAAGCATTTTCCAAGTTAAGATTATTTTTTTGATTGCCAGCCATCCAACCAAAACAAGTAAGCTTGCAGGGCAATCCCCAATCCCAAATCGGGTTGAACCAGGCACAGTCTAGGAGGTATGTGGCTAGGAGTGGGAGTGTGTCATAAATTTATTTAACCAATGGCGTCCCATTTTTGTTGGAAATTAATTCCAACTACTGATGTCAATCAGCAGTAATTGCAGAATGACTTGAGTACGGCAGATTGAAGCCTTAGCAAAGGTCGTTGCCGTTTTCTTGAAACAATTGCAAAAGGATTGGAAAGCCCGCACAAGTGAAGTGCAGAGCAAATAAGAATCGGCCCCTTGATATTTATCTAAGGCGGTAGCTGACTTCTTAAGAGCAGAGTAAATGCTCAGATCCAAAGTCTCACCAGCAGCGCGAAGCTTTGATTACAAATTTGAATCAGGCTTTAAAGCCTCACCAACAAAATCGGTGGAGTTAATAACTGAGGCAGCATAAGTTAGCTGCATCACAAAGCAGCGATGTGTTGTGATGATAGTTCTAACACTATCGCATCGCAAAATTATCAAAGAACTTAAAGGTGCACACCAATGAGTTTTTAGCCATGTGATGAGGTCCCACCTTAATCGCAATCGCAGCATCGCAAAGATCATTTGCATGCCTGATGCACTATTTCTAATCTCCGATGCGATGTGGACCCCGCTCCAATCGCAATCGCAAGTTTCAAAATTTAAAGTGTCTTGTTGATATGGCTTAAATAACTCCGATGTTCCAATGCGATATTGGGCCCCGCCCAATCGCAAATCGCAAATCGCAATCGCATAGCACAAAGGTGAAATGCCAATCGTCGATTGAGTTACGGATGCAATGAATGTCTTTAATGGATTTCATATATTTTGAGATCCAGATTTTATTTGTCGGTTTAATTGTTTTTATTAACCATGCCTTATAAAAGGAAATAAGCCCGAAGGATAATGTAACGAACGAATGAATGAATAATTTTTACTGTGAATACATTTTCATGCATTAAGATGATATTCTGAGAAACAGAGAATTGTTATAGCTCACAGGCTGTTACACAGCAAGTTTGTAAGCACTGTATGTGCAGATAGAGGATAGAGAATTTTTGTGTGAGCACTTTTGTTCTTACAGTCCACTGTAAGAACATGTGAATCCCTCTCATGGAGGAAGAATCAAATTGTTGATTATGTATTTCTTTTATTCTTTTTTGAATTAAGAAAATTGTCCTAAACTATTTCTGTTCATTCTGCAAATTAAGTTTTGAAATTTCTGTGTTGTAGAGGGAATATTCATTCTCTCTTGTTGTTTTGAAGCTATCACAAACTTCTTCATGGTATTAGAGCTAGTCTAGGCACTCAGTGAAACAAAATAGAGTTTGTTTTCCACTGAAGGAGTTGTAAGAAGCGTTTAGAGCAGATTTTCTCCAGCAAAGAAAGTTCTTGCCTGTATTTAATTATACAGTCAGTATCCTTCTTATACAGTTAAGATGGCAAATGCTGGAACTGGTTTGACGAATTCCCAACTTCTACAGTTTAATGAGAAGAATCATAGTTATTGGTCTATGACTATGAGATCTTTGTTTGCTTCTCAGGGATTATGGGAGCTAGTTGAAAGTGGTTACCCTGAACCTGTAGATGCAGCAGCGTTGGCTGCTTTGACAGTAGCAGAAAGAGACCTGTTGAAAGGCAACAGGAATAAGGACTCCAAGGCCCTCTTTTTTCTCTTTCAATCAGTACATAAGAGTGTTTTCCCACGGATTGGAGCAGCAACAAAATCCAAGGATGCATGGGATATTGTCAAAACTGCCTATCAAGGCATCGAGAAGGTGAAGACTGCAAAGTTGTAGATGTTGAGGAGAGACTTTGAAACACTCAGCATGAAGGAATCTAATACAATATATTCGTTCTTCACTCAAGTTATTGGGTTGATAACCCAGATAATATCTCATGGTGAAGCTCTTGAAGAAAGAAGGATCGTAGAGAAGATCTTGAGAATTTTACCCTCAAGGTTTGAATCTATTGTGGTAGCAATAGAAGAAACAAAGGATCTCTCACAGTTCATAGTAGATGAAATGAGTGCTTCTCTTATGTCTCATGAACATAGACTGAGTAGAGGAATAAATTCCTCTTTTGAGCAAACATTCAAGACTCAGATGTCATTCGGTCGAGGCAGAGGTCGAGGCAGAGAAAATCACAGAGGTCGTGGAAGAAGCCAAAACAAAGGTAGAAATAATCCTGCTAGTACAAGCGGAAGGAGCTACAATCAGAACCAAAAAGAAGGTTCAAGCAAACAGCAAGCTCATGGACAAAGGTATGACAAATCCCAAGTCCAATGTCATTATTGCAAGAAATTAGGCCATTATGCCAATGAATATAGGAAGAAGAAAAATGACATGAAAAATAGGCAAAATGTTAATTTTGCAAATGAAGAAGATAAGAACCCAAAGATTGTGTTGTTAACATGTAACATCACACAAGACAAACAAGAAGATTTTTGGTTCTTAGACTCAGGTTGTAGTAACCACATGACTGGAAACATTGCAATGTTTGCCAATCTGGATGAAAATGTGAAATCTGAGGTAATAACAGGAACTGATAGTAAGATATCTATCAAGGGTAAGGGAAGAGTCAGTTGATTGTGCTAGATGTATACTACGTACCTGGTCTGAAGTGTAATATTTTGAGCATAGGACAGCTCATTGACAAAGGTTACAATGTGTTCTTCAAATATGATGTGTGTACAATCAGAGACATACCTCCAAGTAAGAAGATCATTGCAGAGGTGCAGATGACCAGAAATAGAATGTTTCCTCTCAAACTCAAGGAAAATTTGAAGGAAGGAAGAACTATTGCAGCTGTAACACAAGAAGTCTTTCAAGAAAAAGTGAAAGATGAGAATTGGTTGTGGCACTTGAGATTTGGACATCTCAATTTCGGAGGCTTGAATATGTTGTACAGAAAGGGAATGGTAAAGGGATTTCCATTGATTGAGAAGCCAGACAGCCTTTGTGAAGGCTGCATCTTGGGCAAACAACACAGAGAAAGCTTTCCAGCGAGAAAGAGTATAAGGGCAAAAGCACCCTTGGAAATTTTTCACTCTGATGTGTGTGGACTGATGCAAATACCATCATTTGCTGGAAATAAATATGTTTTAACTTTCATTGATGATTACACCAGAAAGACATGGGTGTATGTGTTAAAACAAAAGAGTGAAGTGTTTGAGAAATTCCGCCACTTCAAAACTCTTGTTGAGAAGCAGAGTGGGCATTACATAAAAGTGCTCAGAATAGATAGAGGTGGAGAGTACATCTCTAAGGAATTTTTGCATTTTTGCAGAGAGAACGGCATACAAAAGCAATTCACCGTGAGGTATACACCTCAACAAAACGGTGTTGCAGAAAAGGAAGAATATGACCATTCTGGATATGGTTAGAAGTATGTTGAAGGCAAAACACTTGCCGCATGACTATTGGGCTGAAGCTGTCACCTGCGTAGTTTACATCTTGAACAGATGCCCAACTAAAGCTGTCATGAACAGAATACCAGAAGAAGCATGGAGTGGTCAAAAGCAAACTGTCACTCACATGAGAGTATTCGGTTGTGTAGCATATGCACATATACCGGATCAGCTAAGAAAGAAGCTTGATAGCAAGGGGGAGAAGTGTGTCTTTATTGGCTGTTGTGATGAGTCAAAAGCATACAAACTTTATAATCCATTCACCAAGAAATTGATAATAAGCAGAGATGTGCAGTTCTGTGAAGATGAAGCTTGGGATGGAAGTCTAGAAAATACCGTGAACGTGAAGACGATTATGTCTCACGAAGAAGAAGAAGAAGGAACAGAAGCTAATAACCCTTCTTCGGTGGCTCCTCCTCCACCACCGCAAGCACAACAAACCACACCACAAGCTGGAATTCGAGCAACCTTAAGAAGTCAAGGAAGTGCTACTCCAAGCACATCACATGGATCTGGAATGCCCTCAAGTTCGAATGAAACTTCAAGCACACCAAGAAGACAAATATTCAGAAATCTGAATGATATTTATGAACATGGAGAGGTAAGTAACAATACCGATTTGAATTCATTATTCACTTTGTATTGTCATGTTGATGACCCAATTCATTTTGAAGATGCTGTAAATGATGATAAATGGATTCAAGCAATGAATGAAGAAATTGGTGCAATTGACAAGAGTAAAACATGGGAGTTAGTGGACCTCCCTGAAGGCAAAGATGCCATTGGAGTTAAGTGGGTCTATAAGACCAAAAGCGATGCTGAAGGCAAGATCGATAGGCACAAAGCAAGACTTGTTGTGAAAGGTTACAAACAGAAACAAGGAAGAGATTATGATGAAACCTTTGCACCAGTAGCAAGGATGGAAACAATCAGAATAGTGTTGTCTATTGCGGCACAACACAAATGGAAGATTTATCAGATGGATGTTAAATCTGCATTCTTGAATGGAGTGTTAAAAGAATAGATTTATGTTGAACAACCTCCAGGCTATGAAGTTAAAGGCCAAGAGCATAAAGTCTGCAAACTGAAGAAGGCTCTTTATGGGCTGATGCAAGCTCCGAGAGCATGGTACAGCAGAATAGATGCTTACCTAATTGAGAATGGGTTCTAGAAGTGTGATGGCGAACCCACACTCTACATAAAAGAAAATGACGGTAAGATTCTTATCGTTGTATTATATGTAGATGATTTAATTTTAACTAGCAATGATGTTTCTCTCATCGCTAATTTTAAAGCAATCATGAAAAGTGAGTTTGAAATGATTGACTTGGGCTTCTTGAGATATTTTCTTGGAATTGAAGTAGACCAAAGTGAAAATGGTGTTTTCATTTCTCAAGATAAATATGTAGAAGTAGTGTTGAAGAGATTTAACATGCAGAACAGCAAGGCAGCTATGACTCCAACAGTATTGGGGTTGAAATTAAGGAAATAAGATAATAGTAAGGACTTTGATCCAAAGTTGTATAAGAGCATAGTTGGCAACCTTATGTACTTGACTGAAACTAGGCCAGATATTATGCACGCTGTTAGCTTAATATCCAGATTCATGGAAAGACCGATAGAAACTCATTGGCAGGCAGCCAAGAGAATTCTAAGGTATGTAAATGGAACGAAAGGGTTTGGTATATTATACTCCTCTTCTGAAAGTTTCATGTTGACAAGGTACACTAACAGTGATTGGGCTGGATGTGTTGATGATCGAAAGAGCACATTAGGGTATGTGTTTCATTTAGGATCGGGAGCAGTTTCATGGGCTTCCAAGAAGCAACCGATAGTTGCTTTATCTACAGCAGAAGCAGAATATGTGGCAGCAACAGCAGCATCATGCCAAGCAGTATGGCTGAGAAGAGTTCTCAGAGATTTGTGTCAAGAACAAGAAAATGGCACAACCATTTACTGTGACAATAGCTCGACGATAGCACTATCTAAAAATTCAGTCTTTCATAAAAGAATAAAGCACATTGACACCAAGTTTCACTTCATACGTGAATTGGTTAACAATGGAGAGATAATTTTGCAACATTGCAGAATAGAAATTCAATTTGCAGATATCCTCACAAAGCCACTTGCGCAGAAAAGCTTTGATCATTTTAGGAAATGCCTGGGTATGCAAGAAAAACCCAGCAGTTGAAATTAAAGGGGAGTGTTGGAAATTAATTCCAACTACTGATGTCAATCATCAGTAATTGCAGAATGACTTGAGTACGACACATTGAAGCCTTAGCAAGGCTGTTGTCGTTTTCTTGAAACAATTGCAAAAGGATTGGAAAGCCTGCACAAGTGAAGTGCAGAGCAGATAAGAATCGGCCCCTTGATATTTATCTAAGGTGGTAGCCGACTTCTTAAGAGCAGAGTAAATGCTCAGACCCAAAGTCTCGCCAGCAGTGCGATGCTTTGATTACAAAGTTGAATCAGGCTTTAAAGCCTCACCAACAAAATCGGTGGAGTTAATAACTGAAGCGGCATAAGTTCGCTGCATCACAAAGTAGCGATGCAATGCGATGATAGTTCTAACACTATTGCATCGCAAAATTATCAAAGAAATTAAAGGTGCACACCAAAGAGTTTTTAGCGATGCGATGATGTCCCACCTCGATCGCAATTGCAGCATCGCAAATATCATTTGCATGCCTGATGCACTATTGTTGATCTCTGATGCGATGTGGACCCCGCTCCAATCGCAATCGCAAGTTTCAAAATTTAAAGTGTCTTGTTGATATGGCTTAAATAACTCCGATGTTCCGATGCGATATTGGGCCCCACCTAATCGCAAATCGCAAATCACAATCGCATAGCACAAAGGTGAAATGTCAATCGTCGATTGAGTTACGGATGCGATGAATGTCTTTAATGGATTTCATATATTTTGAGATCCGGATTTTATTTGTCGGTTTAATTTTTTTTATTAACCGCGCCTTATAAAAGGAAATAAGCCTGAAGGATAATGTAACGAATGAATGAATGAATAATTTTTACTGTGAATCCGTTTTCATGCATTAAGACAATATTCTGAGAAACAAAGAATTGTTATAGCCTGCAAGCTGTTACACAGCAAGTTTGTAAGCACTGTATGTGCAGATAGAGGACAGAGAAGTTTTGTGTGAGCACTGTTGTTCTTACAATCCACTGTAATACTTTGTGAATCCCTCTCAAGGAGGAAGAATCAGATTGTTGATTATGTATTTCTTTTACTCTTTTATGAATTAAGAAAATTATCCTAAACTGTTTCTATTCATTCTGGAAATTAAGTTTTGAAATTTCTATGTTGTAGAGGGAATCTTCATTCTCTCTTGTTGTTTTGAAGCTATCAGAAACTTCTTCAATTTTTCATACCACCCTCCCACTTCAAATAATTAGCCCTGACACCAATCATGACACCAACTTGTTGAAGGTTGGAGATGTATATTTCCCATTCTAAGGCCAACCCATTGTGCAGACCCAGTTCACGAGCCCTCTTCGAGAAAGGGCTGAGAGGAGAGCAAGGGGTTGGTGCAAAAATATGTGAAAAACAAGAAATACCCCTCCCCCTTAGATGGGTAAAGAGGCCCTCTGATAGGGAATGATTTAAAATGAACCCCCACACCACATCCAATCCAACCTCCCCCAATGCTCCATCTCCTATCTGCCATTTCATAGCCCGCATCAGCCATTGAATATTTTTCATCATGTTGTGCCAGATAAGGGAGGAATTTCCCAGATGATGAGATCCCCTTTCGATCCATTCCTACAGACTTAAGCCTTTCATATACTTATCCCGAATAACGTTTCTCCATAAACCAACAACATAATTAACCCTCCAATAACTCTTGATTATGAGAGCGCAATTGAAAATTTTGGTATTAAGGATGCACTAGCCACCCAATGTAGTCAGCCTAGTGATCGCCAGCCATCGAGCTAGATGGAACATAACCTTAAGTGAAGAACCCACACACAAAAATCACGCCATGATTTTCTCAACTCTGTGACAAACATCCACACGTATGAGAAAGAGATGCATCCAGTACACATCTAAGCTCTGTAGAACCAACCGCACAAGGGTAAGTTGGCCTCCCAACGTCAACCATTTGTTTGCCCATCCATTGATTTTCCTGTTGAATCTGTTAATGAGCCAATCCCAATCACCTTTCCCATATTTATTTTCTTTGAGGTGAAAGCCCGGATATTGAATACCAACCGAAAGAGTAGTATTTCGGATACCAAAAAGAGCACCGATGGCCCTATTTCGAGCCACATCCACCACATTTGAAATTAAAACCAATTTTCCACAGCTCATGTACAGACCCAAAGCTCGCTAAATAGTGATAAAATGCTTTGGAAATGCTTCGAGTCGTCATTTCCATCCATACCCCCAAAAAGAAGATCATCTACAAAAATTATATGTGTCACCCTGACATTATTGGATACCTTTAGACCTTTGATCAAACCTCCATTCTTTGTTGTACTGATTGAGCAGCTCAAAGAATCCATGGCTTTAATAAATAAGAGAGGAGATAAGGAACAACCTTTTCTAAGTCCCTAGACAACTTTAAAGAACCCTGTCGGATAACCATTAATCAACACAACAAAACTAGAAGAAGAAATGCAAGCCAATATCCAGTTAATGTTACCTTGATTAAGACCGATTGAAGAATGATGCGCAGAAACCTGCAGTCGAGGAAATCAAAAGCTTTAGCCAAGTAAATCGTCATCAAACTAGCCTCTCCCCGTCTAACCTTCAATGAATGAAGGAATTCATGTGCCACACTGATTGTGTCCTAGATATGTCTTCCTTTCAAGAAGGCAAACTATTCAGGGGAAATGAACTGAGAAAGTGTACCTTTAATCCTTGTTGCGATCAGCTTGGAGAAAATTTTATAAAACGCATTTCATAAAGATATAGGTCTGTAATTTGTAAAGCTAATATGAATCTCCTTCTTTGATATCAGTGTTATAAACAAGCCCCCAAGGTTAGCTCAATCGGTTGAGCCCCCGCTGTTAAGTACTTTGCTGGTTGGGAGGTCACAGGATCGAATCTCCTTGACACCCACGAGGTTAGGCTTTGCATGTATGGCTGATGATAGATCCTCTCGAGAGGGTCTATCAATATTTTCATACCATGGATATAGCTGGGTTCATGTGCGGGCACATGCATTCATGAACCACCGTGAAAAAAGAAAAAAAAACAACGTTATAAATGTTGCATTCAACCCCCAATCGATAACTCCTTGAGTCCTTGACTCCTCTACCACCTCTAGGATATCAGAAGACATAAGATAATAAAAATGAGAGAATAATTCAATCCCCCAACCATCAGGCCCGAGGCTCTTCTCCCTTTTGGACTCTTTTATAATCTCCCATATTTCTTCTTTGGTTGTCGAGAAACCGAGTCTCTCATTTGTATCTACTGAAAACATTTTGGTCAGTTGGATAGCCATGTCCCTTTGTGCCGCCATATCAAGAATTTTAGCCACATATTGTGATTCTAAATAGAAAAACACTACTTGGTGAATATCCCCTTGCTCTTTATGGACCCTCCCTTCCGAGTCACTAATATTATTGATTGTGTTCCTCGGTTTCCTAGCATTTGCGAAGGAATGAAAGAATTTAGTGTTTTTAATGCCATCCTTCATTAGGTCACTTGACTCTGCAATCTCATTTCATTCTCTCGGCGAAGGATAATTTAATTCTTCTCCCCCTCCAACTCTATTATCTGCAGTTTGTATGTCTCTAAGAAGTAAAGAGGGTCCCTTGGGTCGAAGAAATATCTCAAAGCAGTATGAATCTTAGTTAATGCTAGTTGGTCCTCCAGTTTTTTCTGGGACACCCATTCTTTAGTGACCCTTTTGAGAGCCCACAAATTCTCCATAATGATTTCCCTCATCCTAGCACCCTATCTTGGTTGATAACCAACCCATGTTTTCGCCACCACGGACTAAAAAGCAAGAATTTTAATCCAATTTGAGTCAAACTTAAAGGAAATTCCTCCCCTCCTTTCCGATCCATTCCAAAAAATGTAAAATTTGAAACGGGAACAAAAATGAGTACCCACTTTTTTTAGGTAGCAAAAAATCATCTGATTTTGAAAAGTGTTGATTCAGAATACTCTTAATTTTTTTTATCATGTTTCTTACACATTAAATTTTCTAATGTACCAAGTATAAACGTTATTTTTAAAATGTTAGTGATTTTTTTGTTGATTTTGAAAAGTGTCGATGCCAGCATCATCCAGATTTTTAGAAGACTTATTTTTTACTTTAAATTTTCTAATGTATTTAACGCCAATAATTATTTTTTAAATTTAACAAAATTTAAAGTGTTTTTCAGGTTTTTTTTTCGTTTTATTTTTTTGTAGTGAGATATTTGATTTTTTGTAGTGTTAATATATATATATATATATTTTAAAGTTTCTATCTTCTATCTAATTATATATTGTTAAATAATATTTCATCTCTCATGAAATACTTGTCACTAAAAAAATAAGAATTTTTAACAATTTACATAAAAATACACATTTTGAATATAGATATAACTAAAAAAATAAACATTTTGAGTATTTTTGCTAAAAGTGACATGTCAAATAAACCATTTTTATAGAAAAAAAATTAATCAAAATAAGTATAAAAATTAGCAATTTTTATGAATTTTATGTCAAATATTAATAATAATAACATTTTTTCTAAAAATTAAATAATTCACATAAAAAATAAAGTGAAAATCACATATACAAATTTTTAATTTTTAATTTTTAATGTATTTTTTCTTATCTTAAAATACGAAGTGAAAATCACATAATTTTATTAAAAATAAAAATAAAAATAAAATCATAAAAAAATAAAAATAAAAATAAAAATAAAAAAATCATAAAAAAAAAGAAATAACAGTGGGGTTGCCCGAGGGCGGCTGCCGTGGGCCTACCAAGCTCTGCCGGCCCATGATGGCTGCCCCTCGGGCCACCCAACAAGGCTTACCGGAGTCGATTCTGATAATTGACTCTGGACGGCCCCGCCAAGTTGACCAAGGGCAACCACCATGCGCTGGTGGAGCTCACCAAGCTCCGTCGGCCCACGAAGGCCGCCCTTGGGGCCACCTGGCAGGGCTGGCCGGGTGGCCCAAGGGGCGGCCGACGGAGCTGGCCAAGATTCACCGGCCCACGACAGCCACCTGACGAGGAAAATCTAATTCTAAGAATCGGGTTTGCCCGGTCGATGGGAAAATTCGAGATCAGAATTGGCAGACTGTGGGTTCAGATCAAAATTTCGGCAACATAAGTGGATGCAGAGTGGTTGTGCCATTTGTGAAAACTAGTTATAATAAGCGTTTGGAGCATTACTGAGTGTTTTTTTTGCCACTTGAATTTTTCATGAGATTTGTTACCTTTTGTGCATAATCTCCCAGAAAAGAGTAGATATTTGGGTTCCTCTCACCGAGCTATGCAATTTCAAAAAAAATCAACTCAAACGAAGTATCGAAAGCAAAGTTATCGTTGATTTAAGATTGGTATTTTTTTGAGGTTGGGCAAATCCGATTCTAAGAATCGGATTTGTCCCACCAGCCTGCAAATCCGATTCTCACAATCAGATTTTCCCCGCAGACCGGGCAAATCCGATTCACAGAATCAGATTTTCTTAACCTGAAAAAACTACCAATCTTAAATCAACGATAGCTTTGTTCCAAGACTCCGTTTGAGCTTATTTGTTTTTTAAAATTGGATAGCTCGGTGAGAGGAACCCAAATATCTACTCCTTTCTAGGAAATTTTGCACAAAAGGTAACAACTTTCACAAAAACTTCAAGTGACAAAAAAAGTCACTCAATAATGCTCCAAATTCTTATTATAACCAGTTTTCGGAAATGGCACAACCACTCTACATCCACCTAAGCTGCCAAAATTCTGATATGAACACTCGGTCTGCCAATTCTTATCTGAGAATCGGATTTTCCCCGCCAGCCTACAAATCTGATTCTGAGAATCGGATTTGCTCGTCCGACTGGGAAAATTGGATTTTGAGAATCGGATTTGTCCCGCTGACCTGCAAATCCAATTCTCACAATCGGATTTACCGTGTGGACCGGGCAAATCCGATTCTCAGAATCAGATTTTCCCAGCCGACTGGGCATATCCGATTCTTAGAATCGGATCTGCCCTGCCGACAGGCCAAATATGATTATAACAATTGGATTTGCCCAGCGGTTGAGCCCGCCCAAAGGCTTGAGGGCCACAATTTTTTTTTTATATATAATCGTTATTAATTTTTTTAAACTTTTAATTTTTTTAATGTTTTATTAAGTTATTTTAATTTTTTTTAATTTTAATTATATTTGTGTTCATTTTTTTTACTTTTTCATGTTTTTTTAGTTATTTTAATTATGATTATTTTTTAATTTTTTTAGGTTTTTTTTTTAAACGTTTTTTTTAGATATTTTATTTTTTTTAGTTTTATTTTTTTCAATGTTTTTATTTTTATTTTTTTCAATATAATTTTTTTAATTTTATTCTAAGAATAGGTTTCGGCCGGCACTGTCGGGTGGCCGCCGTGGGCCGGCATAGCTAGCCAAGCTCCGTCGGCCGCCCCTTGGGCCACCCAACAAGGCTCAAAGCCGATTCTCAGAATCGATTGCCCCCTGCCCAGTCGAGTCTGTGAATCATTTTCTAATCTCTCGGGCCTCTGGACGGGCTCAACCTGATTCCGAGAATTAGATTGAGCCCACCCAAAGGCTTAAGGGCCACAATTTTTTTTATTTTTTGATATATTTGTTATTAATTTTTTTTATTTTTTATTTTTTAATGTTTTATTAAGTTATTTTAATTTTTCTTTAATTTAATTATATGTGTGTTCATTTTTTCATTTTTTAATGTTTTTTAGTAACTTAAATTGGGATTATTTTTTTTAATTTGTTTTAGGTTTTTTTTTTACGTTTTTTCTTAGATATTTTAATTTTATTTTTTTCAATGTTTATTTTTTATTTTTTTCTCATTTACTTAAAAAAAATTATAATTTTTTTTTTTATTTTAGTTGTCTAATATTTTTATTTTGGATTTTGATTTTTTTTTACTGTGTTTATTTTTAAATTTTATTGATTTATGTTTTTTTTTTTTTAAATTGTCTAATAAAGCATTTTTTTTTGTTTCTTTTGCTAATTTTGTTTCTTTAATTATATTTTTTATTATTTAATTATTTGTTTATATATATATATATATATATATATATATATATATATATATATATATATATATATATATATATTTGCAAGTTAATTTGTTTCTTTTTTCTTTTTCTATTTTTATGTTTGATTTTTTTTGCCTTTTCTATATATTTTTATATAGTTGATTTCTTGTTGTCATTTTTTTAATTTTATATTTTTTTTCTAATATATATATTTTTTTAGCTTGTTATTTTTTTTGTAATTTTTTTTTTCTTTTAACTCTTGTTTTTATTTGTAAATTTTTGTTTTCCTTTTAGGTTTTTTTTGGAGTGATGATATTTTATCTTTTACATGATATTTCAAAATGTTAAAAATTTGTCCTTAAAAAGAAAATGTTATTCAAGCATCTTCACTTTTTGTTTTGAGGACGTTTTTGGCACACAAAAATTGGTTTTCACTGCCATTTTTTAAACATGTTGAAAATTTACCTATGAAATAAAAACAATTATTCCAACATCACCACTTTTCATTTACGAGCTGTTTTTTCATGTCTTTTGGGGTTTTTTGGCTAGAGTTCCCGTTTTGAGTTTATATTTCCCGTTTCATAGTTTGCGTTGTTTCCATTTGAGAAGAATCAACATATGATCCGATATGAATAGAGGAAGAGTGACCAAAGAAACACCATTGAGATTACCCAACAAAGTGGAGCAAATCAAAAATCTATCCAGTCTTTTGGATATGCCTTCAGGCCCAAATCGACAGTTCCACCACGTAAGTACCAGATCCAAAGGATTGACATTAGTAAGGTCTAAAGACGCAAACATATCAGAAAAAAAAAACTAGATAATGGGTCCTTAATTCCCCTCTGTCCCCAGATCTCCTGGCCAACTAGAGTTAGATTAAGATCCCCAACAATGATGGTGTTGGGATGACATAGAATCTCGATCCCCGCCCAATCTTCCAAAAACAAATGTTTGCCCAAGAATGGAACATAAAATTTTTGAAGATGGAGCCTCCCATCTGTGCCTTGAAGGTGACTTGTAAGTAATATACCAACATCAATCCTATATACCAGTGCATAAAAAATAGATGGATCCCACATGGCCCCTAGGCCACCAAAGTGCCCAGAAGCCCCTTTTGAACAAACCAGCCAGTTAAGACATATGGAGAGCATAAATGACCAGGCCATCTGCACATCACTCATAGTTTCCTAAAAAAAAATGATCTAAGGGTGTAGAGTTCGAACTAGTTCCCTGAGTGCTCTGGATTTGTGGGCAGCACCCATATCCCTTATTTTGAGGGAAGAAAGGTTCACAAAAATTATTAACATAAAAGCTAGTTCTTTATTTATTTAGTAAGATCATTTAATAAACCAGCAACAATGCATACAAGTCGTAATAAAAATTTATTCTACGACCAAAAAAATTTCTATTAGAATGTAATGTAAATATTGTTAATTTGTTCATGTATTAACATAAAATTTAGTTTTTTATTTATTTAACCCACTTACATCCATATTAATCTTAGATCTCGTGTAAATATTTCCTAAAGTTTTTCACTCAAAAAAGAGGTTTGGACCTCAAGAGACTATCTGGGGTTAAGATGGCCTAATATAGTATTGAAATAAATTAGTGAATAATATGTATATTAGAATAGTTTATTTAAGTCGTGTATTGAAATATTTTAAAAATCATAAGAATTATACAACTTCAACGTAGTCAAATGTGAAAATATATATTTATTTTTATTTTTATTTTTATTTTTTTTAAATGAACATGTGTCAATGAGAGGTTGAGCATGGAAAAACTTACACATCCCCTCATACCGAGTTGTATAATAATCATTTCCACTAAAAAATGAATCAAGTTAGCACCATAAAAGTGGGATTATTAATGTTTTATAATGTTTTTAATTAAATATAACCAAAATATGTAGAAGAAGAAGAAGCAGAAGTTATTTTAATGTCCAAGAGGCTAAAGATAGCCTATGGGACAGACTACTTCTCTATATGGCTCTTTTATTCAGCCTTTTTCTTGTGAAGTTTCAAAATAAACTCTCCCGACTTCTCAACAAACCCCTCATTGAATATATTATCCCAAGAGCTAGTTGCCAAAATATCTGCATACCTTTCCCTGTTGTCTTTGAAGGTCTCACATTCTAAAATGAAATTCTTTTATGTTTCCACTTTTCCAGAAGAGAAAAAAATATGTACTCTTTCCTCTCACACTTCTTTTGGCCTTTTCCATTGCCCTGTTTCACAATGGAGTTGATGAGAATTGGTCCTTAATTGACCAATAAGAATTTTGGCTCTCCAAAAAATATTGACCCCTATGTGTACACTGTTTGTTGATTATTATGAGTGGCATTAAACTCTTCAATATAATACTTTTTATTTCTCCCTGGCTCCTTCTCCCAAGTACATTTGTGGAACTTATCCATAACAAAATATTTTATCTCTTTACTATTATTGGGACACATGCTCAGGAAAATGCCCTATTTGCTAAACCATTTGTTATTTTGCCACATCCAAGTCTTTTTTCTTTTGCACAATATGTCATTAAACACAACCTTCAGCCATATGCCCTCTTCCATTTGCTCATTTTTTTTTAAATACCTTATGACTCGCACCATAGTAGTTGCTTCAATAGGAGCAGCCTATGTTTCACTTTATAAAATAGCATAAGGAATTTCACTTTTCATTTTGAATTTGTTTGTAATCAAATGCTTCTGAATTTTCTCAATTTATTTCCACTGTATGTTGAATGTATTATTGGCCCACAATTCACAAACGTAGAGAATCACTAGAATCACTAAAAGCCCAAACAGACTTAGAGTGGTTTTCCAGCCCCATAACTTTGCCTCTCTACACCCATTTTGAAAATCATAAAATCCTTTCCAACCCCCCAAATTTCTTTTCTTTCTACATTCATCCCAACTTAGATTATCCAGATTTATGCAAGAACACAATAAAATACAGAAATAAACATAAACATAGATATGTAGCGAAAATAAAACATCATTTCATTAATATCAAATGACTGAAATATGCTTACAGACATAATGGAAATAAACTAGTTAGGACGCTCGTAGCCTATCTTTGAGAAGAGATGTGGTGGCTACAAGCCTCTGAACTGTGTTACAATGAGGCTTCAAGGCCTATGTATGATTTAGAAACAATGGAAAACCCTAAACATCCAAAAACCTAACCCTAGGAGATGAATCACAAAAACTATGGGCCCTGTTTGCGTAAATTGGTACATCAACTTGCGGTGGGGCCTAGCAAGGTGCTCCTTTTGCAAATGTAGCGAAACGGTGTCACCCACCTAGAACTTGTGTGGCACCTGATGTTAATCATGGCGCTGCTTGTACTTGGCATTAGATTTCTTGAAGATTTCGTGGAATTGCTAGTGGGCATGATGGATGCATTCAATAAACCTAGTTGCTTTATTAGCCTCAGAGAGTACACTTTTGGATTATGTCTGTGTGGCTGCATGAGGTATGGCAGCATCAGGCAACGACGCACCTGGGGTCAAATCAATGGAGTGCTTGACCTGACCTTGTAGAGAAATCTTTGTGGGTGAGGAGAAAATGTCCTTGTATTCCTCCACGACTTTGTCCATCTGCTACTCTCGTGCAGGGGAGCCCTATTGGGAGGATGTAGCCACAATTTTATTCTTTCCCTATGGCCAAATTGTAATGAAAACAAATTTCCTGGTTTGGGAAATACTCTTACTACATTGCTTTGCAATAATCAAAGAGATGGAAAGAGGCGGTACTACCTTTGGTATCCTATACAACTTATTTCCCAAAGTAATAATAACAGAACGAGGCCTAGCCTCATACAAAACATGTTGCTTCCACAAGTATGGTTAGACGAATAATACATCAAACACATCAAGAGGAGAAACATCACACAGTACCTCATTTGTGAAGGGCTTGATTTTCTACGAAAGACGACACTATTGGCTTACGCGAATATCTCTTCCTTGGTGAAGCCACCTGATGGTATACGGTTGCGGATGTGATTTGGTTGGTAGGTCGAGCCACTTCATGACCTCTATTGAAAATAGGTTCTTTTGGCTTCTGCTATTGACAAGGAATTGCAGTGGAGAACCCTTCACCCACATATGCGAATGGAAGAGGAGCTCCCCCTCATCTGGATCCTCGGGATCCTCCCTATAAAGCTTGGTGGTGGCAACGATGGCACTGGGTTCCACATCAATGATTTGTTTCCCTTTTTCATTCCTCTTGTCTGGTTTTGACTTAGAATAATAACATGCATCTGATTCAGATGCCTTTAGTTTAGCCACTAATGACTGTTTGGCCCAACACTCGCATGTGTTGTGAGTGGAGCTATTATGAAATTCACACCACTTCCTTGTGTCCTTATTTGGCTTCGTGGTGTTGTTTTGAGTCAGCCTGCTTTGTCTTTTCCCTTTGTTCTGTTGTTCGGGGGCGCCTTTCCCTGGATTCAGATTCATGGATCCCATGTCTCGCTTCTTCTACTTAAATTTATGCTCGATCTTGATGGAATATTGATATGCCACACTAAGCGAGGTAATGTATAGGAAATCCATTTCCTCCTGAATGCATCTATGCAAAAAACTGTGGTACTTGAGAACCAAATGTCTCTCTGAGTCTTTAATACCCAACTTTGTGCGCAGGGTATGGAAAAAATTCGCTAGCTTGTGCACATCTTGAACCCTTTGTTGCCGCAGTGTTTTCCATTGAATGTACTTGTCCTCATAGCTCCCCATGGGGTAATATTGTTCCTTGATGTCTTCTTGGAATGAATTCCAAGTTGGTGCAGGCGAGAATAGAGAGGGTTCCCTCTCATCCTTTTTCTCACAGTAGGTTTCCCACCAGTCTTTGACATGGGGGGCGGCTTTGAGGAGTGCAAAAGTAATATTTTCTCAGTAAGATAAATCATGGAACGAAAAATACCCTTCCAACAAATTCAACCATCTATCTATGATGTCTACATCTATCTGGCTTTCAAATTCAGGAATGTGAAGTTGACTTGTACCTTGAAAGGAATGGCCCCTCCAAAGTGGTTGCTGGATGCAGATGCACCGTTGGTGGGCCGTCGTTGAAGAATTTGCACAAATTTATCCATCATCGCGTTCCTTTGTTTCTCAAGGGCCTCCTCAAGAAATATTTTGATAGTATATCCTGTTCCCTCATATTTATTTTCTTTCGTCATGGGAGGTCATCGAGGTTTGCGAGGCTAATCTTGTAAAGGTTCAACCAGATCAAGCCCTAACTCCTTATACCCCAACCTTGTTAGGGACATGCAAAAAAAGATCAAGAAAGAGTAGATTGCTCTGATACCACTGATCCGGATTTATGTAGGCACACGATAAAATACTGAAATAAACATAAACATAGAGATGAAACGGAAATAAAACTTCATTTGATTACTATCAAATGACTGAAATATGCTTACAAAAATAATGGAAATTAACTAGCTAGGGCATTGGTAGCTTATCTGTAAGAAGAGATGTGGCAGCTACATTCGTTTGAATGGTGTTACAATGAGACTCCAAGGCCTATTTATGTTTTAGAAACAATAGAAAATCATAAACATCCAAAAACCTAACCCTGGGAGATGAAGCACGAAAACTATGGGCCCTATTTGGGTAAATTGGTACATCAACTTCCTGGGGGCGTAGCTTTGGCATATGATCTCCATTTGACGAGCACAATACCTCGTTACAAATATCTATCCAAGGACTAGAAATTTTGAGTGACCAAAGTGGTCAAATATTAGTGTCCATACCTCTTTTCCAAAAATACATTGTTTAGGGCCTCAAAACAGTTTTGGAAATTCAAGACCCGAAAAAATGCCAAAAATAGTAAATTGTGCTACAATTAAGGAATCTAAAAATCTAAAAGAAAAAATGGTGGGGGTCCAAGTGGAATAGGCGAGTGGCCAACAATATCCACCTGGATCATTCATCCCGCATTAGGAAGCAATGGTCCCCATTGCATTGAGTTCCTCCACAAGATGAGGAAACATTTACTGAACTTGGTCCCTGGATCCTCTGTCGGCGAGTGTTCTTGATATGTGTGTCCATGATCCAATCAGTTTTGGCTTATTCCATGCAGTATGGGTTTAACTCTGTTGGTGTGAGTTCTCTACCATGTCGGATGTGTCCAGTAGAGGTGGAAAGTATGGTCAAAGGCAGTCCACATTGAACATTGGGTGTAGGCCATGGAATGGGAGAATGTTCAGCTTGAAGGCATTGTCCCCTACTGCCTCGGTGATGTTGTATGGCCCATATCAGAGTGGGAAAAGCTTACGGTGGGGCCAAACAAGGTGCTTTTTTTTCAAATGTAGCCAAACTATGTCACCCACCTGCAACTTTGGTGGCACACGATGTTGATCACGATGCTGCTTGTACTTGGCATTGGATTTCTCGAAGATGTCGTGGACTTTCTAGTGGACATGTTGGATGCGTTCAATAAATTTGGTTGCTTTATTAGCCTTAGACAGTACGCATGTGGATTCTGTCCATGTGGTCACATGAGGTATCGAAACATCAGGCAGCATCGTGCCTAGGGTCAAATCAGTGGAGTGCTTGACCTAACCGTGTAGAGAAACCTTTGTGGGTGAGGAGAAAATGTACTTTTATTCCTCCACGACTTTTTCCATCTACTGTTGTTGTGTAGGGGAGCCCTATTGGGAGGTTTTGGCCACAATTTTCTTCTTTCCCTATGGGAAAATTTTTAATGAAAACAAATTTCCTAGTTTGGGAAATAATCTTATTGCGTTGCTTTGCAGTAATCAAAGAGATGGCAGGAGGAAGTACCACCTTCGGTATCCTATACAACTTATTTCCAAAAGTAATAATAAAAAAACAAGGCCTAGAGTCATACACAACATGTCACTCCCACAAGTATGATTGGCCCAATAATACATCAGACACATCAAGAAGAGCAACATCACACAGTACCTCATCTGTGAAGGGCTTGATGTTATACAGAAGGAGGAACTCCTAGCTGATGCAAAGATCTCTTTCTTGGTGAAGCCACCCAATGGTATACGGATGCGGGTGTGATGTGGTTGGTAGGCCAAGCCACTTCATAACCTATGTTGAAAGGAGGTTCTTTTGGCTTCTACTATCTATAAGGAATTTCAATGGAGAACCCTTTACCTAGATCTGCGAATGGAAGAGGCGCTCCCCCTCCTTTGGATCCTCGAGATCCTCCCTCTGGAACTTGGTCGTGGAAATGGTGGCACTAGGTTCCGTAAAAATTATCTGGTTCACTTTTTCATTCCCCTTGTTTGGTTCTGACTCATAATCAGGACATACATCTGATTCATATGCCTTCAGTTCGACCAATAACGACTGTTTTTCCTGACACTCACTTGTGTTGTGAGTGGAGTTTTTTATGAAATTCACACCACTTCCTCATGTCCTTTGGCTTTGTGGTATTGTTCTAAGTCACCTCGCTTTGGCTCTACCCCCTTTTTTGTGGTTCGGTGGCACCTTTTCCTGGCTTTGCATTCACAGATCCAAAGTCTCGTTTCTTTTGCTTAAATTTATGCTTCATCTTGGCAGCATATCGATATTCTACACCAAGCAAGGTAATGTCGAGGAAATCTATTTCCTCCTGAATGTATCTATGCAAACAACTATGGTCCTTGAGCACCAAATGTCTCTTTGAATCTTTAATACCCAACTTTTTGTGCAAGGTATGGAACAAATTCGTCAGCTCATGCACATCTTGATCCCTTTTCTGCTGCAACATGGTCCATTGGATGTACTTGTCCTCATAGCTCCCCATGAGGTAATATTGTTCCTTGTTTTCGTCTCAGAATGAATTCCAAGTGGGTGTGGCCAAGAACAAAGAGGGTTCCCTCTTGCCCTCTTTTTCACAGTACGTTTCACACTAGTCTTTGACATAGGGGGCGGATTTGAGGAGTGAAAAAGTAATATTTTCTCAGTCTGATAAATCATGGACCGAAAAATACCCTTCCATCAAATTCAACCATCTATCTATGATTTTTGCATCTATCTAGCATTAAAATACAGGAATGTTGAATTTTACTGGTACCTTGAAAGGAGTGGCACCTGTAGAGTGGTTGTTGGATGCAAATGAGTCGTCGGTGGGCAGTCGTTGAATAATCTCGGAAAATTTATCCATCATCACGATCCTTTATTTCTCGAGGGCCTCCACTAGAAATATTTTGATAGGATCTCCTACTCCCTCATATTTATTTTCTTCCGTCATGGAAGGTCGTCAGGGTTTGCGAGGCTGATTTTGCAAGAGTTCAACCAGATCAAGCCCTAACTCCTTATACCCTGAACTCATTGGGGACATGCAAAGAAATATCGATAAAGAGAAGATTTCTCTGATACCACTGATCTGGATTTATGCAGGAAAGCAATAAAATATAGAAATTAACATAATCACAGAGATGCAGCGCAAATAAAACTTCATTTCATTAATATCAAATGACTGAAATATGCTTACAGACATAATGGAAATAAACTATCTAGGGCACTAGTAGCTTATCTCTAAGAAGATATGTGGTAGATATAGGTCTTTGAACTGTGTTACAATGAGGCTCCAAGGCCTATTTATGATTTAGAAACAATGTAAAACCCTAAACATTCAAAAACCTAACCCTAGGAGATGAAGCGCCAAAACTATGGGCCCTGTTTGGGTAAATTGGTACATCAACTTCCCGGGGACGTAACTTTGGAATCCAACATGTTAAAAGACCCTCGTTGGTCCACGTTTTCCCCACACACATCGTTTAGTGCCTCAAAACAGCTTCGGAATTTCAGGACTGAAAAAACTGTCAAAAATATTAAATTGTACTACAATTAAGGAAACTGAAGAGCTGAAAGAAACAATGGTGGGGGTCCAAGTGGAATAGGTGGGTGGACACCAATATCCACCTGGATCATTAGATTTCTATTAAATTAAATTATGAGGTATTTTTAATCTGTAACTTCTTCCAGAATGCTACCTTCAAAGGAGAACCTATGTTGGTTATGTTTTCTTTTGTTGGAGAAAACCACTACTTTTGTTTTTCTGATTTTGACTTGCATCCCCACACTTCTACAAAAAATCTCAAGGGAAAGTAAGTGTTCTTTCAAACCAATAACATATTTAGCAATCATAATAATGTAATCTATGTACAAAATAAGCCTTATAACAAACTTTCCCAAATGGATATTGTCACCCCCTTACGAATTTAGCCACTCTTCAAGCTTGTCGATATATAAACGAAAAAGGGTAGGAGATAATGGGAAGCCTTGTTTGACCACGATATCACTTATAAAACTTTCAGAAATTCTTGTTGAAGTTATAATTTTGAATTTCACCACTTCATACAACCTATTCACAACTTCTCTCAAATTCCTAGGAACCTTAAGTTCTTCGATTATGTGCCAAATATTATCCCTAGTAACTATGTCAAAGGCTTTTCTGAAATCAACAAAGCAACAAAAGACTTCTTCCATTTTCTCCCAAATTTTTTCAATGATGTGCCTTAAAGTTATACCATGAGCAACTATGGAATGTTTAGATCTAAAACCTACTTTTCCTTTAGCACATTTATCTCTTTCTTCTGCCCACTTATTGATTTTCTTTTCTAACATGCTTCCAAATAACTTTTCAAACAAGGGGTTTATCATTATGGTCCTATAATTGCAGGTATTATTGATGTCACCACTCTTGAAAATATGTATTTCCAGAATATTTTTCCATTCTATGGGAAACCCCTGTTGTATGATGTTGTTGAACATTTTTGTAATTTGAGGTGAAAGAATTTTTATGCCCCACTTTAGATACTCTGCTTGTAGTTCAACTAAGTCTTTTCCTTTTCCAACACCCAAATTCTTGATACCCATCTCTAGCTCTTGCATCATGAAGAGTTTTATATCAGTGTTTACCAAGGGAGGAGGGTCAACCTTGGGATCCTACTCATAAATTTGTCTTACATAGTCAGACCATTTAGAAGCTTTAATATTGTTTTCAGTTTGCATCTTTCTCTATTTGAGATCCTTCCAAAATAATTTGGGGTTATTTATCCTAAGGAAGATTAGTTATTATATCCTTGAAACCATGAAATGAACCTTTTATTTCTTAATATCTTCTTGTAATATTTTAGCTTATGTTATCCTTTTTTTACTCTTTCCACATTCTCCTTGCCTTTTTTCATTCCTCGTCAAACCAAGCATTAACTGGAAAGAAATTTGTTTCAGACTTCTTAATTTTTTCTCTTTTTCACTCTACAAGTGTGATTTGAATTAAATGTGTTAATTTGCAACTATGAAGGCCTTTAAATTGGATTTTATCCTTCTCAAAGAGTCTCTCTAGTGATCTTTTGATTTTATTACAATTTTCTAGAGTAAAAATAAATTTTCCCTTTGGAAGATTTTGTTGAACACATTGAATTTTTTACCCTAACTGCTTCTTTTCGATCCAAGAGAAACTTAAATAAATTGGCTTGTTATCTTATTTTAAGTCCCAAAGACGATCTCCAATCAAAACTTCCTCCATTTTCTCACACAAACTATGTGAGAAAATTACATAGTCTGCTACACTTTCTCCATTGTAAGTATTCCAAGTGAAATTACCAAACTTTTCCCATCTATTCAAACCATTGCAAATTACTAAATCGAAAGTCCCACATAGATTAAGAAATTTTTCACCAAATATATTGCAACCCTTGTTCTCTGATATTATTTCCCACTAACGATTACTCTCTTTTGTAAACCATATAGGGTCGCATTCTTCTTTACAACAAAGAATTCTAGCTTTCTCACTTGTAGTCTCATCACTGATAAAATACATGCTTATAACCAGAATAACAACAAAAATACCATGGATAAAAAAATAGTAGAATCCACATATTAACCAATACATTTCCATAAAAAATACCAAAGGAATGAGCTCTTCTTTACTGAATGTAAAAACGAACCCGAGATGGGAGTTCCACATTCCACCCAACCATAGATTGTTAGACCCAAATATTATTTCAGCCAATCACCCCCATGCCATATTCCAAGCATGAATATGGGACTTCATAAAACACATTAATCAAAACAAATCTAGGGCTTCTAGAGGCCAAACCACCTCAACCCTCAACCAGTGATTCCACCTAATGGTCGTACATCACATCCATCATGAATTGGTTTCTACCCAAGTTCTTTCAAGGCTGCAGAGTGTACTATTCATATGCTACAACTACTTATTATAGTTCATACATGGAAAACCTAGATAAAAAAATGATGTTGATGTTTAAACGTGTGTGAAGTGAGTGTCAAAAAAATGATGGTGATGTCATTGAAACAATTGTAAGACTTGGAAAATATTTATTAAACTTACAGCAATTGCTTGTACAACAAGTTTATATATAGTGTTGTCAATGCCACTGAATACTAGTTTAAGAAAATGTATATTTATTAATACTTCAACAATAGATGGTCAAACATTTTTACTAAAGAAACCAAGAGACTTGGAACATGAACCAGATGATTCATAAAATATAGCATGTTTATAAATTATCGATTGTTATTTGAAATGACAAGAAAACATCAAACATGTATGTTTAGTAGAATTTTCATCTTTCTATATACTGCAAAGCAAAAAAGGAGTAAATTTTGACAGACCATATGTTATAAGATACATAGATTATAATAAATATGTTGATATTGATAACTATTACAGGGGATAATTGATGGTGTATTTCTCATATCGTACAGACGAAAACATATTCGAGTTGGAAGAATGCGTATTTCTTATTTGAGAAACCCATAAAATGTAATGAGTGAAAATTCACCAATGAAACAATGATAAAGTGGACTGATATTTATAGCATAGCTACTGAGCTTGAGAACAAAGAGAGTGAATTGTTTTAATGAAATTTATCTACTTGTGATGAAATGGAAAATGAAAAACGCTATTAAGAATATGATATCGAATCATATATACAATATTTTCAAAAGGCTAAAAATGCTAATTCAATTGTTGAGAGACGTTATGAAATTTTAAAGAAGCCAAAAGAATTAGAAGAAACATAATTCTATAAAATTGTGAGGATGTTTAATCCAGAACATGTAAGAATAGTGAAATAAATAGTTGAAGATAAGAAAAAAAACCAAATGACCCATTGTATGTACTTGTAACAAGTGGCACGGGGGTGGAAAAAACATTTAGATGAATATGCTAATTGAACCTTCCTTCAAGTTAAAATAACCAGGGATTAGAGCTAGTATCCAGCCTTTCTCAAAACACTCCATTCAATAGGGTGACCCAAGCATTGCGTTTACTAGGGGTCTAAATATTGGCTAGCGAAATGATCAGACGAGTCCAGTGTGACCTTTCCCCAGCATATATCGGACTCTGCCTCGCAACTGCTCCATACACTAGGTTTACGTATTTTCAATTACCATGTTATACCCAAACTTATGTAAGCTAAATTACCAACCTTATTCGGTAAGGCTAAGTTCCAAAAATATATTGAAGTTTCTCCTGTTTTTCCTGGAGTGGAAGGACCTCTACGGACCTGAATGTGAAATTCCTGGGAAATAACTTGAATGAGTATTGTTATAGCAATTTTCAAATCTCTAATTTTCTTATACAATAACATGTTTGTGTATGACCCGTGTCAATTAAAATGAATCATCACAACATATACAAGGAAGGTAGCATTCAATGTGGGAAGTATAACATTGCAACTGCATTCCATTTACCATTTAACAAATCAAAATATATTTCGCTTAAAGACGAAAAATTAGACACATTGAGAAAACATTACGAACAACTTTGTATTATGCTAATTGATGGAGCATATTTGATAGGTTCAACATTATTATACCATGTTGAAAAATGGTTGCACTAAATTAAGCATACTATGTTGGCTTATTTTGGAAATATTGATGTTAAATTTTCAGGTGACTTGTTTCAAGCACAATTGATCAAATATTCTATGATTTTTTTAGCAACTGATTTTAGTGGGTGAAAACTAGTATACGATTTCTAGAAAGATAAATTCAAATGTTATGAATTGTGCATGACAATGCGTCAAAAAGATAGCAAGTTCATTGAAATCCTTAACAGAATGTGAGTGAATCAACAATGTGATGAAAACATAAAATATAAGTGCTACAGACCTTCCCTAATGAATCCATTGTTTCCATTTCTATCTTCTAGAAATAGAGATGTACAAAATCATAACGAAAAAATGTTGTCACATGTAAATGAAGAGCTAATAGTTCTTGATGCAATTAACATATATTACAATAATAAAATAGGATTTGTTACATATGAGAAGACAATGACATTACCATCAATAATACTTATCAAATGCAATGTTCTTGTTGAACTATATGCAAGGAACTGTAATACAAAATACGGTCTCATTAAGGACGTTGATGGGATATACAAAAAATATTTGAAAAATAACAATAATTTTGATGTGTTATGGATACATTTCGTAAATCTAGATATCGAAGAAATTCAAAGAAACAAGTATCGTGAACTATACGAAATAAACGTTTTATCTAATTGGACTCCAATATTGCATGTGTCAAATCCACTGAAATGTAATAGCAAGAGCTTTACAAATATAGTGTGCAAACATTTTCTGATACATGTAGCTTATCCTAGAACAATTCACTGATCACAGGGTATAACATTAAAAGGACTTTCATTTGATCCAAGTGCATATCAACACATGGAATAGCTTACAAACATTGTGACATGGTAGAATGATGGAATCCTTGTATCTTCTTCAAAGACTAACACGTAAAAACTTGTGTGTAAATAAGAAAGTATTAGAAGAAACGAATCGCTTAAGAAATGAAGCATAATGAAAATTGTGGTACATAGAGAAGCCGATAGCAAATGGAAATACATTAGTGATTGCAAGTTTGAATACACGAAGTCTACGTGCTCATGTGAATGATATTATGTGTGATGAAGATTTAATGAATGATATGATTCTCTATATCTAGGAAACCCAAGTAAAATATCCACCCTCCAATATGGAATTGCATAAATTCAATTTCAACATATAAAATCGTATACATGGAGTGCTTACTTGCATACAATAAAGCATATAAATTGTATCAACGAAAAAAAATTGAAATAACAGAATCGGACTTGTTTTGTTGGAAGTATATTTCCAATTTTGAATATGCATTATAAATGTATATGTTGCACCACTTGTACCTATTTCCGCAATCATTGAAGAAATAAAAAAATCAAATGCACAATTTTCATTTTGTGATTACATTTTTATACTTATTAGAGATTTCAATATTGAAATTAATTTCCCCCGATCAAGGGGTGAAGGGCGAAATGATGAAGGTACTTGTGGAATGATGACATAGCCACGAGGCATGGTAGGTGGGCAGCTTGCCCCACGCCACCTTATGTCACGAGTAAATGAGGGCGGGTGATGTTAGAGGAATGCACCAGGAATGAATTGGTATGTGTTTAAGAGTTGGAGCTAGCAAGTAAGGAGAAGAGGCCAAGTGAAGGAGTTAATGCGAACATTTGGCATTGTAGCAGAGCTAGTTGTGACGATAGAATTGGAATTGCGGGTGAGAAGACGAAGGAAGTCGGAAGGTCGACCACCATTCGAGTTGCGCTACTACAGGTTTATAATCTCAACATACCTATTAATGATTATGAGGCTAATAGAGATGGGAGGGTGTAAAAACAAGCAGAGGTTGTAGGATCTAAATCCTGGGGAGGGGGATGGAGAGTTGAATTTTACCATGTTTATCTGGCCAGTGTTAAAACCCGAGTGAAAGGAATGAGACAAGGCTCGAATGGGATGGGCTTGAGTTCTGTGTCTAGTTACTGAGTGTTAGTTTAGTATAGCATCGGTTCAAACTCAAATTTTCTCCCTGCACTGGGAAGGTCACCTACGCTTAGGGGTCAAAGGGACTATAAGTGAAATTAAGGGTGCCTTTGCTGGTTCTTGTAACCAAGCAAGCCTAAAGGTAGAAATTTTTTGTGGGCAGGGAATGGGGTTAGTATGGAAAGGAGAGTCCTCGAGCCAAACAACACCTATAGAGGGAAATTGGAAGAGGGTAAGGGAAGAAGGTTTCTCATCTCTAAGGAGAAACAGTACCAGGGAACCGAGGGGAGCAAGAGAAGTCCTGCAGGGTACTCAGTAACACCACAAGAATGGTAAGATTTTGGCAAACCATTATCTGTCCAAGAATATAATGGATCTAAATGGATCGACGATAGGGTGAGGAGCCCTAGTATGGCCAAAAAAAGGTTTTCTCACCCTGGGAGAGGGGCATGCAAACTAAGTAATGGAAACAATGATGAGGTGGCAGGATGGGAAGTTGACGCATGTAATTATGAGCAGAGGAATTGACATTATCAGAAATTAAATAATGAAATTGATTGTTTTGATTTTACAGGTCTTCCTAGCATGCTTATCTCTATGGACTCCGCATGGAGGGTGGGAACCCCAGTGTGGATTTAGGTGTAGGTAGAGTCGCTAGGAGACCTCAGAAAAAGGAAAATGGAGAAAGCTCAGGAAGGTAAAAGAAGTGGGAGGAAGGGCATTCAATCCATAAAGGTAGAAAAATCCAAAGGGAAAGAGAAGGAAAAAACTAGTAAGCAAACTCAGGGTAAACGAGGCAGGAAAATTGACCAAGAAAACATGCAAAACATGTTGCATGCATATGGAGTAGGGATGCCTGCTCAAGTAAAATCATTGATATCAGGATGGGAAAGAGACCTCAACACTAAATTTGAGGAAGATATTCCAGAAGATGAAATGGAGACAATGGTGACAGACACGGGAAACACAAGAGGACGATTGACCCTGTTTAAGTAGGAAATCCACCTCTATTGGACTATGAAATGTATAATTGCAAAGGCCATCACAGAAATTTAGAAAGAAGGAGGCGACCCAAAGGCAGCCTCAACTCTGGCGGAAATGCATAGAGATATTCAAGAAATACAGCTACAGGGGCATCACCAGAATGTGTGTCTTGGACACATAAAATGCCAGTTTCAAAACCTACATCAAGTAGACATGTTAGGATCAAGTGCAAAAGATCTGGCACCAATTGAATCATCAGATGAGTAGTGGAAGAAGCTTAGAATTCTTTTTTTGTTAAATCATGATGTGATCAGCTAGCATTTACTTTTATAATAGCATGTTAAAAGGAACAATATATAATATAGCATATAAGGCATTTAGAGACAAATCAAACAATTTTAGTTTTGGTTGGCTTTTAACTCTTGGAGGTGGCCAACAGACCTAGTTTCCTATGCACAGGTTGAGACTACCAAGAATACAAAATTATGTAACCTGTTGTTTTTTGTTAGAAAAATGAATGAATAGAGAGGCAATGCCAAACTTATAAAAAAAAAATTATTGACATTAATAGAAGTAATCTGATTCTCATGTTTCAGATTCGTACTAGAGTGACTATAATGCAGTACATGCTTCGTTACAATTTGATTCATTGTAAAACTGTAAAAGATATACCTTTTGCTTTTTTCTTTTTTTTTCATTTTTCCTAAAATAGTAAAGTTCATAAGAAATTGTAAGTGGAATAGAGGATACTTTTGAAAATTTTAGCTATTTTTGTAAAGGCAGTAACTAGAGGTTTGTTTATTTTTTGTGATTCGCAGTCCAAAATGAATATGTCATTAACATTAATGTTAATTTTAATGAACAAAAATTTTCTTTAGCTACGCAATTGCAGGCATAAATCACAAAATTCGAGAAAGAGATATCCAATCAAAGTTTCAACTTCCAAATTATAGTTATTCCTATGAAAAAATGCACAAGGACAAGTTAAATAAATTGTATTAAGAGTGCACGCTGAAAAAAATTAACAGTTGAACAATAAGGACACATGTTTTTACATAGTGTAAGTTTCCTTAAACCTTGTAGTGTTCATTTTCATGTTTACTAATGATCAAATGTTCAGAATTTTTATATATGTAATTATGAATTCATTTAATATTTGAATGCAATATTTTTTCTTTTCATTACAAATGGATTTTTTATAGAATAGTTCATGAATTCCAATTGTTTTACTTTCTGCCCAGGTATAAACAGTTTTATAAACTCTTTAGATGTCGAATGTTATTTTCCATATCTAAAATTACCAATATGGCTTACATATCTATTTTTTGTATGTTATTTTCTATTTTTTGTATTCTCCTTTTTTTTGCTGCCACATAGCTTTGTTTCAATCACGTTATCATGCATTATATGTATTCAATTAATTGCATATTAATTGTTCCTATTTTTCCACAATGCACAAGCACAAAGTTAAAGAGACAAAAGAACTGAAATGACAGTGGTGAATATGCCAATGAACTCCAATATGAGAATTCAAATTATATACCTTATTGTTAAAAAAATTCATTGTTTTGTGCAAATTCTGATATATTTTACCAATTTTGTGAACAATTCGAACATAATTTCTCTTTTGTTAATAGAACTTAAAATGCATCTTCAAGAAAAAAAAAATATTATTATTGAAACTTTGTTTCGCTTTTTTTTGTTCATTTTAACCATAGCTATGGTAATTACAATTTCAATCTGAATATGATTGTTGTTATATGAATGTTGTATTTTAGTTTGTTATAACACTTTTAACAAAGTGCATTTTTACTTTGATTGTCGTTATGTGGCTTTAACCAATATTTGCAATTTTCTATGTTCTCTTATTTATAGGACTACAAAAAATGAACATTAAAAAATTGTCTTAACAAACAACATAAATTGATATCTAATGTCTGAAATCATTATGTATTTTGTGTGGTTAAATCTCTTCTTTCAACTCTCTGGCCCTCGTCCCCTCGCATCCCACCATCGTTTTTGCAAATAACTTGTAATTGCGTTAATCTTATCATAATTGAGCAGATCATATGTGAAATGACATTCTACTACTATCGATTTTAATGATATGAAATGAAATTTAGCTATTCAAGGGACATTTTATTTATTAATATGATAGATTACATTTTATATTGACTAACCAAAGTTTTTTTATCAATAAATACAAGTTGTTATTTTGGAATGTATTGAGAGAAGTAACTTACTCAGGACATTCACTACATAAAATTGTTTTACTATTTACTAATTCTCAATTAGATAATTACGTATTTCGTTATTGTTCTCGTATTATTCAATATTAACCGAACTTAGTTCTTTAGAAAATGTCTATAATCATTTTGTATTCTGTGTGATGAAATATCTTCTTTCAGTTCTCTATCCCTCCTCCTCTGTTTCCGCGGTGATTTTTGCAAATAACTTGTAATTGCTTTTATCTTTTCATAATTGAGAAGATCTGAAATGGCGTTCAACTACTATAGATTTTAATGATATGAAATTAAATTTAGCTACTTGAGAGTAACTTGTTTTATTAATATGATATATCGCAATCTATTTTAATTAACCAAAGTTCTCCTATCAATAAATACAATTTATGTTTTTGGCATTTATTTAAGGAAGTAACGTGTACTCAAGACATTCATTGTGTAAAATTGTTTTACTATTTACTAATTCTAGATTAGATAGTTGTACATTTGGCGATTGTACTGGTATTACTCAACATTAATCGAATTATTTCTTCATACAAATAATAAAAAAAATATTTTATAAAGTTCCTTTCCAAAAAGTAGAAAGTCACTTGTGATTATAGAATTACATTTTATCATATTTTTCTTCTTTGCAAATTTTCTGATGTCCTCTAAAATAAGCACATTGAGAATAAGAGTTGCAACTACTAGCCCCAACAACTCAAAAAAGTCATACATGGATAGTCTGTCCAAGTTGAAGATTTGTAGTAAACCACTATTCAAATAGATAATTAATACTAATTACAAATTCTAAAGGTTACAATGTGAGCTTTGCAAAAAGAAGCTTTCCTATAAAAAAGCATGAATATCAAAATCAACTTGCAAAATATTTCTATTCCAAATGATTTAGACATTAGCAATTTTGAAACTGAACATTGTAACTATAATTAACATCGTAACTCAAACATGTGTCATTAGAAATTCTAAAATTAAACATTGTAACTATAATTAACACTGTAACTGAGACATGTTTATCAACATTTTCAATTGTAGCAGGTGTAAATCTATTTATGTTTATGCATATGCATTTATTGTTCTCAGCACATGCTTACTTCAGACAATGAGTTCAACACGACCATTTTGCACAGCTTTGTTCACATAGCTATTTTTGGGGTTGCAAAATATGTTGATAAATAATAATAATAATAATAAACACAAGATATATATATATATATATAACATAAATACATATGTGTAAAATCGCATAGAAAATTTGTAATCTGCAAAAGTCTCTCAAGATTTCATTGTACTAACTTCACACTTTGCACAGTCAACAAATAATAAAATAACCACTAATTTTGTATAAGCACAACCACTTTTGTGTTGTTTTTTCAAAAAGCAAACACAAAATAATTTTTTGTAAGTGAAAACTTTAAAAAAACAAAAATTGACCATCCATATCCATATTGCATCCTTAATTGAGCATAACGTAATAGAAATGGGTGTTAAACTATTCAGTCCACAAATATTCTAGGCTACCAGCAACAACTACAATACCAAGGGGCACATCATCACTAGCACCAATAGCACTTCTAACCAAATCTCATATATTTTTCTCTAATCCAGGATGACTCAATCAAATGTTAAATATCGGTCTTTTAAAAGTAATATATATCTAAATTCACAAAATAGATATAAAAAATGGTATTTTATAATGTCAATGGATACATTCTTATGGATATCTTTGCAACTACCTGTGATAATGTCATTGCATGTGAATTTAATGAATGCATATTAATAGTAGTACTTAGCATTGATTATTTTTTCTACGCTAATTGTGAATACCAAATCCTTTCAATTGTTTGTAAGTTACCTGCTATTATTTTCATGATTACGAGATACATTATGTCATAAACACGAATATTAATTTTGCTAAAAACTGCTACAGTACGCAACACTAAAAACGATAAGTAAGATTTGATATTGTATATAGTTAACAACTTTCTACACTTTCTCTCTGCATCTAAAGATCAAATCCTTAGGTGTTTAGACAAAAAATACAAAGTGAAAATTACTTAGTGCATAATAAAACATTTTCACTTAAGAGCATAAGAGCATAAACTTGAATTTAATTAATAATAACATGTCAATCCTCTATGAGCTCTTATGCAGAGCTTCCACTATGTGGAATGACCTCGAAATGTGAATGTGTGTTGGTGTAGAAATTTATGTTCCTTGTTTCACACACTGTTCCACACATATTTATTGTAATAACAATTATTTAACAATAACATTTTAACAATAATATTGAATCTAATGACTATTGTATTGGTGGAAGTTATACAAAGGTGTCTTTATTCTCCTGAGATTACCAAATGACCTAGGTTTTGTTAAAAGGAAGCATATCCGAAGGAAAAATACACATGTGGATTTATTTTGTTGTGTCCTGTTTGCGACTCATGTTGTCACTCCTAGAGATAGTCTAGAGTTGCCATAGACCAGTGCCTAGGACATCTTAGCATAGCAAGGAGCATATAATAAAACTTGGGTGTCAATCCAAAGGCTCTCCTGCTATGTCTTGTAAACAAGTAAATTGATTTAAATGGGACCAGAACCTACAGAAACTGCCACAGGGAAAGTAATGTTGCAAAGACAAGATGCAAAGCTCCAACACAAAAGCATCAAACAGTTAAGAGACAATTTACTGTAAAGAGGGCCGATTCAAATAATATGCCACAGAAATCAAGTATCATAAGGTGTATGCGGTGAAAGAAATATAAGAAGATATTAGCTATCTTTGGTCTGATACCCAGGTACACAACAGAACCATATATGGGCTTATCAATCTAAGAATCCATACATGACAATGGTGTTTTAAAAGCACCCTCCCAAAGCAACTAATATAGTAGAAAAATGGATGAAATGAACATGAAACAGTATATCATGCCTGAGCCATATTTAAAGCGCTTGACTGATCCAAGTATGGGTATCAACTAGGATAAATCCTTACCTAAAATCAATGAGCCACTCGCATTCCAGTACATGATACAAGAAGATGGATAAAATGAAATGTTGTATTAAACATATAAAAGGAAGTTACATATTGTGGGATACCAAAGACCAAAATCCTCTAATACAGATAGAACTCCTCCTCACTAAGACCCTACGGGCTCTGAGCTTTCATACCAGAGCTTATACAAAATATATACAAAATTCCTTTCACTGCATAATTCTCTGATAAAAATATGGAACCCTTACAATGTTTTTCTTCCTCCTTTTTATAGAGGAAGGAGAAGAGAAACTAATAAAAGAAGTAGGTGAAAACAATTAATTGTTTCATTAAAACAAGATGGCAGAAACATTTGTGCCCATATTGTTGAATGACTAGGTAATATTGTCTGTACTTGACAATCTGCTTGCAGAAATAAATGCACTAGGCAGAAAATATCTTCAGGAACACGGTATAAGGATAGATTCATATGAATATTCTGTCCTTTCCTGAAGAAAATTTGGCCGAAAATAAAACCTGGAGGGTATTGTTTTCTGTGCTGGGTACCCTCGGCCATCTAACCTTTAAATTTGAGCTTGAAACATTGAATGTTGATTGTTGAATTTCCTCATCTTCCACTGATATTTCTTGTTTGCACCATTAATATCCCCATCCTCAAAATCTTTGTTTTGAGTGGCTCCGGAGGGTTGGATAACACTTGAACCTTGTTGTTTTAATGAGAATCATGTCACGGTAGCTACCCAGGGCTTTCCTTCATAAACTCTACCTCTGCAAACTGATCCTCTGGTACGTATTCGATTTATGTAATGGAGGCAGGGATTAATGGTAATTTTGCGTCGTTACAACCTGCGAAAACCCACAAACATGTTAAAGAAACCAGGCACAAGGGTGATGGATGTGGCAGTGACCACGGAATGGTGATGTGGACTGAGTGAAACAATGAGGAAATGCAGGGTGATAGAGTAATGAAGGGTGGTAATAAAAAATACAGTGGGGCGACGATGAATGAACGAGACAGAGATACGTGACTCAAACACTGAAATATGACACATAAATGGAGTATATGAATGGTGGAGGGGAACGCAAATGCCACATGGACGTATGAAAGGCTAAGTGGAAGGGACGACGTGGAGGCAGACTTGGTCCATCAACGAGGTGTGTAAATAATTATGGGCCATACGATCCAAAAATGAAATCAACGGTTGAAACTTAATCAGAGGGAGATGGAGTGGCGGGCCTAGATTGTCGTATACTTAAATTAAAACTCGTGCAGCTTCAGGAAACAACCGTCATTGGATGAAGGCTTATAGATCTGACGGTTAACGTAAATTTCGTCATGCGTCCTGGACCGAGCGTTAACGCGCGAAATGGGGCGATATTGGAACAGTGGTCTAGGATGCGTGGCGCTTGCTGAATGGAATCGCTACGATTTTAGAAAAACAGCCAGCCCTTCAAAAGTAGTGTGAAATAAACAGGCCGGTTTTGGAATCGATGCACAGCGCGGGGTCCACCAAAGCAAAGGAGATTCTGGGCCATTGATTTGTGTTTCGATCCAATGGTCCGGAGCGAGCGCAATAGATATATACGTTAAGCGCCCTTGGGACTTAACACTCGGTCATGAGCTTCAGTCATATAGATGATAAGATATGAGGGGCTAGGGCTAAAAGGGACTAGGCCTCCTATGACTTCGAATACGCGTCTGTGGTGCTTACTAATGCGTTACAAAGGGCGGGAAAGGCACAGTAAGAAAAGATGAATTTCTTAAGCTGCGATAGGAAATTTGAAAGGTTCAGGAGGGGCTGATGGAAAAAAAATTTAATGGGGGCTGACATGGTCAACATCGGCTCCATCTGGGGACGGCACGTTCATACCTGGACGTGTTGAGAACCTGCAGACCGCCTGATCATTTTTTATGCAGACTCTGCCCTTCAAAACCTTTTCTTCTCATGATTCATTATAACACTCGCATCATTCAGACAGCAATAAAACAAAAATTAATATACAATATGATACAATCAGGCCACCTCAACCTGAATCAGAATTGGAAGTAAGGCTTGAGAAATTGGCCGTTTACAGGGGCATCAAGCAGATCACCCTGTAAGTTTTCCAACATAAAAGTATTGTTGCCTCCTTTTTCAACAATTTTAAAAGGCCCAAACCAGAGGGGATCAAATTTTCATGTTTTCCTTTTTCAGCCCTCCGGACATCCCACCTGAGCACCAGATCTCCAATCTGAAATTTCCTGTCTTTAGCATGTTGATCGAATATGTGTTTCATTTTTTCCTAATATTTAGTTAACCTCTGATTCACTTGGTCCCATGTTTCCTCTAATTCCACTAATTGATTGATTCTCCTGATCATATCATCAGGTTCCTCCTAACTTTCTTGCATGAAATGTGCCACTGGCAAGGCCAGCTGCATAGGAAACACTGCTGCACGTCCATATACCAACTCATATGGAGATTTCCCAGTTGCTCTCTTACTGGTGATTCTATTAGCCCATAGAGAAAATTTCAATTGAGAATCCCAATTCTTATGATTTTCATTTATAGTCTTTTTCAAGGCCCTCACTAGAGTTTTATTGGAAGATTCTGCCAAGCCATTCCCCTGTGGGTAGTAAGCTGTGGAGTGATTCAATGTGATATTATACTGCTGGCAGAAATTTACAAATTTTTCAAACTTGAAGGCCTGTTCATTATCAGTCACTATTCTAGCAGGGTAGCCAAACCTGAATATGATGTTCTCTTCCATGAATTTTATTATTACTGCATTTGTGGCATTCCTTGTAGGTATGGCTTCCACCCATTTTGTAAAGTAACCTGTGGCTATCAATATCCATTTATGTTGGCCACTTGAAGGGGGATGTATTTCACCTATAAAATCAATTCCCCACTACTGAAATGGTCCATTTACATGAACCGGAATCAAAGGCAGAGCTGCTAACTTTTTCCTTTCAGCAAATTTCGGACATTTATCACATGCTCTGACCCAAGTGAAGACATCTCCAAATAACCTGGGCCAATAAAATCTTGCCTTCAGTATTTTATGAGCAGTGGCTCTCCAGCTGTAATGTCCTCCACAGATTCCTTCATGAAACTCCACCATTATACTTTCTGCTTCGTCCTCCATTAGGCACAGAAGTAAGATGCCTAAAGGGTCTCTCCAATATATTTGGCCATTAGCAACTATATACTTTTGTGATTTCAATCGTAATGCTCTGTATTTTTCTTTGTCACAACTTGGAGGACAGCTGAGTGTCAAAATATATTCAACTATTTCTTTGTACCATGGACTGGTGAGATACTTTATATGTGCTTTCTGGGTAGCACTCTTCACTCCTTGCTGCTCCCCTTCTTTTTCAGACTCTTCTCTTGCAATCATGGAAAAATTTATGCCCAGAGCTTGATAATTTGATTCAGATAAAATCTTGGCTAGTCTTTGCCCTTTAATCAGCTTAGTAGGTCTGATATCCAAATCATATTCCTGTATCTTTGCAATCCATCTCCCTCTGTTTCCTTCACTATCTCCCTGAATGAGAATGTCTTTGACAACTGCTGTAGGGACGTATACAGTAATGTGAGACTACAAAAAATACGTTCTAAAGGCTTTGAGGGACTTCACCAGGGCATATGCCTACTTCTCTAATATGTTATATTTCAATTCTGCATCATGAAGCACCTGACTGAAGAAGGCAATAGGTTGCTCATATACTTCTTCGTTTTTCTGTAGCAGAACTCCAGCTACTGTATGGGGTGAAGCAAATGAAAAAATCATAAATGGCTTGGAATAATCAGATCCAGCTAGTACAGGGGATTCAACAAAAGCATTTTTTATCCTCGTGAATGCTTCTCTAGATTCCTGAGACCATTTAACTTCATTATTCTTTTTCAACATGTCTGTTATATGCCTAACTATCTCAGCATAGTTAGGAATAAATATTCTCAGAAAATTTATGCGCCCAAGAAATACCTGTACTTATTTCTTATTCCTGGGGAGAGGAATATTATTTATAACTTCTACTCTTTTGGGGTCTATTCTTACCCCATCCTTAGTCACAATGTGCCCTAAAATCTTGCCTTCCTCTAATGCAAATAAAGACTTTTGTGGATTAAGAGAAAGGCCATACCTTCTGCATTTTTCTAAAGTTCTTCGTAAATGCTCAATGTGCTCATTGTCATTTTTTGAAAACACTGTTATATCATCAAGGTACACCACCAGAAATTTATCTTGCTCCCCGACAAAGGCTATGTCCATGGCCCTTTGGAAGGTGGCTCCTGCATTAATTAACCCAAAAGGCATCCTGGCATACATGAATGTTCCCCATGGTGTAGTCAAAGCAGTCTTCTTCTGATCCTCTGGGAGCACAGCTGTCTGATTATAACCAAAAAAAATATCCATCATTGACATTCTAGAGGCTCCCACCACTTTCTGCAGGATGTGGTCCATTTTGGGCAGTGGATAATTATCTTTTAAAGATGCTCTGTTTAAATTCCTGAAATCCACACATAGCCTTATTTCTCCATTTTTCTTTCGGACGGGGACTATATTTGCTACCCATTCAAAGTACCTTAATGGTACAATTATTTTGGCCTTTAGTAGCTTCTTGATTTCTTTTTCAATGGATGGAAGAAGCAGAGGATTTATCTGTCTGAGCTTCTGCTTATAAGGCCTTGCATCTTCCCTCAAAGGAATTTTGTGCTGCATTATGTTGACATCAAAAGTTTTTAGGTCCTGATAGGACCATGCAAATACATCTTTATAAGATTGAAATAATTTCAGGTATTTTTCTTTATACTCCTCTGGGACCTTCTTGGATAATTTTACAATTTTAGGATCAGCCTCAGTACCCAGATTTAGATCTTCTACCTAATTTTCTTCTACTATTTTGCTAGGCTGCAATGGGATATCATTCTTGTCAAATAATCTTTCTAGAGGCACCAGCCCTCTAGGTATAATGTTTCCCTTCAACTGCAGCACTTTGCTACCTGCCATTTTCTCCTCCCACTTATTTTCTATAGTATTCTCAGCCTCATCTTCTTCACAATCATCAATCTCCATATTAGAGAATTATCCCAATATTTCCAGGAATCTCTTCATCTGTTCCTCATCTTCGAATACCTGCCAGTTCTTGATATTATCTGGGATTGATGGTCTATAACGCACCTCAATTTCATACCTTAAGAGAGGGTTCCGAGGAGGACGAAATGTACTAGCAGCCACAGCAAGAGAGTCTGCCATTCTACTCTGTTCTCGGGGCATGAACTGGATATCAAATGCTGAGAAGAAATTCTCCACCATGTCCCACACCTCATTTCTATATGCCCTCAGTCGAGGATGCTTAGTTTGACACTGATTTCTGACTTGTCTGACCACCATCTCAGAATCTCCCAGAACCCTTAAAAATTTTATGCCCATGCTCTTGGCTGTCTGTAATCTTAGCAACAGTGCTTCATATTCAGCCACATTATTAGTAGCTTCGTATTCCAATTTAAAAGACAGTGGCACCCATTTTCCTGTAGGAGAGATTAATAATACTCCAGCCCCATTACCTTCTCTTGAATTTGCTCCATCAAAATGTAGGGTCCATACTCCTGCCTCATGGTCTTTTAAAGGCTTCTCGGTCTTGATTTGATAGAAGGAAGGTTCATGAGCATAATTTTTATCTTCTTCTAACATCAAACATGAGAAATCTCCCTCCTTGCTGTAAACTGGTGAATTCTCTGAGCTGTCAGCCTTAGTAACCACCTTGACAAATCTAGTTTCTCTGTACAACCTCCTCTCCTAGCCACCAAAAACAGGGATAGTGGCATAGGTTAAATCCATCTTGAGTGACCCACCGATTTTTGTTCCCCAGGACCTTGACAACAGCATGCCAAAGCGAGCTGGATGTCAGCCACCACAATGTCCATTACTACACTTTTTGCTGGAATTTGGGCCAGATTGACCACTAAATCTTTAATCATCCCTAGACACTTAACTCTTTTGGAATCAAATGAATATAGATCTTTATATGGACGTGTGATTTGTAAACGTAGTTGTTCCATGACAGACAGAGGCATAAGATTATGGGAAGCCCCAGAATCTAACATACAATTGTGTAACAGCAGGTCATAAATCACTAGAGACACATAGAAAGGAGGAGTAGAGGGGTCTATCTTCTCAACATGTGGGCCAAAAACTACCATGGGTCTTTCTTCTTGAAGATTAAGACTGTCTGGAACTATTGGTGCTTCAGGAGGGAGCAATAAAGAAGTGACTTGAGATTGATATGCAGGTTGTTTCAACAGTTCAGTCAAGGGAACTGGGATTTTGACTTTTTCAAGTTCTTTTTGTAGATTGAAAACAGGAGGGGACTTTTCTATTACAACTTATTTTGACTCTTTATTTTCAGCTGAGGGTTTAACTTATTTTGATACAGACTCAACATTAGGAGGACTGACTACCTTTGAAGAGGAAGGAGCTTGATCATTAGAATGCAAAGGAGATTTTAGAGGACTCTTACCTTTGTCAGCGACTTTCTGCACTGTTGACTCTTTTTGAGTAGGCGCTTCCTTCTGGGGAGGCTCTTCTTCTTCATCTTGAGTCCGAGTCCTCTTTCTGGAAGATCTGAGGTCATATTTTCTATTGAAATGTGCTTGCATGAAATCATTAAACTGCTTGAAATAATGATCAATCTCTGCTTCTTCTTCTTCTTGCAAAGGGCATTCTATTTCATCATTATTTGAAAAGGAAAGATTTGAATCTTCTAGCTCATAGGCAACATCATCAGTGGAGTCATATACTGGGCCTTCCAGGTACAATGGGTGTGGTACTTGGTCTTGTAGATCCTTAGCTTCCCTTGGCAATATTTGCAGGGGTGGCTTTCTATACTGAGGATTGTAACCCCTATTTGGAGCATTCTGAAAGTTCTTGGAAGTTGAGTTCTTGGTCTCTAATTCAAGCTTGACCAGTTTATTAGAAATATTCTTGATCATTTTTCTCATTTCTTCAATTTTATCTGAATCCTTATCCTGATTAGAAGAAGATACTTCCTCTTTTCCTCTTCTTCTGGTATCTTGTTCAGATTTTCCTCTTATTTTCCAGTGGAAGCAAAATTTGCTTCCAACTCAAGAGCAGCTGACTGAGCATCATCTAGGGTGGCAGGCTTTCTTTCCCTAAGAGAGAAACCAAAATCTGAGTCAAAGGCTGCTATGAAAACAACTTTGGCAGCATTCTGATGAGGCTTCATATCTGCAGGGAGGTTTAGATATAACTTATTAAATCTTTTGAGAAACTCTGACACCCCTTCATTATTTTTCTTCTTGAGTGTATTGAACTCGGTAAGACACTGTCCATGATCTTTCTTTTCTCCCCATTTCCTGAGAAAATCATTTTCCATATCATCCCAAGTGGTTATGGAACGGTTTCCCAATGTCATAAACCATTTTCTGGCTTCTCCGTCCAGAGATTGCACAAACAGTCTTAAGACCACATCTAGATGTTCAACATTAAATTTCTCCACAAAAGAGCAGAAATTCTCAGGATGTTTTTGAGCATCAATTTCATTTTCCCCAGTGAATCTGGGCAATATCTTTAAATAATTCTGGGGCATATAATTTAGCACTTGTGGTAATGCCAGGGGAGCATATTTATTCAAAAAACAGGCTGGTACATTAGCCATTGGAGGAGGTGGGGGTTGTGCAACAATCTGGTCTACAAATGGAGGGAGAGGAGGAGGAGGGAGTGGAGTATGGATAACAATGGGAATATATTGTACATAAGCCTGAGGTGTAGATGGGAACAGTTCACGGTTAACAGTAGCTACTTTGGTGACTTCTTTAACTTCTTCGGCCTCAGGGGTAGGACAAAATTTCTCTTTGGTTCTAGCACTTCCCCTGGGTGGGCTGTCTAAGTAATATTCAGGATTTTCCTCAGTGGAGTCGGGATTTTCTACTGGAATTTCTTGAGAAGAAGAAGATGGATAATCTTCTCTGGAAAACTCAGGGATTTCAACACGAGCTGATTTCTTTTCTTTCCAACTTCTTCTATGTATAATCTTCTCTGGGTCAGACATTGAAGGTATCTTTGACTATGATGTATCTGACCTCAGGTGTGGCTTACGAGGAGCCACGACTACAAATATATTTGTCAAGTAAATGAGTGTGGAGTCGCCAAGGTGAGAGATATACAACTCTTCAACTCTCTGTGCTCACCTGATTAGAGAGTGAATATGATTTGTCGAGGCCCAGGGAAACTGATATTCTTAAATTCCTCCCCGGGAACGGCACCAGAAAGATGTTTGAGACTCATGTTGTCGTTCCTAGAGACATTCTAGAGTTGCCATAGACCAGTGCCTAGGACATCTTAGCATAGCAAGGAGCATATAATAAAACTTGGGTGTCAATCCAAAGGCTCTCCTGTTATCTATTGTAAACAAGGAAATTGATTTAAATGGGACTAGAACCTACAGAAACTGCCACAGGGAAAGTAATGTTGCAGAGACAAGATGCAAAGCTCCAACACAAAAGCATCAGACAATTAAGAGACAATTTACTGTAAAGAGGGCCGATTCAAATAATATGCCACAGAAATCAATTATCAGAAGGTGTATGCGGTGAAAGAAATATAAGAAGATATTATTTATCTTTGGTTTGATACCCAGATACACAACAGAACCATATATAGGCTTATCAATCTAAGAATCCATACATGACAATGGCGTTTTAAAAGCACCCTCCCAAAGCAACTAATATAGTAGAAAGATGGATGAAATGAACATGAAACAGTATATCATGCCTGAGCCATATTTAAAGTGCTTGACTAATCCAAGTATGGGTATCAACTAGGATAAATCCTTACCTAAAATCAGTGAGCCACTCGCATTCCAGTACATGATACAAGAAGATGGATAAAATGAAATGTTGTATTAAACACATAAAAGGAAGTTACATACTGTGGGATACCAAAGACCAGAATCCTGTAATACAGATAGAACTCCTCCTCACTGAGACCCTACGGGCTCTGAGCTTTCATACCATATCTTATACAAAATGTATACAAAATGCCTTTCACTGCACAATTCTCTGATAAAATTCTAGAACCCTTACAATGTCTTTCTTCCTCCTTTTTATAGAGGAAGGAGAAGAGAAACTAATAAAAGAAGTAGGTGAAAACAATTAATTGTTTCATTAAAACAAGATGGCAGAAATATTCACGCCCATATTACTGAATGACTAGGTAATATTGTATGTACTTGACAATCTGCTTGCAGAAATAAATGCACTAGGAAGAAAATCTCTTCAGGAACACGGTATAAGGGTAGATTCATATGAATATTCTATCCTTTCCTGAAGAAAATTTGTCCGAAAATAAAACCTGGAGGGTATTTTTTCTGTGCTGGGTACCCTCGGCCATCTAACCTTTAAATTTGAGCTTCAAACATTGAATGCTAAATGTTGAATTTCCTCATCTTCCACTGATATTTCTTGTCTGCACCATTAATATCCCCATCCACAAAATCTTTGTTTTGAGTGGCTCCGGAGGATCGGATAGCTTTTGAACCTTGCTGTTTTAATGATAATCGTGTCACGACAGCTACCCAGGGCTTTCCTTCATAAACTCTACCTCTGCAAACTGATCCTCTGGTACGTCTTCGATTTCTGTAATGGAGGCGAGGATTAATGGTAATTTCGCGTCGCTGCAACCTGCAAAAACCCACAAACATGTTAAAGAAACCAGGCACAAGGGTGATGGATGTGGCAGTGACCACGGGATGGTGATGTGGACTGAGTGAAACAATGAGGAAATGCAGGGTGATAGAGGAATGAAGGGTGGTAATGAAAAATACAGTGGGGCGACGATGAATGAACGAGACGGAGATACGTGACTCAAACACTGAAATATGACACATAAACGGAGTATATGAATGGTGGAGGGAACGCAAATGCCACATGGACGTAAGAAAGGCTAAGTGTAAGGTACGACGTGGACACGAACTTGGTCCATCAGCGGGGTGTGTAAATAATTCTGGGCCATACGATCCAAAAATGAAATCAACGGTTGAAACTTAATCAGAGGGTGATGGAGTGGCGGGCCCAGATTGCCGTATACTTAAATTAAAACTCATGCAGCTTCAGGAAACAACCACTGTTGGTTGAAGGCTTATAGATCTGATGGTTAACGTAAATTTTGCTGCGCGTCTTGGATCGAGCGTTGATGCGCGAAATGGGGCGGTATTGGAACAATGGCCTGGGATGCGTGGCGCCTACTGAATGGAATCGCTACGATTTGAGAAAAATCACCAGCCCTTCAAAAGTGGTGCGAAATAAACAAGTCGGTTTTGGAATCGATGCGCAGCGCAGGGTCCACCAAAGCAAAGGAGATTCTGGGCCATTGATTTGTGTTTCGATCCAATGGTCCGGAGCGGGCGCGATAGATATATACGTTAAGCGCCCTTGGGACTTAACACTCGGTCACGAGATTCAGTCATATAAACGATAAGATATGAGGGGCTAGGTCTATAAGGGACTAGGCCTCCTATGACTTCGAATACACGTCTGTGGTGCTTACTAATGCATTCCAGAGGGCAGGAAAGGCACGGTAAGCAAAGATGAATTTCTTATGCCGCAATAGGAAATTTGAAAGGTTCAGGAGGGGTTGATGGCCAAAAATTTTAATGGGGGCTGACATGGTCAACATGTCCAAAAAATAAATTTATTGAATACTAGAGTATCTATTCGGAAATGGTTGTGCATATTGAGAAACAAATAAAAAAATAAAAAATATACACCTTTTTTTAGCGGCATGCTTTGATGTCAATAAAACAATTAATAATAATAATAATTAACTATACATTGTCCAATGAACTCGTATTTATTCTATTTTGTACATCCATGCTATTTATTACATGTATATCGAGAACATTAAGACAATAAGAACTGCCAAAGTAGGAAAGCAAATAATTTTTGAATTTTGAGATTTATTGTACCAGCTACCACTAACGTTCACTTTGAAATTTTCATTTTATATTTATTGAAAGTGTTAAATGTGTCGATAAATATGTAAATCAGATATGAATTTGATAACGGCTAAGGAAAAATGGTGGTGAGGACTTCTGACATTGCACTATCAATCAGGATAAATGGATTTAGTAAACAACATTTCACTAGTACAAAATGGCTAATTAGTTACTAAAAAAAGGACTAAAATTTGCATATAGACGACCATTTTTCAATCGGTGACCAATAGTAGCTAATTTATAGTATCTTATAATGCGACCAACTTTTAGTCATATTTAGATTAGTCATTAATTGGTTGTCTCAATTTTACCTTCTAGTAGTATATTCAGTCATAAATTTGGTCATTAATTTAGTCATTAATTGTCACAATTAATGACCAAATACACAACAAAATATAGTATTACATGATCAGCCGAGAAAACCAATTAATGACCAAAGAAATATGACCAAATGTTGGTCACGTTATAAGATACTGTAAATTAGCTACTAATAGCCATAAATATATGCAAATTTCAGTCATTGTTTGAAATCAATTAATGACCAAAGAAATATGACTAAATTTTGGTCGTGTTATAAGATACTGTAAATTAGATGCTAATAGTCATATATATGCAAAATTTAGTCATCATTTGTAATCACAAATTTATCATTACAATAGTCATTTATCTTTTTCGGTAGTTTCATATTCATTATATAAACAACTGATTTAGTCATTTATATTCGTTTTATTTACTTTCATTAATAATCATTATAAATTATTAATTTAGTCACTTTCTATTCATTTTATTTATGTTCATCACTAATTAATATAAAATACTAATTTTGTAGTTTTAGATTGATTTTATGTGTTCATTATTGGTCAACATAAATTAATTAGTATGATTTTGCGACTAAATTTTAAAAAAAAATCATATAATATGCATGTTCCTCTAATATGAAAACAAAAAGTTACATATGTTAATTACACTACTAAATAATATCAAGTACAACTATAGATAATTTCAACCACATAGATTATATTATATGAAAATTCAAATATTACAATATGAGTTTCCAACTTAATATTATTTGGACTACAATTTACACATGAAATATTGTTTCATCACTTCAAAACATTATCATTGTGTTTCCAATGCATCATAAGTGAATTCACCAACTCTAAAGACATGACCATCAGTCTGTATGTGTGTGTCTTATGCGAGATATTTGATTTAAGGGCATCACTACACTGATTATTCCTCTCTTTCTACATTTGTCACTCCAGTGTTATTACTCTTCACTTTCTTCAATTCCTGCTTCTTACCATCAATAATGAATTCCTCTTATGAAAATGAAAGAAGATACAATGAAGAGTATAAAACATGAAAGATGATGAAAACTAGAATATAAACTAAAGTAGATTATAAAATATTTATATGAGATATACCTCAACATCAGCAATGTCAATGCCATTTCTGCCCAGAAAAGCAAGAAACTCGAACAAGTTCTCTTTAGTTGGGAAATAGTGGCCATATGACCTACCTAAAAAAAAGCAAATAAAACGTCATCATAGAAAAGAACATCTTCGGAACTTAGAATTCAATGTTCAGGAAAATATTAGGCACACTCATGTCAACTAAGTTACATGCTAAAAAGCTCAAGTTTTTGATAACTTGTGAAAATAAACGGAAAGAAAAAGACAACATATAATCAACAAGAGCCACACGGTGGAAATGTCGTGGATTTTGTTTTTTTGCACATTTCCATCATCTAACTCTTGTAGTAATAAGTTTAATAAAAAAATAAAAACAATTCATGTAATATTTTACAAGAATAAAATACAAAGTAAGAAATTTAATTAATTAAATAAAAATATAACTTGATATGCAATTGGTTCTATAGAGATCATTTTAATAAAAATATTATAACAATTTCTTATTATTAATATCTTGAAAAAATATATAAATACAAATAGAGTTTAATGTGGAATCATTTGCAATGATCAAAGTGTCGTATTTAAAAGTTATCCGTTTTGGTGGGAATTTGAGCCTTCACCACCTCAATGCTAAGAATAAACTTTACACCTTTAATATCAAAATTCATAGGAAAACTATGTAGTCAATAATATATTAATCAGACCAACTACAATGATGACTTCAAATGTATAAAGACATTAAACTCATTTGAAAATAACATTGATGAGAGGAGGACCCTAAACTACTACAAACTTAAAACATCCAATCATTTCCACTTCCACAAAGTGTATCCTCGAAATTGATATGGCACAAAATTAATAGAAAAGGATTGAGTTGCATACCTTTCTCAGAATGCCACTTTGGTTGCTGCCTCTTTCCACTCCCAACGTAAACATGGAAGCTTGGTAGTCGTGCATCTCCTGAAAGCAACAAATACCAATATTCACATCTCTCTCTCTCTCTCTCTCTCTCTCTCTCTTGTATGCAAGCAAACATACATAAGAATGCATGAATGTATCATACATCCTATAAGAACACTATCATGGAGAAGAAATTTATTGATCACATGGGATCAATGCTTGTTTACATCAAATGTGAAAATAGGAACAGTTAATATATGATTGTAGAACGAAGAATACCTCATATATTTTACATCTATAACATACACATATGCTGATAAGATGCACAACAAATGAGTCCGTAAGGGATAAACATAATTTATACAGATGAAGTTAATGGAGATATGATATAGTAGACTCTTAAAAAAAGGCATGTTAGGATCACTGGGAATCATAGGCATTAGCTTCCAAGTAAAATTCAACAATGATTGTAACCCTTGAGACATCAGAGTCTACTTGTGACTTTGCATGGAAGTGACAAACCAGATAGATATCCTTAGTAAAACAAACCATTGTCACAATGTTATAGGAACACAATCTAGATATTGACATATTTCTACTAGTTTTAATCTTTTGTATAGTTAATTTACATCCATTGATCTCATGAACATGGGTGACTATCTGTCTCTCCATTTTGTATATAGAAAGGAAAGGACTTTTCCAATGAAGAAGACAGGAATTGAAAACATAAAATATAGTATTTAAAAAGAAGTAATAATAATAATAAACTGGTACAAATTCCTAGAATTGCATATATACAGTGATCACCATGGAAAAGACTAATTTCAGAAATAACAGTACAAGTCGAGAAATATTGTTGGGGAGAAATCTTGGCTGTTGTCTTTGGGATCAATTATATATCCTTTAATTTGACTGAACGATCAAAATCATTAAGACCATAACATGAACTTTAAAATATATGAGTATAGCTCTCCTTTATTATTATGGTCAGATAAAAATCTTAAGTTACTTCAAATACAACATAACTTAATTACTACTAGCTCCCATGCATATATGCAACCAAAATGAATTTCATCTAGCTCGTGTGAATTCAAACAAAATATCATTCCTTTCATAAAGAGATAAGCCTTCCTAATTGCATATCTTTCATCTATAACTGCCTATAAAAACAACATAGATTGTCATCATAAATCCAATCTATCATGCATAGAAAACAAGATAAATAGTTTTCTCTTATAGTAATATTACTTTCTCTTCAAATAAAATATGCATCCATTTTCCATGTGGTGGTGTAACAAGATTATTAAATACTTATTTAATAATGTAATAAGTGGTTTCAATCTCTTCTCTATAATTTCACCGCGAAAAAGGCATGACAACAAAGTCATTAAGCTCGGTTTCTAGTTTTCATGTTTTGGGTTCAATAAATAAAGCAATATTACAGCCTTATATCAAGTCATATGTTTCCAATTAAAAATTTACTTTAGCTCTTCAACGTTGAAGCAACTATGAAGCAGAACAGAACAACATAATCCATCTTGATAATAGTGGGATGCAAAAAAGTGCTCCAAAGTCCAACTTTGGTAATAAAAAAATCAACGATTAGTAATAAGGGCCTTCCTTCGTAATAAATCAGCAGTGAATCATAAGGACCTTCCCTTATATTTACTTGTAATATTCTATCTTGTTGAGTGAAATTCCTTACTGTTGAATTGGTCCAACATTTTAATCCACTTTCTCTACCTACCCTTGTAAATGGCCCTATGCTTTCTCATCAATTCCAAACCTTGTTCTACTAACTTGAAACTCATGTCAATATGGAATCCAAGAATTGGTAAAACATTTTAATCCACTTTCTCTAACTACCCTTGTAAATGACCTATGTTTTCTCGTCATTGCCAAACCTTTTTCTACTATATTTCATACATGATGACAAATTTTTTCATCTAAAATTAGTTTCTTATTTAGAAAATTGAAAATTAAGTAACTTTCGATGTTTCCCACCCTGTGAAGCCTCTAATAAGATGAATAAATTATGGTCATTAATGATTATCATGAAAATCAAATTGAGGGTGGATAAGGTCGTTTTCCTAGGTTGGTGATGAAGCTCATCAATTACAAGGTCTTTGCCCCATATTTCTCCAAGAAATACCGAAGAGTAGGCCTTAGGAAGGTAGTTCTTAAAGTAGCAAAAGAAGCAAGCACCCTGAAAGATGCAATACTTAGAGAATACGCACCAATTCTTTAACACCTAAGAGAGGGTAAAAGTTTTAATAGTACAATGAAGAGAGGTACCTAGTCTCAGGTGGATTTGATTCCAGACATAGGTGCCCCAAAAAGAGGTGGATGCCATAGATGGAGAAAATTTGACCCTAGTTGTGATAGATGGAGCAATTCTAAAATTCCCTTACGATTCTAATTCATTTTTCCAACTAGCCTCAGAACCGTGTGATGCTTGTTTTCATAATGGAAAAATACAAAATCATGCTTCAATTCAAAAAAACTACACATCACAAAAAGATAATTGTCAAATAATCTCAAAAACACTAAAAAAATATTGTAAGTGTCTACCTCTAGAACATGTACACAATGTTATAATATTTACCTAGATAATGAACTACAAAGACAAGCCCATGCAAAGTGATCTACAGTCACCTCCAAAAAGTCCCTTTAGGGGTTCTAGAAACTAAAGATAAGGGAAATGATTGTGTCGAAACTCTTTTAGTATCCAAGTACAATGAACTCATAATATTAGCAAATACGGTGATCTAACCATCAATTGAAGAAAAATTGTTGTTGTTGTCATAGAAACTATACTCCCCTAGTGAACCCAACCACATCCTAACTTCAGTTTGGGTGGAGAATGTTGAGAAATTAAGCCTATTCATAATCACAACCTAGAAGAAAGAGATAATCTATGTGACTATCATAGCAAGATACTAGAGCTTATGGTGTATGAATGTAACCACCGCCCTGATGAGAAAAGACAAGAATCTTTTATCAAGGTATCTAAGAAGAAAAAAATTTAGCCCTATAATTCTTGAAGAGGCAAACGCATCCTAAGTCATTGTGTTCACTAAATTTGAAATTTAAAACTTGAATTTAGACATACCTTAAAGTTGCAAGAAAAATTTTTCAACCGTTTATACAAACTCATCATGTCTTAAAGGGATAAAAAATGGTTGCTACTTAATGCAAGTCAATGAATGATTATTTAAGTCTAACATTACAGTTAAATTCAAAGACAAACATGAACCAAGTGACTCAGATTCTATCTACACAAAAATATTGTAAGAAAAAGAGAAATGAAAGAAGTGTTATTTTGTCTCTACATCACATAAGAAGCATCATTTTCAAATCCATTTTTCCCTTTAAATATGGCAATTCACATCAATCTTCCACTAGTTGAAACATACCCACTATTAGTCTAAATCTTGTGCATCAAAGGGTCAAACTTGTGCAAGCATCCAGTGCTACCTAAGAGCAACATTGTGCTTGTGCATTCAAAGGAAGTTGGAGGTAGCCAAGCTAAATGATGAATACCTTAGAGATCTAGAGAACATAACATTTCATAGGAGAAGCCCATGACATTAAACTCAAGACTTGAGACCAATTGTTTGTGGATTTGTGTCCTTACCAAAATGCAACTAAAACACATTCAACACAGTACCCATATTATTGGTAGATATGCCACCCGTGGAGCTATATGAAAAATTTATAGTCATGCATAGGCACTGTGGTGGGAATTGAACTCAAGGAAAACTACTTATGGATATGCGAACTTAACCACAATTTCAAACCAAGGCCTTCAACAAGAGACCCACATCATATGTAATATACTCAAAAACAAAAAAAGTTAATAATTTCGTTGCTAGAACATGAGACTGGGTTTAAATTAAGAATGCTTCTCTTCAGAAAATTTCCTACAACCACATTTCAATACCATTGTCCTTAATTTAAATCCTGACAGGAGGAAAATTTATAACCACAACTAAAACTGGTAGAGGTCAATTGCATTCAATCAGATGGGCTGCTAGAAACAGTGAAAACAATAAAATAATTATTATATTTTCATCAACATTCCAGCCTATAAATCTAGATGTGGATACTCAACCTCGAAAACAAGGCTCCTGCACAATTTTTATGTGGAGAAACCAACAGGTCAATGCTTTTGGTATACAACTTGACAAGGCCCTCCAAGGCTTAAAGTGACTCCACCATGAGTATTTGGATGCATTCCATTTGTTGCTTGTGGTCCAATTTGCATAGATTTCCCATGTAAAAGTTTTCTGGGACCTTCAGCCCCTATTAGTACATTTCCAAAACTTACGCCTGGAAAAGAAGGCATGGCTACAAAATGCACATTTTCTCTACGAGTAATTGTAGGGTGATAATCTGCAAGAGAGGCAGTTTGAGGAACACTTGAAGGTAATGGTTTCCAAACCCAGTGTCAAGGACCAGTGATAATATATGGAACACGACCATTTGAGGAGGGGGTTTTTTGTACTTTATGTGTTACACCACAAATCCTTAGGTGAGGAGGTTCATGAGGGTGTTGATTATTATCACTATTCATCCTTACACTCCCTAAATTATTACAGGTATATATTTTCTCTTGGATTGAAATGAATATCATGTGTTGGTCTTTTTAAATCTATTGATGGACCTATATCAGTATTTATAGCTATATTTGGAGCCACAGTTGCACCAATGTGGTTTTCCTCCCTGATTTATGTTGTAGAAGAAACAAAGAAAATTCTAGCAATGGAATTTGGATGAAGTAATGCACCAATGTGCATAGTGGGTACCATAGCAGACCCAACAAAGGTCCCATTCATACAGTTGATATTATTTTGCAATGATTGTGGGTTACTCAGTAAAGTAGGAGGATGCCCCGCAACCATCCCAGTATTGTTATTATTGTTGGATAGATTGTTTGGAGGGATACTTGCCTCTCTTGCAATGATTCCAGGGCCCTCTTTGAGAATATATAAATTAGAAAAAACCCCAATTTAGTTGAAAAAAAATGTAATAAGGTATATTTGTTCCAATTAAAACATGAAAAATTGAAGTTGTGTGCACTTCAGAAACTTCTCCCAAAGTTTAAATTTTAAGAAAATATAGTAACGTGCAATAGCTTCAAATTGAAATGCAAAACTGTGATGTAGTGAATTTTTAGATATATAAGATGAAAAAAAAATTAACCTACTAAAAGATCAAGTAAATACATCCAACATTTTAAGGGATAGGCATACAAAGAAGTATAAAGAAGAAGATGAGGACCAAATTCTTACAGGATTGAATAAAACACCTTAAAACAATTGGCCATTTACTTGGGTAGTTATGAGATGTAATTTTCCCAGGGGATTAATTGGCCTAAGGGAAGAAATAGCCTATCAATCCCCGTACGTAGGAAAGTTGAAGAAAATATCAAAGAATGGACATGATTGTATCCCCCTAAAGAGGATGCAAGCAATCAATCAGAATTATTTGAAAAAAAGGAATTAGTTGTGATGGATTGTCCAATCGTCAACTGGATGATGGAATACCAAATTTAGCTGCCACAGCTAGCACACCCTCAAAAAGTCAGCTTGCATTGAGTGCAGGTTGAATCACTGATCAGGATATTTATTTTCATGTCTTGGAAGTTACCAGTTCTCTGGATAAGGTTGAAATGACTTTGAATAAATCAGCGAAAATATCCATCTGAGCAAACAATAGAATCTGTAGTTTATGGTAATAAATTAGTTATAGAATTAGATTCAGATAAACTTGGTAATTTAGTTGACTTGTCTACTTCAGAGAATTCTTTCATAAATAATATCTATACATCCAGAGTAGTAGATAGGGGAGCAATAAAGGATGTGGAGAATCGTGAGACATTTAAGCCTTCCCCGGAAATTTATGAAGATGAAGCTCTTAATATTTCAATAGATCCTTCCTTTGTTGTCTCATTTTCAGCTCAGCATTGTAATATAAAACAATTTGAATGCATTGGATCTGGAGATATTTTAGAAACTCATGAGACACCAGTTTTTGGGCAGAGCACCTTTGGGAAACCCACTCAATAGAATATAATGGTTAATACACTACCTGTAACAAATCCATTTGGAACTCTTCCTGCAATTCCTTAGATGTTTATTGGTCGAAGTGGGGGATCTTCTCCTTCCGTTCAATATGGAATATCAACGAAATATCAATTTTTCCCATTAATGAAAAACCCTTTCAAGTAAGGACAACATCTTTGTTGACTCCAAGGCATGTCACTCAAAGGTCAAGGATCTGCATGCATTCACGTAGATACAATCCTAAGAAGGATAGTCCCAAGGTATCATTTTTTATTGATAGTGAAGAAGCGCCTAGCACTCCAAAGGTAGATGCCATGTTCATTCCAAAAAAAAACCCAAGGGAATTTTTTATTCAACAACTTGACCAAAATCCTTCATGCTCTGCATGGAAACCAACAACAAACATGAAGGAAATGGCTATACCTATCAATGATAATGGAATAATGACAGTTGGTAAAAGTGGGGCATCATTATTTGAGAAGGCATTTACCTAAGATCCTTAAGACAATGTGAAAAACTGGTCATGTGGTGGTGACGATACAACCCTTCAGAATAACCCACAATCATCAAATCCAGTTTATGCCAACATAAAATCCACTTCAAGGCAGAATGGTCTTCATGAGGAGCATAATCATAAAGGAAATGATTATATCTCAATTTCTGGCCATAGAGCTAGAGAAGCCACTAATATAGTATATGAACATGGTGCATACATTGAAGCCTTTATGCCTAACTTAAACATTCAGATTAGTACACAAAACCAAAGATACATGAATTGGCTGCTAAGGAGCACGTTGAGCCAGGTTATCACCGTTGGGTCAAAGACTTTGTGGTTGGTAGAAGAGGTTATGGTTCTGTGAAGTCTTCTCAGGAAACTTATGTGATACGTCGAGATTTAGAGAATGTTATCCAGTTTAACAAATGTGAGGTTCTAGTGTACATGAATAAAAGAAAAATGGTGCCAGCAGGTCAGGGACTTAACAAGCCTACAGAAAAAAAAAAAAATTTGAATGTTAAATGTGTTGACAAGAAGTTGGATCAACACTACATTGATGGTGCAGAGGTGGAAACAATTATATTTTTTTGTGGAGATATTGGATACATACAAAGGGTAGCGTTTTCTTTGGACAAGTCTGTCAAAGTGGAGAAAAAGAGTGTTCTATTAAATGGATTAATATTATCAAACACTTGTGGAGTCAAGAGATTAGAGGTGCTTCAGTGATATTTAAGTTTTCTTCTTGCGGAAAAATTAGGAAATTAAAGAAGGAATTTCAGTGCATTGGAATGAACTTTTGGAGAATTTGGGGGAGTTTTGAAGGTTCTTTCCTCCACCGTGTATACTGGATGTTTCTAATAAGTAAAGACTTGGTTTCTTATATAAAATTTTGTCAACCCACTACATGCATATAAAATAAAGGCTTGGGCCAGGATGCACATCAAGTGTTGGTAATATAGAAAATCTGAATGGTCTTAAAAATAATATTTTGAATTTGCAGGTTGTTCCTTTAGAGATATTCCTCAGATTTTCTTTCAGGGAAGAGAGTATTATGTTCGATACTAGCTTAAAATATGTTGTACATATGGTTCATTAGAAAACAATGGATAAATATGATAAACAAATTATAGCTATTAGAGGTAAATATGCTAATAGCTTCCAAGATATATCGGAGGCGTATATAATTCTTATTGATTCTATCCTCTGTGAGATATATTCCCAGGTCTCCAATGATTTAGCAATTGAAATCAGCAAGCTCAGTACCAAACATTTATACAATATGTTGTCATCACTTGCTTGTATCTCTTATAGGGAAGATAATGTAAATGCCCCTAAGCCAACACAGCGATATTTTGTAATTTTACAAAGGACAAGACATGAATTTTGGTCAAAGTTGAGTACATTTTCTGAAGATATGCTGCTATCTAATCAAGTTCGATTTTGTGCCTTGGAACTTCTACAAACTATTTGAGGAAGAGTGCATACACAATATTTTGGCATAAAGGACATTTATTTATTACCCTGATATGGATGGGATTCCTTCCATTATTTGGATGATGATTTGACAGAAAACAAACAAAATTTCCATGAGTTAAAAACTAATTTGACTTCCCTGAAGTCAACAAAGTTTATATCTAGTCTCTGGAAAGATGATGAAGTAAATGCAAAGGACCTAATGACTTAGGTATAATAAAAGTATATAAATGTATTGACTCAGCTATAATAAAAATTGACTTAGCTATAATAAAAATATTATCCAAGGAAGGAAATTGCATAATTAGAAACCTTAGTGAAAATTGCCCTAGGATATTACATGAGATATCCATAATCAAAAAATCCATCGACAGTACCACAGACTTCAGCCCCTGCCTACTTGTAAGTTGATGAAAGCTACAATACTTGTATGAAAATTCTTTTCATATACGTAAATAAAACATGCAGGTCATTTTCTTGAATGGAAATTGAATAAAGAAGATTTTACTTACCAGATTAGGGATCGCAACCATTCCTACAACTGAAATTCTTGGTGGCAGTTTATCAAATATATTTTGAGTTTTTGGTCTTCATTTTTGAATATTTTTTGAAGTGAGATATTGGGAAATATTATTTGGGGCATGTTCAATTGAAAAATTTTCCATGGGAGTCAGAGTTTGTGAGACAACATCAAATGAAATGAATAAGAGGAGCAACCAAAGAAGGAGAGTTACCTTGTTTTAACTCATTTTTTGTTGATATTGGAAGGTTCAGTTTTGAACAATTTTTGAAGTGAGATCTTGGGAAATATTGTTTATGACATGTGCAATTGGAGAAGTTCCCATGGGATTCGGAGTTTGTGTGACAACGTCAAATGAAATGAATAAAGAGGAGAAACCAAAGAAGGGGAGTTACATTGTTTTAATTCATTTTCTGTTGATATTGGAAGGTGATCTCATCTCAAGGAACCAACTAAGTTTTTTAGATCAATAGAAAGTTACTTACTACTATGACAGGAGATAAGATCAGGCTGAAAATAACAATTAAAGAAAAATTCACGATAAGAAAATTTTCAAGGGATGATGCATGAACAAGCTCCAAACAATTTTATACAAGTTCAGATGACATTTTCAGAAATGATCCAACAAATTACTATAAAGTAGGTGCCTCAACTTGTAAAAATCACATTGAATGTGTCTGTAAAATATTAATATCCTAAGTCCAACTATGAAGTAGAAACATTGATTAGGTAAAACGATGTCAGCTGGTGAAGCTAGAGGCTTGAAGTTTTCCCAATGTACTCCATTTGAAACTATAGAAGATAATGTTAGGATTATAAATAAACTAGTTCCATTTAAAATATGGGCTATTGAAACCTCACCAAGACCTTTTCAACATCAATCATCCCATCATGTTGTCCAAACGATTGCTAGAACTAGACATAGCAGAGGAATGGGGGTATCCGAAAGAAGACATCCCAGATTCACAAGAAGATCAACTCTTAGCTTCTAACCCCAGCATACTGTAGATAGTGAGAAATCCAACACTACAACAGGATGGATCTTTGTCAATGACTAGGCATCTATGTCATATTTTAGAGAAAATTCAAGTAAGAAATGATTTCCATAAAGATCATTGCACAGATTTAGAAGCACTTGATGATGAGGGGCTTGCTTTCCATTTGTTCACTAGTGTATAGACCACCTACAATGCTCAGATGATGATGATATGAATGTGTAACATTTTTCTCACGTTTTACTAGAAGAACAATCAAACAACAGATATGATGAAGCCCTAAACACATCCAATCATAATCTATCTAGAGATGCATTGAAACCTGAACATGCTTCTCAGGTTAGAGAAGTGCATTTTGATCAGTAGAAAGTGAGCTGAGATAAGATAAGATAATTTTATATATCCAACAAATGACAATAAATAGTTCAATGGGACTGAAAGATACAGTTAGTACGAGTACAATGTGGGAGTGCAAACGCAACTCCTAGAAAATGCCAAAGGTAAATCTAGGGTAAAATGAAGCAAAGAATAATACAATAATATGACATCCTCATAAACATGTATATAAACCAATCATGTAGAAGTCTAAGTGAGGGTAATAAAGCTATGGGAATTCACGGAAACACATTTGGCAACTCAAAATTGCATTATGAGTTTGAGCAAAACAGAAATATAGCACCTACACTGCTTTTTTATGCCGATGATGAGTGTGGTAGAGATAAAGAGAGGTATGTTCCTAAGATAGAATGTGATGTGAAAATAGTGGGATGCTTCATTCTATCCATTACTCATTTGAGGAAGTGGTAATGACCACCCTGTTGAAGAAGAAAAAGAAAAGTTTCTGACAATTTTTTCGGCCTACTTAACTGGCTTGCTACACTTAGACATGGATATGCTACACTTCTCTTCATTTTATTCCCCCTGAAAATAATCCATATTTACAAATGATTGATAGTGTGAGAAGAGGTCCTGAATGTAGAGGATGAATATCAGCAGGAGGGTAGGAAAAAAAATTCTACCACTCTTGCGATCACCCTAGAAGAATTAGCACGTGATGACATGGGTATCATGCCATGCCTTTTTTCTACACTGGAAAATTGAAATTCAACCAACATATGACAAAATCCTGAGTGCAGATGGAGATAATGGACCAGACTAGAGTTGTACTTTTCTTGAGAATGAGAGTAATAATACACTCATTAATGAAGGGAAATCCTGAAGTTCCCTTAAGGTTCAAGAGACCAACACTCCTATATGTGATTTTGAATATGGTAGAAACTTTGGCACCCATAATTATGTGCTTCTCCAATCAGCATTGCCTATTAAGTTTGAAAATAATAGTTCAAGATCTGATATTCTTTTATTTGACAGTCATCCTACATATGACATGGAATCTGATGAGGAATAAAAGAAGGTTGATCATATCATCAAGCCGGTCTGTGAACCATATGAAACAAAGGCAGAAAGGTCCATTCCATTTGTTGAAGGCATCCTTATTGAAGATGAATAGTCTTGTCATATTGAAAGAACAAATCAATATCTAGGAAAACAAGAGGACTTATGCAAACCCATAATTGATTAACTACACAATGAGCAAAATCATTTCCACATTTGTCTCTTATTGTTCATAGGTATGATAATTGATCTTCAAAGGAGTTTCTTCTCCTAACTATAAATTATATTTGGGTAGATTTAATTTCTTATATAAAACAGCCCCCTGTTTGCAACACTAATGTTGATGGCCAATATAAAATTGGTCCTATGTTTGATTCAGAAATGTTGGAACTTACGAACTTGAGGATAACGATGGATTTATGGCTTGAAGCAGTCAAGTATTATCTCCCCTCATATTTCCTTGAATAATGTCTGCCACAACATGATGCTATATTTATCAATTCCCTACCTATCCAAGAGGATTCCCATCTTGAATATGGGATCCTAAATCTCGCTAAAAAGATCCCGGCAAAATGCCCTGATCTAAGCCTAATTTATCTGAATGTTTCATTCATGAAGATGGGGTCACAACAAAATTACTACGAGAAACACCTGAAACAACTTTATGGATTATTTATCAGCATGCATAGGGTTGAGCTATGAAAGGTCATTATTCATAAAAAAATCACCCAAATCCATACTAGAGTGATGAAGTTGATAATTTAGTGAAGACAAGAACGTCTCAAAGCTTAAGCATACCACAAATTCTAGCACTCCAGGGACAAACGAATGAAGCCATCAAAATATTGCTTGCAAGGGTTAAAAATTGAAGCTAATATCCTTTGGCTCCAAGACACAAAGTGCATAGACTAAAATGGTTACCAAAAATTAGTATCCCTAGGAAAAGAAGATGGTAGGAACTCCAAAGGGTTATAAATTAGCTCAATTAAAAAGAAGCTTCACAAATAGGAAGCCATTCATGTTTAAAGTTACCTTACATGTTCCAGAAGGCATCTTGTAGTTATAATGGGGATAAGGCAACAGATTCATCCAATTTTCATGAGTTTTCATGTCATACTAGTATGTCACTCAACCCTTTTGATTGTTATTTCCAGATAAATAAGCTCAAAGAGTCCCCTCACACCTTAGGATGTTATAATTATTACTTCTAATATAAATGAAGATAGCTCTCATTCATTTCCTAAAAAACATGAATTACAAGGTAGAAGGACATACCAAGCCTTACAAATTGACTCTTCCCAAAGCGATGAGTTGCCCTAGAAAAACAATATTGTTGACCTGACTAAGTCTGGGTGAGTCGAGTCCAATGTTGAAAAATCACAAAATCTTTGGCATTAGTTCCAACATTCCAAGTCAATAATTTCAAACACTATTCCCAACCCTTGGTCAACTCATGAAATTATTTTCCAAAACCATGCCATTATAACTTAGTCAAGTCAAATTTTTCCCAGTTCATATGCATTGAACCCATCAACCATTCTAGATAGAGAATATTTTATTCAACAAAAACATATGAATGTAGAAGGTGGAATACACATGGTAAATGCAACCCAGAAAGAAAATCAACTTACAGCTCAAGAATAGGTAGAACCTAGAAAGCTTAAGTCTTCCATTTTCAATATTGACGTTAATTCACTTCTAGACAAGTCCCTCAATCTTGTCACACAGATTTATATTATTTTGGACTCTTTAATGAACAATGGTAGTTGTCTCTTAAGAGTCTTTTCCAGATTCAATAAATGTAAAGAAGTAAAAAAGAGAATGTGGATCTCAGTCATTTGCTTCATTCTTCCAACAACAAATAATAATTGCAGAGAATGTTGCCACTATTGTAATACTCAGCAATGGAATTTTCATATAGATATTAAGGAACTAAAATTGAAAAATGTCTATTAAGGATACTTTGATAAATTTTCGACAAAGATAAATGGTCATAGGGCATTGCTTCAAGTTTTAACATACCTTGGATATTACTCACATGGAACTTTAGGACTATATTATCGAGGAGGAGTGGATATTTGGAGGCCATTTCTTGCTTGGTCAATTGAAGACCCTAACAGACTCTTGAAAGAAAATGAATTTTTACTTTTGAAGAGAAACCACACCATTACTCGGTTCTTGTAATCACCCAATTCCTCTTATAAATATACAAGGCAATTCCATCTTTCCCTAGCATATGCTAAATTTATTGAATGATCAAGGAATGTTTGTACTAACAAAATTAGCAAGGAAAACTACTCCAACCCTATGACCAGGAAGTTGTTTGATGTTGACGTCCTTGTCTTGGAAGGTATTGATGCTAACTATTCTCAAGGCTATATTAGGAAGTTGTCGTAGAGTCCTATCAAACTAAAAATGGAGAGTATCTATTAAGTATGGTCCAAAAACCCTTCTTCAAGTAAATTCATGATAAGTATTAGATAATATTGTGTATGAAGAAGAGGGAACATAAGAAAAATTTTAATGGGGGATGTTTTTGACAGTCAAAGCTCCTATGAAGTCTAAATTTTTTATGTGATTAGCATTAGGTAATAAATCCTTGAAATTGGAGGTCTTCCAAAAACCCTTCTTCAAACAAGCCTTGGATAATGCTATGTATGAAGAAGAGGGATCATAAGAAACTTAGTGGTGGGGGGAAATTTTGGAAATCCAAAGCACATATGACATCTAAATTTTTTATGTGATTAGAATTCGATAAAAAATCCTTGAACTGGGAGGTCCTCCAAAGAAGGGCACAACAAGGTCCAAGGAGATGTGCACCTTGTTGGAGAGAGGTGGAGACAATATATCATTTTTATTTACTAAGGATCTCTCAAAGACTCGTATTCCACTAGCTTGAGGTCGATAATCTTGGTAAGAGGCATCCTAGTTAGACTATAAAAAGAAATGGTTAGAAGATAAATCTATGAAAACATAGATCTCTTCATCTGATTTCACTTAGATACATTTGAACGATAATGAGCTCTAGAATATTCTAGGAGGAGTTTCAGCCATACCATGGTCAACACCAAATCAAACACCTCTATGATGGAATAAAATGTATCACAAAGCCAAAATTCCCTCCCCATGGAATGGGCCATCCTCACCAAAAACTTCAAAGATTCTCAAATCCATTCCCATCATTGGTATTTCCAATCGACACCATCATTAAAAGATGGAAGAATCCACCATATAAAAAACATGTTTTTTTATTAAAGCCCGCAATAGAACGAAGGAAAAGGAATGAGAAGAGTACGAAATATATCATTCAACAAAAGGGAAAAAAAGACAAACAAGAGCGAACACAGACCTTAACTCTCATATATTCAACAATAATGATTATGGTATTATTTAAAATCCCCTTCGAGCTCTCCATAAACCCTAGCAATGATTTGTGGGGCTATAAAGGCCTCTCATGAAAAAAACCCTACAAATGTGAAATTTTGTAAAATAAATTTCACTAAGCACAAGAATGCTTCGTGAGCATTTTTTTAATGGCGAGAGCACTCTTAGTCACTCAAGTAAACCTGTTGACTCACTTAGGGAGTGCTCTAGGTTCCTCGAGTTCACTCCAAAAGCACTAGAGAAGTGCACTTGTGAGAGTGCCTCCCATGGAGGCATGGAGAAATTCTTCATACCCCAAAGAGTGCTCCCAAAAAATTTTGTCACAAGAGTGCTATCAAAGGTGCTTCCAAGATTCTCGCACTCAAAGAGGTCGAGAATCAAAAATTGTGGGAAAAATCCATTGAAGAAAAAACAACATTCAAACTAAGTATGTAGCATGAGGTAGCAACAAAAGCAAGTTACTCACTATCGTGATTCAAATGTATACATTCAAAATGAAGGAAGACCATAATGTAGAACAAGTTCGATGTATCTCAATTATTCTACCTTGGGCCCAGATAGTCAAAATCAAGGAATAATCTATATGAATAGAACCAAATGGCCACAAGTGACATGTTTTCACTTCTCCAATGGGTGGAACATACCATAACATCACTTTACCTACTATGGAACATTGAATACATCAAAGTCGTGCATGAGAAATAGAACCACAAAAGGTTTGACATCAACAAATTCATTCATAAAGGTTTAGCTACTAATATAAGATATGAGAACCACCATCAAGAATGCCATGAAATTTGCAAAGAGAAATAAATTAGCATTTGCAGAATTTCAAGTGAACAAAGCAACGATGTGATGGGAGGAGGAAATCCAATGATGTTTGAAATTAAAAATAGAACAATTCATGAAAAAGGAAATAAAACTCTTAGTAAAAAAAAAATTTCCTTGCAATATTTGCACCCATGACACTACAACAAATAGAAAAAATTAGCCAAACCAAACAAGCATTATGCAACACAATCTCTAAACTTTCTAAATATAAATTTCACAATACTAACAATAGATTTGTGAAAATTATCATAAGGCTATCAAGACACATGCACAACAACCACCAATAGAAATAAATATCAAGGAATTGACAAAGAAACTCAATTTATTGACTATGGAGTCTATACTGACTTTAGCCTCCTTTACTTTCAAATCTGCAAATCATGCAAAGCCAAGAGGCCTTCGAAATTTGCAAGATTTTTATTTTTATTCAAAAAAGACTTAGGAATGAAGCATTCCGAGGGACATTCTATACACATATATTTATATATTATGATGCATATTTTTTCAAATAAAAAGGGCTTGTACAACAGGACCTAGCTCATTGGTAAAGAGGGTGGCGATATTTCCCCCATCCTAACCACCCTAATTACCAAAAAAAGGAACATGTTAGCCACTTATAAGACATCATGGTTGTGAAAATGCAAGGAGTATTATGATATTATGATGGATAGAGTTCCTATCCTTAGTGCCAACACCTTCAAAAAAATGTATAGAATGCCAAATTAGTTGTGGAGAATGTAGATTTTGCTAATAATAGGCAATACAATATTATTAAGAGCTCAAAAATGTGATTCATAGTAGATTAGAACATCAAAAATTTAGTACAAGTCTCAAGACTTCATAACCAGTGGTAAATTATTTAGAAGTTACAAAGTAAAAAAAAAAATCGCATGAAGTAGAATAGGAAATGAAGTTGAACCAAAGAACATAATCCATCTAGCAATCATAAAGTTATGAACAAGATTGGAAGGAGTAGAATATGAAATGTAATAGGAAATTGTCACCAAATCATTAGATCATGTATAAAATCATTTTTACAAGATAAGCCATGTGCCTAATTTATAAAAGAGATACTAGAAACTGAAAAACTAAATAGATTTGAAGTCTATGATAGGTAAAGAAATAAAAAAAAAGGGGGAAACAATTCTACTATCTATTATTGTATTTTCTTGCCATGAGAAATTCTCAAAACCATAATTAGAAATCAATGAAATGATTCAATGACGATTAGAATAATCAAATAAGATGGAATGGAGTTTTTATAAGCTCTAAACACTCAAAGTCCACAATTTTTTTAGAAAAATGAAAATAATTAGTCATCTTTCAACCATGTGGAGAGTGTTCCCACGAGTGTTAGGAACATTCTTGGGAGCACTTGGAACTGTAGCTACTCAAGTCAATAACACACTCCTACAACGCTATATCTAGCACAAGAGAAATAGGGGCAAGTGAATTCCCATGAAATATAGGTTTCTATTGGGCCCTCCACACTTTTCCCCTGACAAATTGTTCTTGGATGATCCAATGAAATTGAACCTCAAAACCCACTTCCAGGTTTTCTCCAAAGGGATTAAAGAAAAACATATGATAGATATCCAATAATTCTCCCATGGATATTTTATTTTATTACATATGAATTGTTAGGGTTGGAATATGGAAAACTGTCCTAGAGGTTTTGAAAATGAACAAAAATTCTATCTTTTAGCATTTAGATATCTAAGTGGACAAAAAATCCAAATCACCGTGTTGACGGGAAAATTTTCCCAGCCAACAGTAGGGGATATCCACAATAAAAGTGCCCAACTAGACTCTAGACCGTTTGTGATAGGGATCTCGTCCGGGGTGTGGGTCTGGCTACCACTGAATATGCCTTTTCTCGGGTGGAAGATGCGCCCTGTAGACTTGACGATACACGGTTACTCGAATGATACAAAACAAATGGTCGATGAGTTCTCCTATAAATGAAGCATTATAAATAGCAAAGAGAGTTTCGAAGCATGCAACCAAAGGAAATGTTGTTAGCAACACATCATTAGGGTCATGCTCATAAAATTTGCTTGACCACAAAAGAAACAGTTCTCTATGGTCGAAACACCCTTCAATTTCTTAAGCATTTTCCGAAAGATGGGGCATCATTAATAATGAAGTCATTAAACATCTCTTAATGAAATATTCACATACCATTAAAACATCTAGAAATCTTAAACGTATAAATGACATATGAATAGAAAACATATACTAGTAAGTTATAAAAGATAGCAAATACATAAGACATAATATTCATAATGCTAGCACACATAAGTCCTCATCTGATCCAGTAGTGGAATCAAAACATTCATTTGTATTCATTCTCGGAAATATGCATTCAATGTGATACAATTATCTCTTATCCTTTTGGAGTCCCGAAAAAAGGTTCTTTACAATGTCCCCGGAGGGAGTACTTATAAAAAAATTGACCCTTGGGTGGCCCTGACCCTTCAACTTCTCGACCGTTGGCATGGTCTGCGACCTAGGTGGTGTTTGCGACTTGTGACTTGGTCCTGACTACGACCTGCAACCTATTCTCTGTTGCAACCTGTGGCCTGATCCCTGTTGTGACCTGCGACCTATACCATTTCCTTTGTTAAGGGAGCAGTTGTGTGATGGAGAGGCCTAGTACATCTATCTGCTATTGTTCCTTGAGGTACTTCTACCAGGCCTAATAGTTTGTAGCCACTGGAGTGACCTGGGGGGTATCTTCTCCTAACCTGTGAAAACACTCAAGAGCGTCTAGGACCAAAGTGAACCTCTTTACTGAGTTTTGATTGGATAGGGAGGTCAGTTTGGTGTAGATACGAACTGGTGTGATGATGAACTTAACAATGTTTTCCTATGAGGCTGGGAAGTCCTGGGAAGTATTTGCTTGCCTAATGGTTTGCAGGAATGCTTGAATCTCTTGGGTCACCTCTTTCCTTGTCTTTTGGATATCTAATGCTCCCAGGGAAGGGATATGATGTACTTTCGCCATCGAATCGATGCCACTAATCAGGTGTTCATAAGCAGACATTACCTTCTCCACATACTTTACTAGCTTATCCTTGGATTATATCTTCATTCGTATCTGAACTTTGTCATTCTACGTATAGATCCAATCCTTCCTCGGTAGGGTTTCAGGAGCCTGCAGATATCTTTCTGACCATTCCAGCATATTTTCCAAGGCGGCCGAGGCTTCCTTTAGTTGTGCAATTTTCCTTTTAGTCTATGCTTGTGCTCTTAGTAGTGGTGCGACTGTCTACTTTATAATGAACATTTCCTCATATAATTACTTCATGGTAGCCTCTAAAGTAACTAATTCCCTTTGAATAGTGATTGGTAATTCGTTGGCCTGAGCGGTTGTGAAATGAAGCCTTTGGATTTCTGCTTCAAATGCCTTATTTACTTGTTCAGACTGAGTTTCCTTCTACTCGGAGGCTTGGAGTTTGTTTTGTAGAGACAAAATCTCTCTACTCTTTCTACTGACGTTTTCCTCTGTTGTTGCTGCGAAGGTGGTCCCTGCTGATGTGATCTTGATTGGACTAATCCTGGTATCTAGGACTATATCCTTTTCCATGGTAACTGCGAGGGGCTCAGACGGATTTCGTGCAAGGAATTTTCTTTTCTCTTGTCTGATCTTGTGTGTGAACTAGTCATATGTCAACGTTGTCAGGTCTAAAATCTCATCTTCTCGTTCCTCTGAGATGCCAAGTTCTAAGAGAGAAAAGTGCAGACTCGTCATGGGAGTTGTTTGGGGTACCTCAATATGAGGAAGCTATGTTTTCTCCCTAGTCTTTGGGGGTAACTTCTTGCTTCCTTCTGCTTCCTTGGAAGAGCCTTCCTGTGATTTCTAGTTTTCTTCCTCCTTCTTCCTCTTCTCGGCCTCTTCTTTATCCTGTTCTTCCTTTAATATGCACTCGACCTCTTTTTTCTTTTTTCTTATTCTTCCTTCTTCTTACGTTCCTCTTCCTCTATTTTCTTGCAGGCTTATTCTACCTGCCTTCTCTTCTGTTCCTCCTTTTGTTGTTATTTCTGCTATTCCTCTATTTTCTTCTTTTGCTTGTCTTCTTCTTGCAGTCGTGCCAGGGAATCTTGGGTTCTTTTGAGTTCTTCCTCCCTCGCCTTTTTCTTAGCTTCTTGATGTGCCTTGGCCTCTTTTTCTCTCTTTTCTTGTTGTTGCCCGTATCATTCTTTGGCTTCTTAGTTTTGGAAGATGAGGCTCCTCCTATCGGGTCCTTTCCTTTCATCATGTCGACACTTTCTTCCATAGTTTGATCATCTTGACCCCCTTGATACTTACTCAAGTCAGCTGATTCTTCTGGCGAGGCTTCCATGTCTTTGTTGTACCATTTCTTGACTTGCTCTTCAACAGGGCATTCAGTGTGTTGGTATTTCCAATTGAACTTGGCCGATTTGCAATGTGTAGGGATGATCCTTTCGGGATCATATGATCTGTGGGCGAAGGTCAGGAAATTAAAACCTTTGGTTTCCTCCATCTCTGCTTCTACTTCTTTGAAATCCTTAACCGTGTAGGCGCTGATAGTGAGCGGGACAGTGGGACATGGTTTCTGTTTTCCTTTGCTGAAGACCTTGGAAAATCTACTCGTCATTTGGTAACACACCTCTTGTAAGAGTATTTTATCAGTGACAAACTGGGGTAGTGCGTGAGGTGCCTTGAATCATCTGAATACTTTGATAAAAGCACTTTCTGCAATGGGAAACCAGTTGGCCACTTGGGTTATTTTTTCCATGGCTCACCTGGACATGCACAGGGTGTCTTTGCCGAAAATATTTATGTAGAGTGCATGAATGAAATTATGCAAGATTGATTCTATATATTGCTTGTATTTGGAAGCCCAAAACACACTTAAGTCTTTGTGGATTGGTCCACCATGCTTCACATCCCAGTTATGCGACCATCCTTCAAACTGATATCTTGTGCATACTACGTCCAAAAGGTAGTAATACATGTAGAATTCAGATGTGCATCCTTCTTCTCGTGCCTGTGCTGCTGATATGTTTGACATGAGGTCCACTACTATCAGGTTATCCTAGTTGAACCGGGTGCCATATAAAGTGATAGCATACATAAGTGGGACCCAAGTCCCATTGAAAGTAGTGGCATCTGGTCGGTTGTACATCCTACACATCATTGTTGCCACAAGTTTGTATACTTTTCTGAGGCCCTCTATTTTATATTCCTAATCCTTTTTCACCTTAAACTTCTTGGGGTCCTCCCACCATCCCTTCAAGGTCTCCGGTATTGGTACTTCATGAGTGGCTACCCAATCAGCCTTAAAATATTTCTCTCTGATGGGGAGTACATAGTAGACTTCTGAATCTTTCCCCATCAGGTTAGCAAACGTCTTCCCTAAGTGATCACGGATGACCCAGATCCTGGAGTCAACTTTCTGGAGGATCCATTCAATGACCTCTACACATGGGAATATGGTTGGATGAGTGCCTGCGTAGTGAAGTTTGGATCTCTTGACCTGAATATACACTTGCCGGTCTGTGACGTCTTTTGGGAACTCAGGATTTGTGAACTCCTGATATACTTGGTACCAAGTAATTTTGTCTCCTTTCCCAAACACACAAGTAGTGTCCCCATAGATAGGGGTGGGGAAGGAAGCGTGCCTTCTTCTGAGATCTCTATCTCGGGACTCTTGTTTTTTTTATGAACTGTCGGAGGCTCCATATCGCTTGAGGCTAAAGAGATGGAGACACACTCAAACTTGGCTTCAATATCCCCTAGCATGTCCATAATAAAATCCCATGATACGATAGACGACATAATCACAAAATGTTGACTGACTAAAATTCCAAATGAACTGACTACTCTAGTTAGGTCATTGTGACCCCTACCAACTATTATCTGAAGAAATGGTGAGGTTTTCTACTTAGAGACCTTGTGACTAGATCGCACTAGCGTGAATTCTCAGGAAACTGTGACCTTGCGACTTGGTGACTTGTGACTAGCTCACAAAGTCGCAGATTGGGCGGTTAATTGGAAATTAGTGACCTGGCGACTTCGTGACCAAGTCGTGAGGTCACTGGGTCGCAGGGTCACTGAGTCGTAGAGTCACATTAGGGCTTTTTTGAGATTGTGACCCACGGGGAATGAATTGCAAAGAGGGAAAAACCTCCAAGGGTGATGGGAAAATCTAAGTTTAAAGGCCTTCCCAGGTAGCCAAGAGGGGTGCTTGAAGTAAACTGAGGCAAGGTAAGGCTCAGAAGAGGAGGCAGAGAGAGGTGAGCATGAGGGGATTGGAAACCTTAACTAGAGGGCTGGTGAGGACCTGGAATGAAGCCAAAAGGGAATTAATAGGCTAGGGTAGGGGTAGGTGAGGCAACCTTTAATCAAAACAGGAAACAACAGGAGGATTAGGCTACTTACCCGGGAAAAATGTGATTCAGTTGGCTTGTCAGAGGTGTTATTGTCTCTGTCGTGCAGGTCGAATGTGACCTACACGACCATTTTATTTATAAAGGGGTCGCACGTGCAATCATTTAATGCAGGTTGCTAAGTCACAAATCAGGGTTGGTTGAGGGGAGATGTGATCTTGCGACCTTGCGACCCTGTGACTTGGAGGTCGCTAGGTCGCTAGGTCGCACAGTTGCAAATGTGAATTTTTAAGCCAGGATGTGACCTTGCGACCTTGCAACCTAGGGGTCGCAAGGTCGCTAGGTCGCACAGTCACAAATGTGAAGTTTTAAGCCAGGATGTGACCTTACAACCTTACCTAAGGGTCGCATGGTCGCAAAATGTGTTGTTTTATGAGTTTTTTGACTTTGCCACTATGCGACTAGTTTTTTAGAGAACAAGTCATGGACCAAACTTTGTGGGAATAATGCATGAAAAGGGACTTTCTCAAGGTTCAAGGCTGAGGGTGCATCAGAATTACCTTTACCAAAGAGATCAGGGGCTCTGAAATTTTAAGATGGGACTAGATTTTGGAGGTTGTTGTAGCGGCTACAACACACCATAAGTAGAAAAAGACACTGCAAATATTTTGGACGAGGGAAATATTGAACAATTTTATTGGACAAAAATAAAGCATTTCGAGCTTTATATGTTTTTCAATGGACAAAAAGAAAGAATTATGAGCTTTTTATGCTTTTCAAAATTCAAAACCATGTTATTATTTTTACTGCCTTGATTATTATTGCCATGACACATTTACTACCTTGATTAGTATTTCCATGAAACAAATTATGTTAAACAAGAAGTTTTCCAGGTGATTTATAAATTTTTTTGTTGCAAATACACTTGCTTAAGTTGCTTTTGTATTGATGCATGTTGTAGTCACAGTGAAATCTAAGTAGGAAGAACCAAATTTAAATGCTTTTCTTTTGCAATGTATACTTTTGAAAAGAAAATACCAACATGGATTCTACAAAATTTATGGTAATGTGAATTCCACATTAAATAAATAAATAAAGATGATAAACTTCCAATAAAATGAATCCAATGTGATCTGTTGGTTAAAGATGGTATATAGTTAACCATGAAACAAATTCATTCATTTGGGCAGTTCTAAAGAGTATCGATACTCTTCAAGAAATATGTTTGTCTGAAATAACCCAGCCTGTGAATGTTGTTAGGATGCCATGCCAAAGACTCAAGAGTTCCTATTTGATGGAAGGGCAACAAGTTCAAACCCTTATCATTTATGTTCCATGTTTCTTTGTAGCATATGTGTGTAGAAGTGTGATGCCACACGTTGGTATATGACCATGCCATGTCAATCAATCCATGTCATCAACATTGACTGACATGATAATAGGCATATGTAAATTGACTTCATAGTTCCAACAGTGCCATCCAAAAAATTATGTCAATCAAATGTATATGGATTGACATATTTTTTTTAATAAATTAATTGAAACAGAGCTCATGTAGTTTTCACATTTCTATATTGATGCTATGATCATTGTAGATATATTTTTGTCATCCCAATAATATTCAAATTCATTCAGTTTCAAAATCCATTATAAAACACCTACCACGATATAGAAGCTTGAACAAACAAGTAATGCAAAAGATAAGTACATAGAAGAAAAAATTTTAAAAAATCCCTAAACAGTGTTCGATGTGAGAAACAAACCTTTGTTGTATCTAGTAAGAGTCCTTCATCCTTGTATAAAACTCTACAGTGCATGAGAGCACAAAACATTTTGGGGATCAAGCACAATAGCTTTTATAAAACATTCAAATTCCTTTGGAATGAGACCTTGTATATGGAGACAAATTCCTTTTCCAATGTGAGGCTCGACATTGGTAGGCTCTGTTTCCATAAAAATTTCATACATACCAAGTGCATTTGAAAACGTATTCCTTGATCGTAGTATATTGGCATACAAAAACACATCCTTCCTTTGAAACCTTCTAAGTCATTAGGATGAAGGGGAGGAGGCACGAAGAGGAGCAGAAGTATAAGCAGGGTTGGTACTAGAATTACTGCCCAATGAAGGATGACTCACTGCTCCATCACAATTCAAAGGAAATGGCATCTTTGAGTTCTCATTATCGCTTTCAACATCATTCCACTCCTTTCTGGCATTCACTATCTAAGACTAAGGAGATTGAGTGACTTGAGGTTTTTTCCATGCCATAACTAGACCCATTCCACTCTTCAACGCCCCTAGTTTTCCATATTTCTCCACTTCACAACCTTTCTTGGCCAAAATGAAAAACCATGCCCATGATTACAAACTTATGTAAAAAATAAAGTCATATAGTAACTTCGTTGAAAGCCATTACCAAAAAGAGATTGAATACATTATAGGGTTTAAGTTATTCTATGCAAATGAAATCCAATCTTGGAGACCAAATTCTTTGTCATGTATTTTATTTTGTATTTGGAGGTGGAACTTTCTCTCCACATATTTGGTCCCAAAACCAAAATAGCCTCTTTCTAAGCATGTTCATACACTATTATTCTCCCCCATATCTTCTTGAAGCACACTTGACTACCAATGTCCTCTTAAACATAAAGGAACAAAGGGGACTTATAAAAGAAGAGTCATCAATCCTGGCAAAATCTTGGAAAGCCCGAAGATATTATTGATAATTAGAAAATATCACAACGATTATTTTTTTTCAGTGTTATATATGAAACCCTATATTTTATCTTTTACCGACTAATTTTCAAATTTAAAGATATCAATTATTGACATGATATTATTATCTTTTCCCAGATGCATGTATTATTTCATCATCTTAATGTTGGAACCAATTCTGCTCAATATTGGTATTAGACTAAGTCATTGAGGTTCTTTTGAACAACCCAAAAAATTTCCTTCCAGTTTGGTTGCATCACAGTTGACAGCAATAAGCAAAAAAAAAGTTAGAATAGGTAGTCGAATATAAATTACAAGTCAAAGTTGGAATCAATTGAATGTTGGTTAAGACAAAAGTCTCTTTTATAAATTGTTGATTATGATTTTCAATTGACAGAATCTAGGTTTTAATCTGCACCCTGCACTCTTCATTATTAGTCCAGGTCCTAGCACAACTTCGGGAATCTATGAAGATATCATTAACTATAAAATCACTACCATGAAAGGCTGGGAAAATGGACACTCCCTTTTTTACATCAACATGGTAAGAATTTTTCACGATTGAGTGGAAAGAGTATCTCCAAGGAATATTCCATAGGAGGACATCATTCAACCAAAAATGTGTGTTTATCCTATGGTGGCCACTATCTCCATCAAGGAAAAGACTCGGATAACCATTGGATATTGAAGCAATACAAGATGGGCAATCTACTCTACTATCAAACGTTAGAACTTAGCTAGCATAACTAAAGAAAAAAAGCTTCTAATCAGACCCAATATCCATATACATGGTTGAATGAAAAGAGTATCATCTAACCTGCATTATATGCATATCCTATAGTGGGCACTATCTCCACCAAGGTAAAGACTCTGTTGACCGTTGGATATGCAACCAATGCAAGCTACACAACATAGTCTACTGCTGAAAGTTATAGTTAGAAACAAATTGAATGTGTGTATAACCTTGTTCAGGTAAAACATTAGCTAGCAATGTCAACAAAAACAAGATTGTAATCACATCAAATCTCAATCATGGTTTGTTTATAAATTTTGTAAGGGAGAATCCTCTTCTCCATATTATTGAATATTATTTTAAGTATAGAGGATCTACATTTAACTGCACACCCTACACCCTTCTTCATTGGTTCATTTTCTAGGATGGATTGGAAGTCACTACCATGAACAAGTTGGTAAATGAAATTCCTTTTATCACAGCAAATGGAAATCATTCTTGACAATTGAAGAAGAGTATCTCCTAGACATATGCCAAAATAGGAAACCATCCAACCTGTAGTGCATGAATATCCCATGGTGGGCACCATCTCCACCTAGGTTAAGACTCCAAGTTGGTATATGTTCTAGGTTCTTTTTATTTTGTGCAAATGGAGGGGGTGGTTAGCTGGTAAGATAGAAGTCCCTTCTCTAGATAGTTGAATGTGATTTTCAGTTGAGAGGACCTGGATTAAAATGCACACTCTGCACTCTTCTTCACTAGTCCATGTTCTAATAACTGCATATATGATTTAATATAAAATCACTACCATGATCAAGAAGTAAAATAGAAATTCCTTTTATCATATCGAAATGGAAATCACATTTCACAATTGAAAGGAAATAGATCTCCCAAACAACTCCACAGGAGAAAATCATCCAACCTACTATGTATGCATATCCTACAGTAGGCACTATCTCCACCAAGGTAAGGACATTGTTTACTATTGTATTTGTTATCAATCCAAGTTGGGTAATCTATTCTACTACCATATGTTATAGTTGGATACAAACTGAACATGTGTATAGCCCTATTCGGGAAAATTTTTAGCTAGCATAGTTAACAAAAACAAGCTTGTAATCAAATTAAATCTCAATCATTATCTAGATATAAGTTGTTAAGAAATAGGGTTATGCATTTTTTTTAAGATGGTAATATAGAAATATCTTCTCCAAATTGTTGAATGTGATTTTTCAGTTGATAGGGCCTAGGTTTAATGCACACTCTACAATATTCTTCTTTGGACCCTACTCTAGCCTCTAGGATGGCTTTGTAAATATACACAAGTCATCTCATTGACTATAAAATCACTACCATGATCAAGTGGGAAAATGGGAATTCCTTTTATTACATAAAAATGGAGTGCATTTTTCACTATTGAATGGAAAGAGTATCTCCTAGATTGATGCCATAGGACAAAAATGTCCAACCTACAATGTATGCATATCTTATAGTGGATACTATCTCCACAAAGGTAAAGACCCTACTAACCATTGGATGAGAAATCAATCCCAGCTGGGAAATATACTCTACTGCCAATTTTTATAGCCTATACATGTAAAAAATTTAGCCAACACATTCAACAAAAACAAGCTTGTAATCAAATCCAAATCTCAATCATAGTTATAAGTGGTAAAAAGGTAAGGTCATTTTTTTTTAATTGGTGAAGTTAAAAGCTCAAATTTATTTCTACCACATGTCATCGTGGTTTGGAAGGTTTGCACCAACCATGTTGTGTTTGTCATAGCAATCTGAGTGACTCAAGCTCTCTCCAATTCACCTTCCCAATAAGGGAGGAAGAACAATAAAATCTCATTATCTTGTATATACATATCATAGGGGATTTTAAAGCATGTAAAATAACAATCACTACATAGTGATTCATTAGTTTATTTCCTTTTTCATCCTGTCTCTTAAATATCACATTATTCCCATTTAATAAACAAGATGGCAATGCTCACTGTATGGCAGTTATTGTTTGCCTTTAAAGTACACCCAACCTTCTTTATGATAAAAACCCTAGAAAGGAAAAATGGTTTTTTCTCTTGTTTAGTTATAATATTTTCCCTTTTTTTCAACTCAAGGACCTTATCCTTATAATAATAAAAATCTGAAAATTGTTGACATAAATAAATCTATTTTCTTTAGAAGGTTACAATAGATCTAAGAAAATCCTATATCAAAAAAATACATAAGAAACATACCTTGTAACAGGAGCGAGTGATCTTCCAAGTCGACTTGCATGGAATTCTGACATTAGATGATAAAATCCCATCACTCCCAATAGGAGAATCAAAGTAAGTAAAACCAAGATTACTCCCCCCATGGTCATTCTTAAATGTGAAAATATTCCTGCTCGAACACATAGGTGACTTGATCGAATCCCTGAGACCGCAATAGATTTATTTGGACTTCTCGGGAGTGGCAGGAGTGGTTGGACCAACGAAATCTTCCACAAAGATTTTGTTTCTCAGCAATGTGGAGTGTGCACAAATAGAGGATGAAGATACATCGTCACGACCCTCGGCAGTGGAGAGAGTGAGCGAAGGCAAAGGCTGAGGCTATTTTCGATGAGGGAAATTCCATTGAGCCCAAGCCCTGTTATGCTGGGAAAGAACCTATCACTGTATGTTGTTCTGCAAGTGGGGGAGGGGGTTTTGGGACTGGAATTTTCTCTCGAGAGGCCAGGATAGCTCACTATTGTTTCTAAGTGCAAGGAGCTTAGATACATTCTAGGAGGCAAATTCAACCATGATTTCTTGCTTCTGGAATCCATTGCGCTAAGTAACACTATTGTTCAGTCTCTACAAAATGGAATTACAATGATTTTGATTTCATGATACAATTAAAAAGACCATAAGGAACAATATAAATTCAAGCGCAATTGCCTATTTTAGGAATCCCGCCGGGGAACATTTTTGTTCAGACCCTTACAAATGGAATCACAATGGACTTTGTGACGCAATTAATAATACCATAAAGAAAAATATAAATCTTCTTTGGGAGATTTTAGGCTCCATCTACGATAAGGATTCCATTATGATGTTTTCCATATCATAGGGAGTTGGGGTTTATATCTCAGTTAAGGATTGCAAAACAAGTCCATTAACAAAATATCATAATGGTAATATGGGAACATTAATTAGTGTGTATTGTATAATAAGAATGGGTTTTATGGATTCTACTATGGATGGGGAAGGAAAACAAGACCCTTAATTCCTAAATAAAATTTCTCTAGTTTAATGGACGTGAATAAGGCCTCAAACCACCACAAATATCCTATCAAAGATATATTTATCCTTCAAGTGTGTTAAGGATGCTATTTGAAGGTTTTTTGTGCCATAGTTGGGACTTGGGGCCTCTAAGTTTGGCCTCAATATCATTAGGAGGTTTTTTGCACCATGTGTGGCACTTGGGACCTTAACCATGGTCAAGGATGGATCATAAGGTGCTTGGGTCATATTTGAATCTTCCCATGATCAATCTTCTTGAACAAGTATTTGAATTACCACACAGGACTTCTCTATGGGATATTTGGCCTCTATGGGGGATCTTTGTCACCATTGTTATTATTTACATGATAAGAATGGGTATTTGGGAATTTAATATCTCAAGGGAAGGAGAAAAGAGGACCTTAGTCCCTAAATAAAGCTTATAGAGTTCAAGGAACATGAATCAACCCTAAAACAACCACAAAGATCCTCTTCAAGGGAGATTCATATTTCAACTTATATATGGGAGTAATGACATGTTATTCTACATAAAGAGACACAAAAATTGTTAGTATGTATGATTTTCTAATAATAGTGTGTGCACATTCTAAGAATGTGAATGCATTATTATAATTTGTCCACATTTTTCTAATGCATGCATCTATAGAATTTTTTATAGAATAATATGGTTTTAGAGTAATCTATATTTATATTAATTAACCAAGTTTAAATCAACATACTTTGAATTCAAATTAATAAAATCATTGTCTCTATGAATCTAGTGCAATAATGAACCATGGTATGTAACAACACCGTTAAAACCCCACAAATTCATAATTTATTCGACTCAGTTTTAAGCCTTTGAATTTAATTCTTTGTGAATGTGATCAAAGGATATAACCTTGAAGGTTCTAATCAACTCCGCAACTCTAATCATCTATTAATACAATAAATAAATATTCAAGGAAGTATAACCTTTCAAACAATTAATAACAACCTTTGAATCCCGTATCACTTGTAAGTTCATATTGTTGAAGTGACACAATTAAACTAACTAACATAAATGATTGATTTGTATTATTGTAGTACTTTGTAGGTAGTCGTATTTTTGTTCCTAAACTAAATTAGTCATTCATGTTAGTCATTTTTAATTACATTACTTATTATCTAGTCGTACATTTTAACCCGGGACTAAATTAGACACTTATGTTAGTCGTTTTTAGTTGGCTATAGGATTGGTCATTTTTGGTAGTATTTCACTTGGAAAAGTTGTGGTGACTAACATTTTTAGTCACCTGGTCACTAATTTCATCATTTTCTACCAATGTTTCTTTCCATAAATCATAAGAAAATGTATACACGGCCAACTATAATGTGTTATGGCAATTATCTTTGTAACATGATCTTGAAAATCGTGTGTTAGAGTGTTCGTAAATCAAGTTTCCTCTACCATTTTTTGTATTACACTCTCAAAATAAATAAAATCATTAGTGATTTAGTGGTGGGGACTAGTTTAGTAACTAAATCAATTCGTGACAGAAATAGCTAAAGATGTTTACACATAACATTTATTTATGATTGTTTACAGTTATTGTTTACAGTTTCAAAGCTACTTGTGATAATTGTCACAATGTTTTTTATTACTATATATATGCATCATAATTGTTTCTAAACTTGTACGATTTTCAAGTTGTGCAGAAATTTCAACTCATAATTGTGAATCAAAGAAATCATTGACAGAGTTTTGGCAATTTAAGATAAAAAATACACTAAAAAATGTTTCAAAACATAGTTTTGATAGGCAACAACCTTATATTTTATCAAAAAATTATGTTTGTGTGCCACATATTTCAATGATATTAAATCAATACAAATTACACAGTAAGTAGACAAGATGGTTTTGCATTATCGGTACTTATTTCCATTACTTCTTTTAAATGTTGGCTTTGTTATTTTCAATTGCTATTTATTAATAGTGTCGTATGTGGTAGTTTCCACACAAAGCATAGAAACATCTAGTAATTAAGGCTGGAATAGTAAATTTAAAAACTATGGGACATTGGAAACGAGTATAAGTAGCAGATAAATGAAGAAAGATATTTGCACTTATACAATAAACCAATCAATATTTGAATATGCCAATGGTAAAGAAGATAAACATAGACAATTTCACTACTGGATACTTTCTTGGTCTCACATCTCTGTGGATTCAGCATTATTCAACAGTTCATTTTCTCAATTGCTCAGGTTCTTTAGCAATTTTATCTACAACGTATTTATTTTTTTGTAGAATTGTTTACGGATTTGTATTTGCTCATTTTGCAGTCTATGAAGACAAAAAAAGTAGCAAAAAAATTAATACATTCAGTAGTCATTACATTGTATCAATTTACTATTTATTTTTCTTTTTCCTCTCGAATTTGCATTTGCTTTGTTCTAATAAGCTAAATTCCATCTGAACAAAGAACCAATGAAATTTTTGCATTTTATAATGTTAAGAAAATACTGCATATAGTTCAAAATATGTTTACATAGTATATATTTTATTGGATTTGCAAAAAATCAAGTATTCATTATCGAAAAAGGACACACAAAGAGTAGTTGAAGCAAGATAGAAACAAAAATACCTAAGTGTTGCATAGCATTATTCATCTTCTACACTAGTTGTTGGTGCAGCATCATTCATGATTATAGGAAAGAGGAAGAATCATGTTTCTAGAAAATTGGTTATTAGTGAATCAATGAATTGTCAAGATGAGCAAGATAATTTTCGCCAATTCTTTTCGGACCAAACACATATAGTTCAAACATCAAAGTCCAAAGCTACCATGAATAAAGAAGGTATTGAACATGCTATAGTCATGCAAAGTGAAAACAGTGAACCACCTAACTGGGTTACTAATTGTTTAGCAAAGAATGAGAAAATAAGGGAGAAAATTGTAGAAGATGAAAATATTTATGATGAAAGTCGTGTCACATTGAAAAATCCAAAATATGATAGGACCAACCAAAAAAATATGAGTTGAAAATGTTAAGGTTGAAAATAAAAATATTATTGATAAAAACATGTGGATATTGATATTTCTAGCGTTGAAATGATGAGACTCATGGTATTGCAACAATCTACCAATGATGCATTTAGTCGAAATGTTATCAAAATGCTTGCAGAAAATCATCTACTAAAAAACAAATTAAAAAAGCTACTATATATTGCAAATCCAGTTCCTATGTTGATGACTCCATTGTCAAGTTCTACTGTTGCACTTCTACAACCATTTAACAAGGTTGTGAATCTGCTTAATGTAGTGAAGGCATATATCCTCAAGAACATATGCCAAATACTAGAAATTATTGATGATGCATGGCTAGCAATTTTCGATTTAATGTGCTTGCAAGAGAAACTAATGATATTTATGAAATTTTTTAACAATAATCTTACCAAATACAAGAAGTTTGCTGCCAATTAATTAAATACTTTCAATCAAAGTCTAGAAATGTTTTTTTTCTTCCGGAAAGCAAAATCAACAGCGACCATATATTGAACGAGTGAAGCAATTGAAAGCCAGATGGGAGGAAAGGGTCATTATACTTGAGAATATCAATTATTCATGTAGTGACCTATGAAAAAGGAGAGGTAGTGTGTATCTCAATAAAATGGATATTATAAAATTATTATCTAATTTGCGCATGCTACACAATTCTCAGTTAATTTCAAATGATAGGTTAAACACTGCATTGGAGAGAAAAAATAGAAAATGGTAGCGGACTTTGATATCATTATTGAATTTACTGAAGAATGTATTGAAATGTGGCTAATTATTTTTTCCAATTTCAATAAGCAAAATGGTAGGTGGGTTATCGAGGAGAAAGAATAAGCCAGGGAAATTGAAAAAGATAGTTTCACTAAAAACGTGAAAATGGAAGTTACAGTTGCCTCCAACAAAGAATACATTGAAAAAATGGTGAACATGTTTCTAGAAAAAATTGTCAGCTCGTAATACATGTTATGCGGAATTGTGATCTACGGGTAAACCAAATTTCCTAAGTGTGGTGCTAGTCACTTAGAACAACAAAGGAAAGAATTTACTATCACTTTCTCTAAAATAAGCAAATATACATAATGGTGAAAGAACCTACTTGTGATCCAAGTGCTTCTCCTTCTCATTTTTTCACTATTGATGTCGCCCTCAATCCAACTCAGATCACCGGATCGATTCCTGCAAACACAAATAGAGAACAACAAACAACATCCATATACATATATCTACTTATCTTATTAAAACAAATCGATTAGATGTGAAATATATATATCATTCAAGAATCCATTGCATAAGAAATAGAGACATATAGAGACATATATATGGGAAAATGAACATAAATAATTATTAAAGAGTAGAAGGGGGAGATTACAACCAATGATGGATTTGCTGCCACCATCTCCAGCTTCATCTTAACCTCATCACATCCAACATCATACTAGCAGCATATATATACTTTCACTCTCTCAAATGAGAATCCAACAACATTTCTTTACCAAAATGCTTCTTCCCCTAGCACTAGAATGAGTGCTCGATTTATATGGAAACTGATGGTAGTTTCTCAATGAATGACTTTCTAATAATATGAAATACATGTTCCCAAGTTCAGAGGTGTTAGATAGACACTTGTATTCAAAGTTTGATACATATGAACCCTTCTAGAAGGCACTGGCCATGTAGAGATTCCTGGAACAATGATAATTCCACTCCTAGGTGACCAACGCACTCTTGAATGTCGATAAGTGCATTTCAGTGCACCCTTGAATGGAGGATGCTGCATATGCAACGCAATTAGTCCCTTTAAAGGTTGCGCTGGTGAGTCAATAGGTGATATAACATATACTTCAAATCTTGGAAATATCACAATAGAAGCCATGAATGAATTGTTCTTCTCTTAGGGAATATAGCAACTGAAATATGAGGGGATGATAGACCCTATTTCATTAGTCTTGGGGATGATGTCCAGTTTGACCAGGTCATGGGGGATGATGCCTAAATTGAACTATAACAAGTGCCCCCTAAAGCATGAAGTCACAATAATAATAATATATTTGGATGAGATGCTTTACGATGTGATGAGCTGGAACTGAAGCGGAGTGGCGACCCGCATCAATCTTACAATACGTTACATCATGATATTTCTATATTGATCACGAACTGTTGAGGGAGACATTCCCATGCTCAGCACATAAACTATCTAATAATATGTACATAGTTCAGAAAGTCATCTACTTGTAAGGTCATGCCCATGTTCGGATGATGATCTGTATGTAAGGTCATCATACAAATAATGTGTACAACAATCTTGAAATCGCAGCCCGGATGGATGAAACTAGATACGGCGTCCTCTTATCTCATTCACCTTATCGTTCAGATACAAGTCTAGCCATGTGAATATATGATTTGTAGTCGAACAAGGTAAGACATTGTTTGAATACCATCCAATGATGTGAGTTGTTAACAAACGCAAGAGAACCACCATTGATGTTAATGGTTCTCAAGGTACTGTAGTACAGTTTGTAAGGCGTGAATAGATGATTTGATGTTGAACGCCAAAAAAAATATTTTAGTCAAAGGTCCAAAAGCAAGGATCTTGTCGATGATGTAACAAGCCTCATGGTACTGGAAGATTGTGTTTCTAAGTAAAATTTCCTGGATGATGATTTGATGTCGACAGGAAGCCACTTTATCACGAAATGACAGTTACTAATTTCAAATACAAAATGTGACTTGATATAGCAATGTTCAGGGATGACTGTCATGAAAATGAAGGTTTATGAGTATTGCAGAAGGATGAGTATTTACTGGATGACTTCTCTTGAACATATCAGCAACACTGAGATGATTTGGCAGCATTGACCCAAAACCGAAGTGAAGGTATGATGAACCATAGGTATGAATGAACCGTCAAGAAGATTACCCAACCCAAAAGTCACGATGATGGAGTGAAGTGTCATGTTCAAGAGCGACCTGCTACCATAAAAGTGTTATGTTCGCTTTCCCAAATTTTCCCCGATCATTTGTCGACCAGTACCTCTTTATTTTTTAACAAGCTTGAGGAAGCTAACATATGCTTGATCTATAATTCAACCCTTCGGGCAAATACGCATCACTATTTAAAAATTTAATGAGTCTAGTGATAAATGAAACTCGATTCTTGCCATGATTAATGAGCCCGTCGCTATTTTATGTTTTAACGAACCTAACAGCAGTGATATCCCGGTACTTTTTCATATTTAGAGAGTTTGAAAAAGAGGAAAAAAGAAAACTCCATGAGTCATTTTTTGTAAATCTGTCGCTCAGATCCGAAAAAGTGTAAAATAATATCTAAGAGAACCTCCTAGTCATGTTCGACTAAGGTTTTCCTTTTTCATAAATAATCTATCTCAGTCCGAAAAAGGGTTAAACTTATACTGAGTAGATGTCGTTTCATTTACTTTTACGAGCTCGAAAATACAAGTGCTCGACAATCTTTTCACATTATCAGATTCTGAAAAGAGCTGAAAGAGGACTCCATGGGTTCTTTTTTCCCTGTTATCGAAGCTCAAAAAAGAGATAAAAGTGTGCTTCAAGTCCTTTTTCATTTTTATCAAAGCTAGAAAAATAAGGATAAAAGTATTCTTTGTGGTCAATTCATTATTGAATAAGTGTGCACAACTAATATGCTATATCATCTATAAAACCTGTTCAGAACAACATCAAATGGATTAAAAATACCTATTTCATAGCAAAAAATGAACAAAACCCATAGTCACAACATTAAATATGATTTGAAAATAATCAAATGACTAATTAAAATAGTTTTTACCATTCATTTTTACCATTTTAAAGTTACCATTTGGATTTTGGAGCTCTGAACCAGTTTTTTCCCCTTAACTTCAACAGCTTCGTTCAATCCAGGTTGGAGCTATGAACCTTCTCCTTCCTTAAATAGAATTTATGTTTCATTTCATTGCAATTTTTAGGGTTTTGGGCCTCTTAGGGTAAATTTATTTTAAAATGAGGGCCATGCACCCTTGAATGTCGAAAGGTACGTTGCAGTGCACTGGAATTGAAGGCCAAGTGCACTTGCAATAAACTGTCCCTTGACCTGGGGTGCATTGGGTGCAATTCCCAATTTTTTTTGCAGTGTGCCCAAATTTTGCCTTTTTTTTGCATGAAATGGATCCTTATGAGTCTTATTATTGTGTTTCAGGGATTCATTAAGCCAAATTGACGATTACATGGAGAAAAAGAGAACATGAGGAATAAAACATGATTTCCCTAAATGATCCGAGTATGTTAAGAACCCTCGGAGACTGTGGGTTGCTAAAGTACTTCAGACAACATATGGAACTATTGGAGTTCCTTGTTCGTTCATAAGATCTGGCGATAGAGGCATTTCACATTGGGGAAAAAGTAGTCCCAATATTAGTGAAGGATATCTATTTTCTCACAGGATTATCAAGGGGAGGTTTGCCCATTTCTCTTTCAGGGTCTTCTCTCGGAGGAGAGACGATAAGATATTATATATTGAAGTACTGCAATCCAGGAGCTGAAATTATTAAGGACGGGAAAATAAACATCCGTGATGTTCGTGACTTTCCATTTAGGACCATCCTATTCACCATCGTGAAGTTTGTTGGTACTGCTACACTACATGTAGCAAATAGATCTTACATGTAGTATGCACTAGAGTGCTTGGAACCAACAGTTTTCAACTGGGTTGAAGATTTTCTCTCTCACATGAAAGAAAAGTTGAGCAAGGAAAAGGGAGGAAGGAAGAAAAAAATCAACTATGGTTTGATCCTCATTTATTTTTTCTTAGAGAATATTCCATTGATGCAGCCTCAGCATGTGACGTTGGGTATATCTAGCCCTAGAGATCCAAGGATACAAAGATGAGTAGAACTGATGGCTAGACATGCTGAAAATTGACCATCGTGTTCTCGACTCCATTCTTCTCCTGGTTTAGGCAACAGATGGTCACCATTGATGAGTATGCATATGCAGGCGTCGACTTCCGAGGAGATCCATATTTTTCTTTACCAGACGATGCTCAATGGGGTGTAATTGGTAAGAATGTTTTTACCATGTTTTTTGATTCTTTAAGGTTTATACATGTTTTTTTGTTTTGATTTTTCCCAAGAATAAACTAAAGTTTTGATGTAATGTAGATGTAGGTTGAGTTCGGCCAGTGGGATAGCTAAACCAGGGAACGAACAAGCCAGCAGAGAGGGTTGTTGGGAGAGCAGTCCTTCAGGATTTAGATATGGCTGAGACTCTTGCTGAGCTATAGCAGCACATACAGGGGTTGACTCTTAGAATTTCAGATTTCCGGATCGAAGAGTTACCCATAAGACTGTACGCCATACTATTGGTGTTCCTAACCATTAGATGCAATTTTTGCGTAGGATAGCTAGATCAATAGCATGTTATCACGAGCATCACTAGTTTACTTTTGAAATTTTGCATACATTTTGAGGTTAGATGACCAATGTGTCTTGGGCACAAATTTTGTAAAAACCAATAACTCTCTATCTATTTTTTTCAGTGTTTTCCTATTTTTATTGCGCATTCCTATTCAATTATCTGATGTGAATTGAAAATATGTCTTCACATGTGTTGCAAATGTCTGTTTATAACATAATTCGCTAAAGAATCAGTTAATGTGTTCAATTTTTTGGAAATGTGTTGATATTGAATGAAATCAAAATGTCTTTCCAAAAGTTGAACTCTTCGGAACATACGATGCAGTGTTGGATTTCTGACAATATAAACACTAGTAAGTTGCAATACCACAAGTTGCAAGTCTAACCTAATGATTATGTGATTAATACCAAATGAAATGGCATCATAGAGAAGTTCTATCAATGCATTATACTCAACGATATTGTTTGTAGAACGACCAATACAAATCCCTTGAAAACTCACTAAATCGTCGTTCGAAGCGAAAATGGCCCACAATGTAGAGGATAGATTATGCATACTTTGACTAGAACCATCAGCATACCCAACGAATGGTTCCAAAGATTCAGACATCTGCGATGAAATGTAAAGAAAATTACTAACTTCAAGAAAACTCTAGAAAAATAAACTAGGATAGTAAATGCAAATCAACATGTATACAATATAATACAATAGTTTACTACGCTCATGTTTAATCATAGTAACATTTGAGATACAACCCATTTCGGGGCTGCGTCAATGGAATTCCATCGTAATCTACCAACTCGTAGGCATCCTTAGCAAGAACTATTTTGACAATATAGGGGCCATACCATAACATCTCAAATTTCCCTGTACCTATTACATCAGCTTCCTGATCATAAAGAAGGACCAGGTCACCCTTTTAGAAGATGGAGGGTTGGACATGATTTTCCTATTGCGCCTTTATACATCTCTTATGCACTTAGTTGGCCAATGTGGCTTCATGACGCATTTCATCAAGATGGATGAGGTTAAAAAGACATGCTTATTTAGAATAGGTGTCAGGTAACAAGTCAATTGCAAGTTTTAACGATGGTATTTCACATTCGATAGCCAATATAGCTTCCATATCATACACCAATTGAAAGGGTGTAAATCCGGTTGCGTTTCTTACCAAGGTTCGGTACACCCACAAAGCCGAGTATAAGATCAAATGCCAATTTCATTTATGAACTCCTATCATTTGTTGAAGAATTCGTTTAAGAATCTTGTTAATAACCTCAACTTGTCCATTGTATTATGGATAATAAGGAGTAGAAAAATCATGCGACAGTCCTAATTTGTCAGTCAACTCATTCATCATGTGATTTCGAAATTTCTTACCATGATCTGTGACTATAGCTTGCGGAACACCAAACCGTGATATGACATGATTAAAAAAGAATAATATAGTTGTTTCGCCTATGTTGTTGAATGTAGGCTTCACTTTGGCCCACTTGGTAAATTATTCTACTATGACAATATATAACCATGCCCCCTAGAAGAACGAGGGTTGTAGGTCATGAAGTAAATTCTCCATTTTGAAAATGGTCCCACAATGATAACAGGATGCATCGACACTGGCGGTTTGCAGAATTTATGATCAAATATTTGGCACGCATGACAACTTCTGACTGCAAGGATGCAGTTGTGAAATATGGTTGGCCAAAAGTAACCGGCGTGAAGTATCTTCTGCACAGTAGCGTATCGAGGAAAGTGTCCATCACAAGCCTCGACCTGACAATCATTTAAAACCTTCTCAGCCTCCTCATGAGTGAGGCACCTCCTTAAAATTGTATCAACACCACAATGATAAACTGTATCACTGACGATCAGATAGTCTTTGGCTTGGTATCGAATACGTCATTGTTCAGAGCGAGAGGTATCAGGCCGAAAAGTCTAGTTCTAGAGATAAATGATAAAATCCCCATACCAATTATCAAATTATCTAATCATAAATAGAGACTCATCAGGAACTAATGGTTCTAATGTAGTAGTAGTACTATCAGAGGGAAGGTCTCAAAGAAGCTTGGCCAAAACTAAATACTTCTTCGACTTGGATTTGATGAATTCCAAATAAAACTCATGCAAAAGGAAAATCTATTTTGAATACTAGACCCCATCAATTGACATGATAAAATGTAAGTCATGGGGTTGTAATCTGAAATGACAATGGTCTTCCATAACAGAATATAGTGGCAAAATCTTTGGACATCTTGAACAATCGCCATGACAAGCTTTTGTACGTATGAATACTTCACTTCCGTATCATTGATATTATGACTCAAATAATATATCTGATGTTCTATCCCATATTCTACTTGGACCAATACCATATAAATGGTCATATCAGCCATGGTGATATATAAGAAATAATCACTCTAATAATTGGTGCGATACGTCAATGTTGCCCATACAAGTGTATCCTTGACAGCATCAAAAAAAGCTTATGTAACCTTATCTCAATGGAAGGGAATTTCCTTTTTCAAGAACCAAGTAAATCCTTTAGCCATTTCGGCATAGTTGGGTATGAACCTCCTTAGGAAGTTAGCCTTTCCCTAAAGTTTCTGTAACTAAATAAAATTTGATGGCACCGGCAAATCAAGAATAGCCTAGACCTTCAGTGGGTCGATTTGAATTCCTTATTTTGAGACGACGAATCCTAGAAAATGACCATAACCAACACAAAACACACATTTATGTGGATTAACGCATATTTTATAGTGTCATCAGAATAGAAAAATAGCTCTCCAATGCATCAAGTGATCAGTGTGGTTTTGTGAATACACGAGTTAATCGTCTAGATAAGGTTTAACAATGTGCTTGATGTCATTGAAAGCATAATCCATTGCTCTCTGAAAAGTTGCCTCGACGTTCTTTAATACAAATGGGAGTTTTTGATAAGTGAATGTGCCCCAAGGACAGATGAATGTTGTCTTATATTGGTCCTCTGGGCGGATATTGATTTTATTGTAGCTAGAAAATCCATCGATGAACGAAAAAATTTTGCATCCAACACAATCATCAATAATATGGTCGATAAAGGGAGTAGGATAGTTGTCTTTTTGGCAATCAATATTGACATCCCGATAATCAACACATACTCTGATTTTCCCTTGCTTCTTCATGATAGGAACAATGTTAGAAACCCAATCAGTTAGCGGAACAGGGTAAATGAAACCAACACGCAAAAAAATTTCAACTTCTGCTATAATGGAAACGGCCTTCTTCAGATGAATAGGATGAAGGCGTTGATGTACCGATTTGACATCAGGGTACATGTTAATGGTGTGTTCAACGATACTAGTATATATGCATAGAATTTCCTTGTAAGACCAAGCAAATACATCACAAAATTCACAAAAGAGAGAGCGATATGTTTCGAGTTCTGATGGAGAAAAAGACACGCTGACATGAATGCTTTCTACAACGTCAGGTTTGGTCGAAATATCAATAGATATGGTTTCTTCAATATCTGATAAGTTTCGCTCGAATTCGATTGCATTGATGGGAAAAGAATTCTAAAAGAACATTTTGATCGATGGGTGATATAGTTTAATAAGACTATCTTCTTCGTAATCCTGAAGGTGGGAGCGATGATGATGATCTTCCCATGGTTCTCCTTCTATCATCATGGATTCCACAATATTCTCATCTATCAAGAAAGTGGAAGAAAAAGGATCATATAGTACCAAAATATAATGAACGATCAACCCAAACGACTGGCGACGATAATTTCATATTCGTCTACCAGGCCATATAGATTGATTTCTATGCCAGCTCAATTGGGCTGGGCGATAGAAATTCATCCAATGTAACAAATTCAGAATCACCTGTAATATTCCTTAAGATAGATGGAGTGGATGTATCATGTAGCAGGTCTCTATGTTTGCAATTTTTTCCGAGGTCGCAGGCGACGGTAATGCAAGGTTTCCATGAGGGAAGAATACTTTAAGAGTGCTACACAAATGTTCTGAAGTGCGATTTGGGGTGCGTGAACTAACGGAACGCTTCCAGTTACCTAGGAACTGGAGGTAAATAAGGATAGTTGATTGATGACTGTGATGACACCTTTATGTGGAAAGGCAATCATTCTAAAATATGTAAAGACAATCACAGTTATAGCATATACCCATGGCCTTCTGAGTAAAATGTTGTAGTCACGGGGTCTGTCAATGACCTCAACTTCAACATTTACTATTTTTCCCCCTAGTTGAACATGTAGGTTATTGATGATACCGCAAGGCTTATATGTACGTCCGTCAAAAGCTTTCAACATCGTAGGTGATTAAGATAGGCACAGTGAGCCAAGTGACTTCTAGCAGTTTAGGGACATAATGCACGTAGATGCTCCCTCATCAATTATAGTACGATGAACGAGGTGATTGAGAACATTTACTTGGATGGAGAATGCCAATTCTGCTGGTAATTGCAGCACATGGCCTGTATGATTAAAGACTACAAGATTGGAATCTGTCGGATCAATTCCACCAATTGGCGACATCAAAGCCTATTTCTAGGAAGGAAAATTTTAAAGTACCTCAAGCGCTAATATAACTTAAGGGGATTGAGCCAAATCTTCAACTATATTATAATTTTGAGCAACTCAGGCTCGAGGAGTAAATGTCAATTTATGAACGACTCTCTTCACCGGGCTTGATTTTCAATTCAGGAATAGCAGTTGGTGGTATCAATTTCATAGACGGATTCATGGTCAAGGTAGCAGGTTTATCAGTAGCCTAAATACCGTAATATTTATTATTCATTGACACCAAAACATCAGTCGATGGCTTCGTGATAGACAACATAAGCACTTGGGAACTAGAAGTTAGATCCCTGGCAACCAAATTTGTGTTTGGATTCGGAAATGGATTTTTCAACACAGTGGATGCATGTGAGGTCTTAATCAATTCTAAGACTTTGACATGGTGAGGATAGTCTTGAAAAAATTTCTCCTCATTACAGATTATGCAAGGGTAATGAGGTTTTTGATTTCCAGTTTGTTGATTAGATGATTGTTCCTACGGGGTAGAAGTTTGCTTTTTCTTTGATTTCCCCTTTTTCTTACTTTCGGGTTGCTTATCACTTTTTCCCTTGTGAGATGATAGGACATGGATTTCGGAAGAAGGTGTAGGATTAGATGCAGTGGAGTGATTTTTTCTTGCATTACCGATCATACTGTCGCCGGCATGAGAGTCCTTAGATGGAGGAGGAACAGTAAAATTAGATCGCGGCGCATTAGGAATTTTCTTGTAGAGCATGCGAGACTGAGTATAAATAAAATATAAGTACTGGGCACGAGAAATGAGCTTCTCTTCAATGACGATGCCACCCTTAGCCACATCCTCGGTTATAGATGTTAACAGGGACTTAATGAACCACTCAGCAAGGAGCTGATCAGGAAAAATGTCTTAACCATTCTATGATGACGACACCACTCATGAATATGATCAGAAAAGTGAGTAGCATTAGTTTGTTTTAAATTAGTCAAGATTTCTTTTCCAGTTTCATATCGTATGGGTAACTAGAAGTGGGTCAAAAAGATAGTAGCTAGGGCAGTGAAATTATCAAATGAGGCTCTAGGTAACTCAATGTACCATTTTTCGGCCAGACCAGTGAGTGTATGCTGGAAAAGATGCAGTCGAACAGAGTCATAACTTAGGTATTTGGATGAACACCACAAATGATAAGTCATAACATGTGTCGACGGGTCTTCCCCAGGGTTTCCATTAAACTTAGAAACTTTTGAGGGTAATTTATGAGGTATCACCGACCACTAAGGATCATAGTTGATTGGATCATTGGTAAGACAGTTTAAATCCGGTAACTCTAAAGTTGAAACAAAGGGAAACTGTCGATTTAAGTCAGGTTGAATATAGAAAGGGTATTATGGAATTTCTTGGGCAACAGGCCTTTGAGCACCAACATAAGGAACCTATTTTTGGTAACCCAAAGTGGGGTCTTTTTGATAAGTAAACGCTTGTGGATTATGTTGACCAAAACCTGGGTACGCTATTTGTTGAAATGAAGTTTGTGGCATTTGCGCTTGTGGCTGCCAAGGGGTCTATCCACCAAGGTTATAACCCAAACTTGAATAGCCTAGATTCAGTTGTGGATAGGTATAACCTGGTTGAGGCTGCGACATCCCATAATATGGTAATCAATCTTGTGAATAAATAATTCCAGATACATGTGGTTGTTGCAAACCAGCTGAAGGATTTGGAGTCTGAGGGCCCAATACTTGAGGGTGTTGGGTGGAAGGACCCACCTGAGACGGTTGAGATACAATATTTTGAGCCTGTAATAGGGGTAAGGATGTATTAACAAGTGGATTATGTTAAGTCCTTATATTAATAGTGTAGTCCCTTATTATGTTAGTGTAGCCCCCCTTATTGTTATTGTTGTACCCTTGTAACCCCCATATTGTTATTATTGTGCCCTTACATTATTATTGTTAGGTCAAATAGGATTACATTGTGGCCTCACTAGGATTATATTGTGGCCCCATGGACTCCTATATATAGAAAGGAGGTTTTGTAATTTGTATCATCCAAGAATTGTTCATTTATGTAATGTATTGGAGGTTTCCCCCTCGAAGTGGCTCATTTCTAAGGCGTTGATATCTCTTTTCTTCTATTTTTGGAGTTGGTTACACAACATTTGGTATCAGATCTTTGGATTCTAGGGTTTCGCTGCTCCAAACAGGTCATCGTGGAATTTTCACTATAAATCGTTTTCTACAAAGTTTCAGAAGCTGAAATTTTTAGGGTGCAAAGCCAAAATAAAGAGGAATAGTGTCTAAAAATTTCAGAGCTTGGTTCGCAATATTTTCGGAGATATGATCTATGGAAGTTAGGTCTTTTTTCAGGCTCATAAACAGGTCATCGTGGCATTTGCGCTATAACTTTTTTCTACCAAGGTTCAAAATCTGAAATTCTTATGGTGCGAATTTGCAATCCTGAAGAAATTTGTCAAAAAAAATCAGAGCTTGGTTCGCAATATTTTTGGAGGTATGATCTGTAAAAGGTAGTGCTTTTTTAGGCTCCTGAATTTCATCTCAAAGAGGTGATCGTGGGAAAAATTCAATAACTCTCTCTCTGGGAATTGGATTGGAGTGCCGTAAAAATTGGTCACAAGTAAGCAGACTGTAGTTTCTTTTCTATCAATTTCAAAGACAAAGGATGAAACAGTGACACGTGGCAAGTCCTACAAGTTCGCTCTACTGAACCAGCCCAGAATTAGGTCATTGTGGGAGATTGGATACAACTTTATCTTGGAGAATCCAAATTAGGTCAGCCCTGTGGCATTCAAAAGATAATTCAGAGTGCTACATTAGTACCAAAATGTAGATATTGAAGTGTTGTAATCACATAGATAATCCAATTTCAATATCGAGCTCCTCAAAAGCAAGAAAAAGGTGTGTATTTTTCCGAATTGCATAAGTCTTGTTTGAAGAATCAATTTGAATTGATTCCAAGGGTATATTTTAGAATTTTTATCAGTATTAGGTTCTATAATGCCTCCAAAAAATAGTTATATACCCATTAATCCCTCAAAAATCTATACTATGACGCATGAAGAGGAAGAGTTGCAGTATGAGATATCAAAATTACGGTACCAAGTGCAACAAGTTTCAATCTTACGAAGAGAAATTGAAGATGAAATAGATGGTTTAAAAGAAGAAATTTTGTTGTTAAGGAAGCTAGATCAAATATTGCATTATGGATGATAAATTAATGGAATATCACATCGAGCATCAACAACAAGTTCTCCAACTCTCAAAGGATAACCTAACTTTGGTGCAAAATCAAATGAAACAACCGGAAGATCAATATCACCTCAAAAGAAGTTCTGAAGCAGTCACAGAAATAAGAACTCAACAAGTACAATCAATTTCAGAGTGGGGTGATTGAGTAAAAGTCTCTTAAAGATAAAGCTCTAATCCAAAATGGGTTGGATTCGAAGGCATTCCGTCTTCTGGAATTCCTTCAATCGAAATCAAACCAAGTGGAAGGATTTCGTTGTCGAGCCCGAAGTATATTTTAGGAGGTTGACTACGCGATATGGGAGACTCTATGGCTATAATAGATTATGGAGCGACTGATACAAGAACAACTTTCGGTTGTCCGACTTCGAGATTCAGATGTTCTTGCAAAATAACAATAAGATCTGATCCAGGTGGATATTGGTGGCCACTCGCCTATTCCACTTGGGGCCCCACCATTGTCTCCTTCAGTTTTTTTTCACAACTTACTATTTTTAGCAGTTTTTTGGGTCTTGAACTTTCAGAGCCGTTTTGAAGCCCCAAACAGATATAGTATGCTGAAGTTACGTCCCTGGGAAGTTGAAACACCAATTTACCCAAACGGGGCCCATAGTTTTGGCGCTTCATCTCCTAGGGTTAGGTTTTTGGGTGTTTAGAATTCTCCATTGCTTCTCCATAATAAATAGGCCCTCGAGCCTCATTGTAACACAATTCAAAGGTCTGTAGTTTCCACATCTCTTCTCAGAGATTAGCTACCAACACCCTAGCTATTTAATTTCCATCATGTTTGTAAGCATATTTCTGTGATTTTATATTAATGAAATGAAGCCATATTTCCACTGTATTTCTATGGTTATGGTTATTTCTGTATTCTTTTGTGTTCTTGCATAAATCCGAATCAGTGGTATCAGAGCTGTCTGCTTTTTCTCGATCCTTCTTTGTATTCTGTTTGCAAGATCAGCCTCACAAACCCCGACGAGTGCCCATGGGGGATGAAAAGAAAGATGAGGGAGCAGGATATCCTATCAAAATATTGCTCGAGGAGGCCCTCGAAAAACAAAGGAACATGATGATGGATAACTTTGCCCAGATCCTTCAACGACTTCCCACCGGCGGCGCATCTACATCCAGCAGCCACTCTGGAGGCGCGACTCCCTTTAAGGTATAAGTAAACTTTGACATTCCCATATTTGAGGGTCAAATAGATGCAGATGTCATATATAGATGGTTGAATCTATTAGAAGGATATTTCTCGGTTCATGACTTTTCCGACCGAGAGAAGATTATTTTTGCACTCCTCAAAGCTACACCCCATGTCAAGGACTGGTGGGAAACCTACTGTGAGAAAAACGATGAGACAGAACCCTCTTTGTTCTCAGCTGTACCCACTTGGAATTATTTCTGAGATGCCATTAAGGAACAATACTATCCCGTGGGGAGCTATGAGGACAAGTAAATTACAATGGACCATGCTACGGCAAAAAAGGGATCAAGATGTGCATGAGCTAACGAATTTGTTCCATACCCTGTGCACAAAGTTGGGTATCAAATATTTAGAGAAACATTTGGTGCTGAAGTATCGTGGTTGTCTGCACAAATACATTCAGGAGGAAATGGAGTTCCTCGACATCTCCTCGCTTGGTACGACATACAGGTATGCTGCCAAGATTGAGCAGAAATTCAAACAGAAGAAGCGAGACTTTGGATATGCGAATCAAAAGCAAGGGAAAGGTGCCCCCAAACCATATAACAAAGGACAAAGCCAAGGCATGGCAACCCAAGACAACCTGCCAAAGACACAAGCAAAGAAAAACACCGTGAAGCCAAAGAAGGACATGGGAAAGTGGTGTGAGTTCCATAAGAGCTCCACTCACAACACAAGTGAGTGTCGGGCCAAGCAGTCGCTGGTGCCCGAGATGAGGGCTTCTAAATCATATGTATACTCTGGCTCTGAATCAAAACCTGACAAGGTGAATGACAAAGGGAAGCAGATTATTGATGCGGAGCCCAACGCCACTGTTGCCACTACGAAGATCCAGAGGAGGCAAAGCGTCACTTCCACTCCCAGATGTGGGTAATGGGTTCCCCGCTACGGTTCATTGTTGACAATGGGAGCCAAAAGAACCTCATTTCAGCAGATTTCATGAAGCAATTGGGCTTGCCGACCACAGCGCACCCACAACCATACACCATCGGGTGGCTTCACCAAGGACGAGATCTCCGCGTCAGCCAGTAGTGCCGCCTTCCCTATAGCATCAAGCCCTTCACTGATGAGGTATTGTGTGACATTGCTCCTATTGATGTTTCTGATGTATTATTAGGCCAACCATACTTGTGGAAGCGACATGCTATGTATGAGTCCCAACCTCGTGTTGTTATTGTTACTTTGGGAAATAAATTGTACAGGATACCAGAGGTACCACCGCCTCCCACTATCTCTTTGGTTACTGCAAAATAATGCTGTAAGCTCATTTCCCAAACCAGGAAATTTTTTTTCCAGATGATTCACCCCCAGGGAAAGAAGAATACTATGGCCACGACCTCCAAACATGGTTCCTCTACACGACAACAACAAATGGACAAGGTTGTGGATGAGTATGGGGACATCTTCACGTCACCCACAGGGGTGCCTCTACACTGACAGGTCAAGCACCCCATTGACCTAACCCCAGGTGCGCCGCTACCTAATGGACCGATCTGTAGGCACTCTGTTCTGGAGAATGATGAAATCAAGAGGCAGATTCAGGAGCTGCTACAGAAAGGTCACATCCGTCCAAGTTCATCTCCCTGTGGGAGCCTGATCGTGTTGGTACAAAAGAAGGATGGGACTTGGAGACTCTGTATTGATTATCGAGCACTGAACAAGATCACTGTCTAGAATAGGTACCCGATCCCACGGATTGATGACCTTCTATACCAACTCAAAGGGGAAAAATATTTCAGCAAGATCGACTTGAAGTCTGGGTATCACCAGGTACCAATTGAACCCTCTGATGTGTGGAATACTGCCTTCAAAGCCAAGGAGGGCCTTTTCTAATGGCTCGTCATGCCTTTCGGATTGAAAAATGCTCCCGTAACCTTCATCAGGTTGATGGATGACATCTTGCGTCCATTCACCAACTCATTTGTAGTGGTATACTTGGATGACATTCTAATCTTCAGCCAGACTTGGGAAGAGCACCTCCACCACATCCGAGAAGTCCTCCAAACACTGTGGCAACACAAGTTGTGTGCCAATTTGGAGAAGTTCACTTTTGGCATGACCTAAGTTCAATATCTGGGATACATTATTGATGAAAGGGGGGTGCATGTTGATCCAGCCAAGATCCAAGTAATTCGGGATTGGCCAGCCCCAGCCACCCTAACAGAGCTTCGTATCTTTCTGGGTCTTGCTAATTTCTACTGCAGGTTCGTGTTGGGATTCTCTCATATCACTTGGCCCTTGAGTCAAGTCACCAAGGGAGGAGCAAAAGAAAAATTCTATTGGTCAGAATCTCAACAGAAGGCGTTCATAGAATTGAAACAATGCCTCTGTTCTGCCCCAGTGCTCACATTACCAGACCTGCAACAACCATTTGAGATCGATACAAATGCATTTGACTATGCTATTGGGAAGTTCTTACTCCACAGGGGCATCCAGTGGCATATCACAGTGAGACCTTGTTCGACGCAGTTTGAAAGTATCCCACTTATGACAAAGAAATGTATTCCATTGTGCAGACTTGTCGACAATGGAAGCATCACATTTTTGGGAAGGAGACAATCATCCACACAGACCACCGACCCCTACAGTTCATTCAAACACATGGGAAGTTGCAGAATGATTTCCATCAGAAGTGGTCCACATATCTGCAACAATTTCATTTTAACATCAAGTACAAGAAGGGTAGCACCAATAATGTTGCAAACTACCTCAGCCGACCACCAATCGTGGCCATAACCACCATTCTCAACTCTTTTGGGCACGAGACTTCTGATTGGCCGCTTCTCTACAAGAGCGATCCAAACTTCAGCTACACATACAAGGCACTCTTGGGGGGTATGAAAGTTCCAAATTTTCACCTCCAAGATGCACTATTATGTCACCTGGGACACCTTTGTGTTCCTTTAAGAAAGCGTGCCAAGATGATATGGGAAGTGCACTACAATTGAGTCGCTGGGCATTTTGGGGTCGAGAAAATAGTGGCAGTACTATAGAAGTTTTTCTATTGGCCGAACCTTCGACAGGATGTCGGGAAGTACATCAAATCCTGCACTTCTTGCGTTATTTCCAAACCAACCATCAAGAAGCAAGGGCTCTATACTATGCTACCTACCCCGAGTCGACCTTGGGAATCCATCTCCATGGATTACATGTCAGGCCTTCCTTCTACTAAGCATGGAAACGACTATGTTTTCGTGGTCGTCGACAGATTCTCAAAGATGGCCATTATGGCGACCTGCAAGAAGAATATCACAGCAGAAGCCACTGCTAAACTCTTCTTTGAACGAGTGTGGGTGCACTTTGGGATCCCACATTCTATCATATCAGATCGCGACAGCAGGTTCCTCAGTACATTTTGGTCCAACCTCTTGTCAATGTTGGACACCAAGCTCACCAAGTCCACAGCTTTCCATCCCCAAACTAATGGCCAGACAGAGGTCATCAACAGGATGATTGTACGCATTATACGCATGTACAATTCAAAGCATCCACGCACATGGGATGAGAGCTTTCCCTATGTACAACACAGTTATAACCAGGCTCTCCACAGCTCAACTGGCCACAGCCCCTTTCAGGTGGGCTTGGGATTCCAGACACTATGTCCCATTGACGTAGCCATGCCATTTGCAGCTACTCAGGCCGATTCCGCTCATGTCCATTTTGAAGCTGACAAAGCAAACAACTTCATCGAGCGCATTCAGCACATTCGCCAACAGGTTCATGACATATTGGATAGAGCCAATGCTAAGTACAAGTAGCGACATGATCAACATCGGGTGCCACACAACTTCCAGGTGGGCAAAAAAGTGTGGCTACATTTGTAGAATGAGTGCCTCACTAGACCCCACCACAAGATTTTCCCACTTCTATATGGGCCGTACACCATCACCAAGCACTAGAAAATTTGGCCCAATTTCCAATGGCCACTTCGTCGCAATTCTGACACATAGTCGTCGCAAGAGCGACAGTTCAAGGACAGGAAAAACATGGTTTGCCATTACATCGCAATTCCGACGCACTGACAAAGTGTCACACTACCGACACTTTTTTCGTCACTTCCAAACAAGCGTCACTCTTCCGACGTTTCCCAAACCGTCGCACTTCTGACGTTTGTAAACTGTCGCAATTCCGACGAAATGTGGTCTGACGTTTTGAACGTCGCTCTTCTGACATTTTTAAACTATCACAATTCAGATGAAATGTGGTCCGACATTTTTATCGTCGCTCTTCCGACGTTTGTAAACTATCGCAATTCTGACAAAATGTGGTCCGACGTTTTGAACGTCGCTCTTCCGACGTTTTTATATTGTCGCTCTTCCGACGTTTTTATCTTGTCGCAAGACCGACACATCCCAGAATCGTCGCAATACTGATGCATTCCAAAAGCGCCACAATACCAACCCTAGGAAGACCGACGGAAATCGTTCAAGACGTCGGAAGACCGACGCTTACAAAGTGTCGGTATACCGACGGCGGGTCAATTTAAAAAAAAATGAAACTTTAAAACAGGACAGTAAATCTCCAATATTTGTTATGAATTGTGGGTGTTCCAATGACTATGAAATATTAATATAATAAACCACCCCACAGCACTTCGACTATAAACAATCATATAAACATGGCTTTGTATTTCAAAAAACATGTTTAAAATAGAAATAGGGCAACATTTTTTTTTTCCAATTGTTATGAACATAATTCGACTGTGAAATATTAATATAATAAACTACCCCACAGCGCTTCGACTATAAACAATCATTTTTTTTTCACAAGAGAAAAAATTTTGTTTTGAATATATTATATGAATTAAAACAGTCCATGAAGTCATTACATTTTCACATCTGAAGATTGGAACCCAAATATCCATCCAGAAAAGTGGAAGTCCCACCCCAGACAATGATAGAAAAATACCCCATGTCACATACAGGGACATGATATAAATCCCAGTAACGGTCCACATGGAGATTATCGACAATCTGAGAAAGCATCCAAATATGCCCTAGGCATCTATAAGAAAGTGAAATAGCAGTATGTAGAATAGTAAAGCAACAGATAGAGTACCGACGTCCATTGTTCCAAATACAAATTAAAGTACCCAAAATCCTTGAATAGAGAAAAATGCTAATCATATGAGGTGATGCGTCCAAAATATAAAAAGACCATCGCACCATATCAATAAACCAAAGAACATCGACCAAAAGATCGCTAGTTTCAGTCGCTGCAGGATAACTGTCAACAATATGAAGAGACGTTAATAAAATCCAATTGCTGAAATGCGTACGTACCGTTGATATACCACATAAAAGCATCCATGATAGAGAAAAAATATGTATAAAAACTCGTGGTCGATTGTATGTTCGTTCGCTTTGTTCTAAATAAACCATCCATATAAAACCCAAAGTCATTAGAAGATCAAAGCCATTGATTCCAAAACTACCATTGGTAACCATTCTGTTGTATCCAGATGGGTGCTCGTGCTCTCGCTTGTTTCCATAGTAGCCCTGGCGACAAAGATTCACTGTTTGAGACAGACTCAGATATAATAAGAGAAAGAGTATAATACGTAGACCATATAAACATGGCTCTGTATTTCAAAAAACAGGTTTAAAATAGAAACAGGGCAACATTTTTTTTTTCCAATTGTTATGAACATAATTTGATCGTGAAATATTAATATAATAAACCACCCCGCAGCGCTTCGACTATAAACAATCATATAAACATGGCTCTGTATTTCAAAAAACAGGTTTAAAATAGAAACAGGGAAACATTTTTTTTTTCCAATTGTTATGAACATAATTCAACCATGAAATATTAATATAATAAACCACCCCGCAGTGCTTCGACTATAAAAAATCATATAAACATGGCTCTGTATTTCAAAAAACAGGTTTAAAATAGAAACAGGGCAACATTTTTTTTTTCTAAGTAAAGTTAATTTATTAATAGTGGGAATAAAATTACAGCGTGACCGAAGTCAAAAACATTGCCCAGACTTATGGAAAATTTGTCATCAAAAAATAAAAAAAGAAGACTGCCCTCATATGGGGAAACCAGTCTTGAACGTTTACAGAATTCAAAAATATTACAGAGGTCCAGCATAGTAATATAATCTAAAACATGCCCAATTAAGTGTGTCGTGAAGCAAGAAAACCAAATTAACCAAACTACTCCTCCGGTGGTTCCTCGACGATTCAGCACCATCCTTCAGAAGGTCCAGGATCGCCAGGTGCTATCTCCACATTCATGCCACCGCTCCCCTCCTGATGGCCTGAATGTTGGCCGGCTTTTTCTGAGCTCAGACCCGCCGGACGGGTGCATTGTTCCTCCACTTGGGCCTCCTCACGAAAAACCACAGTGATTAAAGTTGTGATTCGTGGGCGGTTCATAGAGAAATTAAAGGAAAAAAGAGCAGTGTGCGTCATGGGAGAAGGTGAAGCGGTGGGGAAATGAGGATTAGGGGAGCCCATACGGTGGCCAGATCCTAGAACCCGACCCCGCCCACTTCTAGTGTTTGGATAGCGACCTGCGTAATAATCACTGGACTGGGAAGACGACTCGATTGAGGGGCTGGAGGGAGCGTGCAGGGGTTGACCTCTAGTGCTCCCCCTACGGCATTGCATCCTTTGACACAAGAGAGGCATGGGTGCAGTCTCAGAAGTGGGCACAAGACGAGACGGAGAAGCAGGATTCCAAGAAACCGAGGAAGACAGACACAGACCAGACCGAGAGAAATGCAGATTTTGCACCAAGGTATAAGAAACAGTTCAGCTGGCCACTTCTCCTTCTCGTCACAGTGAGCAGGCAGTGTAACCCAGCAACCGAAGAGCATCTGCAATTCAAAGGTTGCGGCTCGTCTCAAAAACCATAGCGAAACACCATTTTATCGACCTGACTGCAATGGCATTGAAGAACGCCCGTCATAATTAATCTCTCATTGATGAGAGTCGAAGGCCGAATCATATTGGAGCATGCGAAATCGCTAACAGGAGTGGAGGTCCGATCTTGAACATTGTTAAAACTTAATGCGATTTGATGTGAAAACCTTGGAATTTAATTGAACAGCGTTAAAAATTAATGCGATTGATATGAAATCGCCACATCCAAGTCCCATCACCTTAAACACCATCGAATGCACCCGCATCTGGGAATAGGGAAACATTTGATTGAGGACACGTGGCAGAAATTGATTGGAGCGGATCTTTGTTTGGGCCGCTCGCGCAGTGGAAATCCGGACCCGAAAAATATTAGGGCGAATTTGATAAGAAATTTTCATCACAACTCTCCCTCTGTACGCCAGCCCAACTTCGGACCCGAAAAATATTAGGGCGGAATTCATTTGGTTTTCGCATCACAAAATTGGCCGACGTTAGCAAGCTATTTTGGAACATGAATTTGGTTTGAATTATGGTTTATCGTAGTTTGAAGTCCAGCGGGCTCGACTTAAGAACAATTTTGTTTAATTCCATCTTATAAAATTTGTGTTGGTTTTCTTTGATAATACACATATTTATAATAAATCATGGGAATACCACACTAAACATGTGGAAAATTTATATAAATTATTGAGAACAATTATTTTTATGTAAAAATATCCAAATGTGCTTTTGGGAAATAAGAATTTGAGTATTTGGTTCATATTGTTTTAAAGGAAGGAGTGAAGTTGGAGCCTCAAAAGATGCAAGCTATTACAAAATGACCTATTCCTAAGAAAATCAAGGTTCTTAGAAGATTTTTTAGACTTACATGATATTATTGATAATTTGTTGAGAATTATGCATGCATTTCAAGTCCACTCACATATCTCTTGAAGAAAATATCATTTATATGGAATGATGAGGCTACTTTGGAATTCTCTCTTTTAATGGATGACATGTCTTCTACACCAACATCGGTTGCACCTACTTTTGGTAAAACATTCATAGTAGAGTGTGAGGCACTAGGACAAGGAATTTATGTAACATTAACACAATAAGGGATATCATTGGCTTTTAAAAGCAAGGAATTCAAAGAAAATATTTGGTGAAATCTACGTATGAAAAATAAATGGAAGCAATATTACTTGCAATAAAAAATGGGGATAGTATATCATTGGGAGGTACTTTAAAGTCAAGATATACCATGATAGCATTAAGTATTTTTTGAAGCTATGATTTTCATTAGAATATTAACAAAAATGAGGAGAAAAAATGCAAAGTTTTAATTTTGAGATAATCTGCAAAATGGGTAAGGAAAATTTAGTACATGATGATCTTTCTAAAATAGAAGAGGCCTCAAATTTATATCCAATTACATTTTCTATTCCTAGGTGGCTAGAAGAAGCTTGCCATAATGGAAAAATGACAATAGTACTAAACAAAAACTAAAATTTATAAAGGATGGGATGAACTCTTTGGAGCATTGGGAGTGAAAGAGAGATATACTTTGGTGCAAATGTAGAATATTTTTATGCACGCAAGCATATTTGAATAAAAAAATATTAAGGGAGTCCCATGTCTCTCCGATGGTAGGACGCAGGGTTCCTTAAAACATCTCAAAGGATCAAAAAATATATTTTTGAAAGGAATGAAGAAAGATATTCAAAATTTTGTAAGAGAAGGTCAGGTTTGCATAATAAATAAAAGAGAGATAGCAAAATCTCTAGGGTTACTTCAACCATTCCACATACATATTCAAAGACTAGAAGATATATCAATAGACTTTATTACAGGGTTACTGAAATATAAAGGTAAGTATGACATTTTTGTGGTCATTTATATAGAAAAATTTTGTAGATTTTTTTTGTAGAGCTCAAAGTACATAAACAACAAGCCAAGTGGCAGAAGTGTCCGTGAAAGAAATTTACTTGTATTGAAGATCACTATTCTAGGAATAAGGAGTTATTTTCTCCAAAATTAACCCTAGCCAAACATTGACAATGCATCAAGGATATATTTCTATGCTTCATAAGTACATATGTTCTAATTCTAAATCATGTCTTGGAAGTGGTTGTTTTGCTGGAAATTATTCACCAGTTGGTTTCATACCAAAGTCTTTTTCTCATTTTCAGCATCCAATACATGAAAAAGATAATGGTTTAAAACAACATAAATATTTGAAATTTTGCAAGAATTGTCTGGCACACTTTGAATATGAATTTTGAAGTGAAGTGCATGATGCTGTATAGGATCAAGTGTCATTTTGAATACCAAATGTTTCACAAGAAACTTCTCAACATGTTACCCTACAGTAAGGATTAAATGACAATATTGCATCAACTATTTCCATAATAAAAGTGCACCTCGGCCGTAAGACTAAACAAGTACAAATGTTGTAGATCTAACAAGACCACACAATCAAATGTATTCCACAAGGCCAATACTGTATGAAAAATGAAAAGGAGTTTGCAACCAAAAATACCTTAGGCAACTAATTCAATTAGATACACCAAACCATCGGCAAAAAGGAAAACCAACCTACTCAAAAGGCAAGCGTTTACCTCCTTTGACAAAATTTTGAGTTCCGAAACAAGGGCCTTTATTGTCTTGTCAATGCCCCTAGTAATTTGAACGGGGTTTGCACCTGCTGCAAAAACCTAAACAAAAAGGTTTCATTTCAAATTATTTTCCACAAATTTAAGATAAAACCATTGTCAGTTTTTTATTTCCTAACAAGCTCATAAATTTTGACAAAAGAACCAAAATTGTTTAATACCTGATAGCAATTTTTTCACTCAAAAACTATCTTAGACTCAATAATCCCAACCCAAAACTAAAAAACCAAACACCATAATAACCTACAAAAATGAATAGATAATCTTAATCCAGTACTATCGACAAAAAGTTACCTTTACACCCTCACTTATTAAACCCTGTGCAAGAACAACAGATGTTGTGGTTCCATCCCCAGCTAAATCATTTGTCTTTGTCGCAGCTTGCCTTACCAACTTGGCCCCAATATTTTCAACTGGGTCCTCTAATTCAACCAACAAAAAGGCCAAAACCATAGCATTGAGATACATTTCATTACACTGTCAATAACAATAAAATTTGACTGAGCCATAACCCTTTCCTTTTATTGTTGTGAAAAGCTTTATGCATTACTCTAATGTGGCTAGTCCATAGGCCAAGTAGACCACTGGGTAACAAATATGTTTCCTTTCACCTTTGAGTTTTCAAATTATGCCTACCAAATCTAAGACATTTAAGAGGGAGAACTAATACAACGTTAAAAAGAAAACCAGAGCACACATCTACAAATTACCTCCTTAGCTACTGTCACACCATCATTAACTATTTTCGGAGAACCATGCTTTCTCTCCAAGACAACATTTTTCCCTTCACCCCAAGGGTGACTCCAACAAGATCAGCAAGTTTGTTCACACCGCCTGCAAGACAAATTGACAATGCTTTCAATAAGTGTGCAATTGAATGCCAGACCATATGCCAAAACAACCCTCCATGAAAAATTAAAATAACACATTAAAATCGAATATAAGTGGACAAGGAAAGATCCACCGCAGTGAATTTTCACGTGCAGGTGACCTTCCTTTAAACATAATTTTTTCTCTGACCTGCAATGTTTTTGTCACTGAGCCATCCTTGTTGAAGTACAACTCCTTTTCCATATCTCTTGTATTAACTACCTTCTCTCTGTCGCATAATCTCAGAGTCCCTCTTCTGCTTTAGCGATTAAAGGAAATGGGTGAAAAAACTGAAAGAGAAGACAATTGTCTGCCATAATTATCAAACATTGCACCCAACTTCTTCCCCTTTCCATTGTTACCCAATGATGTAGATGTGGCAATTGTTGTCATACCGCCCAGAGGCCATCTTCTCTTATGCTGAATATAGAATTACAAGATCTTCATATTAGTATGAACCTTAAAAAACATGACTCCCATTGCTAAAAACCACTTTTAAGTTGTAACAGGAAAACTAAACAACTATCGCAACTTTTGGAAACTTCTAGAGCATTAAGAGAGAAAAAACCAAGGAGAAATACAACCATAATCCTCATTTTAATGAGACCGGACTATATATTTGCATTAAGATAATAGAAAGAAATCACGACTATATTAAGGCCAGCACAAAACAATCTTTAACCAGTGTCTCTCGCGGCCTTCAGGTTGCCATGCTAGAGGTTGCATATTTTTAATTTAATTTCTTGACCTCTCGTGCCCATCTATGAATGCATCCAATGGGATATCTACATCAAATGCTCCTTTATATCCCCAAAAACAAATTCCCTACTACAAGAGCACCCGTATTGATGGATCACCCCACACCATCCCACCCACTAGAAACGGTGAAAAAGGAAACCCGAGAAAACTTTTGAAATATCTCAAGATGACTATATGGGTGGTTCTTATGAATCAACCAACCATTCAGAGAATGCTCATCAATCCAAACCATGAGTATTATGTGACGATATTCAAGCAGGCACTGAATCGGATTTCTAAAGCTATGTTAGAGAAACCCTAAACTCTCACTGAAAAAATAAAAATATACTTAGCAACAAAGATGATTACACTCTGGGTAGCCCTGGAGGCTATTTGGGGGTGATGAGTCCAATAGCTATCAATGAACTGTTTCCCTCATCGGGGAATACTATTGCAGTGGAATTTGATACTATTTTGGATGTTGAATTCCATGATCCTATTCGAAACCAATACCTTCAGCTCCAATACCTGTTCACAAAAGAGGGTGCCATAGTCATTCATGCGTGCAGAGAGGGTGAATTGCAGGCATTGCAACAGGAGGTGTTGTTGTTGTTGCATTGGCCACTAGATTTTTTGTCTGGTTCTGTTACAAGCGCAGAGTATTGAAAAGGACATACAAATTTAGTTCAGATATTGTGAAATTTCCTCAGAAATTCACCTACAAAGAGCTCAGCAATGCAACGAAAGAATTTTTTTGAATGTGATTGATAATCGATAATTGCAAGCAAGGGTAATCCCCTTGTGAAACCCAAACTTCTGAGCATTTTCTAAAACCTGATGACAGAGTCATTGTAATGAACAAGTGCCTAGGTCCATATTACATCCAAATATACCAAGCACCAAGATCTATAAAAAAAATCCACAATATCAACGAACTAAGAAGAAGAGGCAGAAAATTTATTCTTCTTCCCTGTTCGAATAGTGGTTGGGGTTTACGTCACGGCAAAAATTTGACACAGCCCAGGTAGCATTTCTTATCATTGAAATTCTGGAAGTATCATTCAACTGGGCAAGCACCTGCCTCAGAGCTCCATGACTGAGGGCAAGATCCCTAAATGTTGTAGAGTCTCCAGCAATATTTCCCAAAGCCCAAATAGCCTTACACGAACACCAGTTGAACTCAAAGTTGGGTACTAGTTTTTAAAATCAAATTCCAAAATTACAGACATATAAATTAGTTGGGAAGAATAATTGTATGCCTCTAAAATAAACATGCTACCTGTTCTCGAAAATTATCATTCCTAGAGGTAAGAAGTTCCACAAATATAGGCAGTGCCCCATAATCAATCACAACCTTTGTATTCTCAGAGGTTCCTGAGACTATATTAGTCAAATCCAAAGCTGCTTCAAACTGCATTATCAATCACAAGGTATCACAATCAAAGCTATAATTTTAAGATAACAATTTATCTACGATTGAAACTATAATTTTAAAATAGATACACCTAGTGATATAGACACCTAGTGAGAGTAGAGGTTAGGAAATTATAATAAGAATTATTAGAAGATATCATTCACAGTGCAGTTGATTGTTCATTGTCTGTTGTAACTATAATTTTAAAGAAGAGACACTTAGTGATATAGACAACACCAAGTGAGAGCAGAGGTTATGAAATTATAATGAGAATTATTTCAAGATATCATATTACTCATAGTACAGTTAATTGTTTATTGTTTGGTGTAATAATTGCTTATTATTTATAAACAAAATCAAACATATTATGATGGACGGTGATGAAATTGACAACGGTCTCATAAAAAACCATAACGGGCACATCCCCTGGCAAGATAGACTCTAAATAAGAAAGAAAGCAAAACAAAGTGATTACTTACAGGATCATAGGCTTCCTGAAGAACAAGATCTAGAGCAGCATCTGTAACCCCTAAAGCAGCACCTCTCTCTGCAAGACGAATCGCTACATCTTTCATATGTAGTCTAGCAAATTTTCTGAGCTCATCACAAGAAAGAGTATCAAATACAACTATCTCATCAAGTCTATTCAATAGCTCTGGCCTGAAATGTCTTCTAACCCGCAAAAATATTCAAAGGCATGTCAAAGCACTGCATCCAACTTCGTGATAAAATTATATGAAAAATATGCATACACAGAGTCCAGGAGAATGAAATGGCAGGTGTATTGGAAGTTGCCGAAATGCAGCAACTAAAACGGCAGGTGTATTGGCAGTTGCGGAAATGTAGCTACTAAAACGACAGGTCTATTGATAGTTGCAGGTGTGTGGATTTTTGCTGGTATTTTCAAACCGATTCCATGGAAGTATACCAAAAACCAGTGGTATGTCAAACCTAGAAGGTAACCTGAGAGACTGTGACCGTCAGATTAAACAAGTAACAGGTGTCGTGGCTAGATAAGAAGTGTTGACGAAAAAAAATTAATCTCTTTCATAACAGAAGGCCTATCGGCCTAAATATCTAGGACATGTGGCACTCCATGATAAAGACACATGGTGTGTGGATTTGAGTTTTTCAGGGGGTCAAGTGGGCCGAAAATAGGTGAAATGTGGCACCACTCAGAGATTGACATGTGCTAATTGGTACAAGTGGTAGACAATTGGCATGCTCAAACAACGAGGTGATGCAGGAATGACATGAGGGAGAAAATATCAGAAAAGCCCCAAATCTGGAGAACTAAAGCTCATCACCAACCTGAGGTTGACAACTTTACATGATGTAACCTATGAAATCGTAAATGGAGAAATCATAGTAACAATAAAGTAACCTATGTAACAATAAAGTCGGATTCATCCTGGGAGTGGTAATGGGAGAAATCATAGTGAACAACAGGAAACATGCAGAGTTGCTTACAATCGAATAGATGAAAAAACACATACAAAAAACCTAGATAATAATCATGAACAAGCTTAATATTGAATTATGAACTGTAAAGGAACTTACAAAATGTGACATTACGAACCTGGTCAAGCGCACAAGAAAAAATATCCTGGAGATGACCCTGGTTGACAAGTTGTATTTCTCATGATGCAAGAGGATTTGTACCTACACTGCCAAGTCAATCAAAATCCATCATTATCTATACAATAAATACAAGTAATTGATGTAGTATTTTTTACTCTATGATGAATTCTTATGATAATGTTAGAACATATGTTGAAAATGTCAAAACATACCTGAATAAGCTCCTCTTAGTTTCAAGAACAATTTATTGGAGTCGCATGAACTTGGAACAAGCCTCCCACGATTTGAAAGAGTAGCAACTAAGTCAATAGTGACTTTTTTTTTGCTACACTGGATCGAGGGAGGTTTTCTCCAAGATTAAATCACTCCAATAAATTATTCTCTACTAAACAGGGCCAACCACGTGAAGGTGGAAGCCCTTATGGCCCCTCCCCTCCCCCCTCACATCACTCTCAATTCCCCAATACCCAATCTATATTTCATTTTTTACTTTCAAGAGCATAAAAAAAAATATTCAATAACTAATAATAATAAAAATTCAACAAAAAGTACGCAAGGAAACATTGCAATTAATGCTTGACATAAAAATAGTATGATAAATGAGTTTTTTATATAACACAAAAAACGTTCCAAGTATGGTAACGTTTGTCTTATAATAATACAATATTTTACATTATCGAATTTTCTTTTTCTTCTTCCTATTTCTAAAGCTCCTAATTACATCATCAATATCATCATGCTCTGCTCCTGTTTCGTGCCTTTCGACCCGCACTGCTGACCTAGTTGCGTAGTCACGATGTCCGGTCTCATCCAGTGACGGGGCATCGCCTACAAAAACAGATAATATTAAATTTTAATTGTCAGTTTTTAAATATCATTGAACTAGTTCGGTAATATTAATTAAAAAAAATTGCAATGAGATTATTTACCTGGTGCACCAGTTGTCGCCGTTGGGACTGTTGCCCTGTCTTCCTCTCTGGTGGTAAGATCCTCAAGGGAAACATTCTATGTCATTTAAACAAAAAACGTTATAAGGAAAACCATCAAGGTATAATTAGAAAAAATTATAAGTGGAAATTAATTACCGTCACGGCCCTCACTGATAGTAGCATTGTCGGCCTGGTCCCCACTACAATGATCAGGTTGCACGTGAGGATCATCTACATCTGGCTCTAAAACTGGGTTATTTGCCTCATCGGTAGTGCTGCTCCCATGATTTAAACAAAGTTGTTAGACATTAAATTTATGGACAAAAAAAAACATATTGAAAGGTTAATGTTTTGCCTTATCAGGCATTCTGGATCTTGGGACCTGCCCCAAGCTTCTGCGACGTTCAACTACGGCTTGATAGCCAAAATGGAAAGCGATATTTTTATCTTCCTTTGTAGTTTTTGTTCCAAAGTCATCACCCTACATTACATATGATTGTGTATTTTTAATAATATTTGATAGGATTACAAAAACGTTGGAAGGCGATACAATTAATTATAAGATGTTTAGCTACTTAATTACAATTCTTGCGGCTAATTTCAAGTAGCCGCCCTGGCCTAGCTTTTGATGGCCCTTTTTTTCAATACTATCTTTGGTTGCCTTCGAGGTGTTAGGCAACCTAGCATCAAAAGATTGAAGTCAGATATGACGTAGCACACTTTTATTTTAGACATAGAGAAAATTAAAGCTATTGAATTAAAGTTGTAATTTACCTTGTGGGTCCAGTTGGCATTTTTCCTTCTTTCTTTGCCCTTTTCTCTTTTCCGTCATGGAGGAGTGCTCTCCACTCACTCTCTGGAACTGTGAGAGGAAGCTCGTATCTAGGGTTAAATTGCAATTGTGTCCTATAGGTGTCCCTGGTATATTTCAAATATTTTCCAGCTACTCGAGCCACCGCTGTTCTGTCAAATGTGTCGACCCCAAAAAGGGCTTCTAGATAATCTAGAAGTTCTATTTTCAGGTTGGAATTCTGGGAATTCCACCTTGTGCATATGGTTGGGCCAAAAATTACCAACGCATGGCTCTCCAAAAACCTTTAGAACTCATTGTTTCCTACACAGAAAAAACATATATTATCATTAATTTAAAAAAAAAAATCATGATAAATGTGTTTTAGATAGAGTACATGAAATAGTTAAAATATTAAAATTTACCTGGGAGTTGTACGTGCTTTATAGGGACACCTTCATCGTTCACCAACAACGTGCCATTAATGGTCCCTGTGGAGCTGACACGTGTAGCTCCAGCAAACGCAATAATGTAGCTTGCCATATCAGCCTCATCACTGCCAACACGTTCAGCGGTTGGCTGGGTGTCTACTTGGGTAGGGTGTGTTTCTTATCTGGAACCTAAAGGAGTAGAAGGTGTACGAGAGGGTTGCTGGGAAATCTCGTGCCCTTTTGTCCCACTACCACCAACACCGAGTTCAGCAAGTGCCAGAAAACATTACATACAAAAGAACTTTTTGTTAGTTTAGTCAATGTAAAAATTAAAAATCAAACTATCACAATTCATCTCATGCAGAACAAAAAAAATATCCTTTTGACTTTTTATTATTACCTGATATGTTTCTAGCTGGCTCATAAGTTGTTTTATCCTCTCTTCTATTTCAAGTGTTTGAGGTGCGTCTATCAAAGTATTAAATTCCGACCTTGCATCTCGTGCCTTTTTTCGCAACAGGAGCACTGGAGATAGGGATGAAGAAAGCTCTTCCTTATAGAGGGAATCATCAGGCGTACCATGGCTAGGTGTCTGCATATTTGAACAAAATTAATATTATTTCAATTATTTAAATAACTAAAATACCTGAAGATAGAGCAATGCTGGCACTTTACATGTTCTTCCGCTGGCCTCTTTCCGCGATCATCCCGTCTCGGGGTTGTTCCTGCACTGCTCTGATCAGTCTGCCACATTGCAATAAAATTATAAATGTAAAAACTTGAAAACAATATATAACTTGAAAACACAAAATGAAAACTGAAATAATTTCTAATAAGACACCGAAAGACAGAGTTAGAGTTTCAAATATGCCTTGCATTGAATTCAGTCCTGGAAACATGTCATTACACATTAAGGCACCCAAACAAGAGACGAGTTGACAATGAAGACCTTATTGAATATATTGTTGGAGCAACTTCTAGTAAACTTGTTGTGAAGACCTTGAGGATATTTTTGAAGCAACATTGTTGAAGCTAATGGTATAGCATTGTTGGAGACGATCTTAAAGGGCCTTGAAGTGAAGCTTTTGGAGAAACTATTGAAAAATCCTTAGAGCATTTAAGTAAGGCACTTTCTATCTTCCATCACCTTTTTCCTTTCAATATCCTTTAAACGATTTTGTTGATATTTAATGTTTTAAATCACGTTATAATTCCTTGATTATATGTGTTTGGGGACTTTCCCTTTGAAATTACCCAAAAATACCCTGGCAATTTTATCTTCAGGATGCATGTCTGACCCTATTGTTGAATATTTTGATTGATAGTAGTAAACATAGAGAGTTAGGGGGCTCTTGACTTGGTTTGGTTGGGCCATTAGATCCCTAACATCTACTAGGGAGAACCCCCCTTGAGTTGCAGGAGAGCTAGCCTGAAGTGAAAAGAAGTTGGTGAGGTGCCAATGGGGCTATTGAATTACACATGGTATCACACTTTAGCTTTAGGAATTTATCTTGAGAAGTGTGAGATTTTGCTATATCAATTCTCAAATTGTCTACAACACTATTGTTAAGAACTAATAAGAAGTGATGTTGAGGGGTTTTTGGGTATAAGAAAAAATACCATTTAAAAACTATGGTTCTCAGTCCTTGGCATTCCTTCACCTGGGCCTAGGGGCACACAAGAATAATTTCACACTAAACCATGCAAACTTAAAAGTAACTTAACAGATCCATACAGTAATAATAATCATAATTCCTAATTTCCTATTGTACGATATAATGCAAATTATTCAAACATGAAGCAATGAAGACATGCAATGTCTGAATTTCAAGATTGATGAACCAATACAGGAAGTTAGAAACTACAACTTTGATTCAATACTCTGTGTCCTAACTCCAGGAAGGAATCTAGTTTGTAGTACAGAACATGCATCGTGTATTATCAATTCTTAATTGACAACAATTAAAGGTCATCTACCTCATCAATTCCTTCCCATTTTGTGTTTTTATGTTATATTCCTTATAAAAGTGTCAAATTTCTCTCAAAGTAAGCAACCACCGAATAAAATAAAAAATAGTTGAGATATGATTGAGAAATGGTCATTTATTTCTTGAAAGGATCTTCACAATTTCTTTGGTTGTTTTTTATCTCAAGAAACAAGAAATGACCTAAGAAAATATCGTGATGTAATATAAGAAACAACACGGTGCAATGGCCATTTTCAAAGCCAAATGATGTCCATTGAGGACATGGCCTTTATTTGGTTCTTGTTTCATAGGAGTTTCGGGTAGAAATGGAACTTTGTTGTACCATTTCTAGTAGTAAAAATGGAAAACCTTCTTTTTCCATGGGAAATAATTTACCTTACCTTTTTCAAGATAATCAAAATCACAAAAAATATGAACTATACTAAACACATTCTTGGATAATGTGAAAGTGGAAAAGGAATACCCTACACAAGTGATGCACACATGTACATTTGAACACTAATAGATTTTTGTAGTTGAAATGCAATGCTTGTTTTCATTTAAATGTAGGATTTTTAAAGCAGGGAGAAATAATGGCTGCCAAATTAATAAGCGTTTCTTTGGGAAAAATTTAAATTTTGTATTGGGTGATGAAGATAATAGAGGGTATTGAATCTTGATTCTTGACATTGTGTTTAACTTGAATAACTCAAATGATTATAAATATCAGTGGATGAATTCTTTTTTTCAAGTATGTCACTCAAAACTCTTATGTCAAAGCATTGTATGATGGCTAGCATTTGCTTGTTTCCCTTTCTTTAGTTCAATGTAAAAATTATATTAATATATTGGAGCACGAATGATAACTACAATTGTTTGCTCTGCAGTATATCCAGCCCCAAGATTATGAAAAGTTTTTTCAAGTGGAGCTATTGGTTATTAATGAAGCAGTTGCAATTCCATTGCATGTTGTAAAGGCTCTGCTCAGGCCATATTTAGTGTTTTTGTGCTCTACTGTAAATGGGTAATAATTATAAATGAGCCAACCACAATCACAGATTTTGTAACCATTCAGTTTCCATGGATAGTGATGATGATATTAACCCTATATATCAATGACCTATATCTATATGAGAATGATCTCAACATTGACCTTGATATGGTTGTATGGATGTGACCTTTGGTATGTCATCAGAAAATCCCCAAATATCAGAAAATCCCCAAATCTAGAGAAATAAAGCTCATCACTTTTGATCTGGAGTACTACCCTTGTGATAAAGTTGATGACTTTCGATCTCCCATTCTCTACCACTTTGCACTTCACCTTCAATATAGATCAGACCAAGGGAAATTCTTTACTGGGTGTTGAGATGGATGAGTTTGTCGAACTAAAATCCATAGCTTAAACTTCATGAAACTGGTGGAGTCAAATTCATGCAAGCACAAACACATCTTACACATCCTCTTTGAAACTCATCCGAAAGAACATTGGAAGACATTTAGAGAGAACCCTATAGCCTAACACAATCCAATGGAATTGACCAAAAAAACCCAAATAGAGTCAACCCTACTATAGGAGGAAGGGCCTACAGTAAGAACTTACCATTTTGCAAGAGCTGAGGGTGAATGTTGTTCTGAAAGAGCTGAGGGAAAATGCTGAGGGCGAATGTTGTTCTGCAAGAGTCGAGGGCGAATGCAGGGCGAATGTTGTTCTGCAAGATCTTAGGGCGAATGCTGAGGGCGAATTTTGTTCTGCAAGAGCTTAGGGTGAATGTTGAGGTCGAATGTTGTTCTGCAAGAGCTGAGGGTGAATGTTGTTCTGCAAGAGTTGAGGGAAAATGCTGAGGGTGAATGTTGTTCTGCAAGAGCTGAGCGCGAATGCTGTTCTGCAAGAGCTGAGGGCGAATGCTGTTATGCAAGAGCTGAGGGCGAATGCTGAGGGCAAATGTTGTTCTGCAAGAGCTGAGGGCGAATGTTGTTCTGCAAGAGCGAAGGGCGAATGCGCACGTGATATCAGACGTTAATGTAGTTTTTAATAAAATCATTTTTATGTAGCGCGCATATATGTGTCGTTATACCGACGGTGGACAAAGCATCGCTATTGCGACAAATGCCTCCAAACGTCGCAATTGCAACACTTAGACATTGTGTCGCACTTGCGATGTCTGGAGGCAACCGTCGCAATAGCGACGCTTTGGGGCATAGTGTCGCAATTGCGACGTCTTCCTCCAAACATCGCAATTGCGACACTTTGTCTAAGTGTCGGTATTGCAACACTTTTCTCTAAACGTCGGTATAGCAACGGTTTTGAGCGGGATTGAAAAAATTTGGGGAAATTTCCGACATTTGGTCAAAAGCATTGAAACCAAGTGTCTAAATTTCCCCCAAATGTACTAGTGAAGGCTATAGGGAACAATGCTTTCGAGCTCAGTATTCCATCATTCCTTGGTCTGCACCCAGTATTCAATGTACACCATCTTCGTCCCTACTTCCCACCTCTATTGGACACCTCTGACATTGCAGAATAACTCACACCAAAAGAGTTAAACCCAGACTGCATGGAACAGGCCACCACAGACTGTATCATGGACATGCAAATCAATAACACTCGCCGATAGAAGATCCAACTGTATCGGGTTATCAAAGTTGGCCAACTCCTACACCAAGGCAAGTGGTTCACCAGGGACCAAGTTCAACAGAAGTTTCCTCATCTCATGGAGGAACTCAATGCAATGGGGACCATTGCTTCCTAAGGGGGGAGGAATGATCCAGGCGGATATTGGTGGCCACCCACCTATTCCACTTGGGGCCCCACCATTGTCTCTTTTAGTTTTTTTTTCACAACTTACTATTTTTAGCATTTTTTTGGGTCTTGAACTTCCGAAGCCGGTTTGAAGCCCCAAACGGAGATAGTATGCTGAAGTTACGTCCCTAGGAAGTTGAAACACCAATTTACCCAAACGGGGCCCATAGTTTTGGCACTTCATCTCCTAGGGTTAGATTTTTGGATGTTTAGAATTCTCCATTGTTTCTCCATAATAAATAGGCCCTCGAGCCTCATTGTAACACAGTTCATAGGTCGGTAGTCGCCACATATCTTCTCAGAGATTCGCTACCAGCACCCTAGCTATTTTATTTCCATCATGTTTGTAAGCATATTTCTTTGATTTGATATTAATGAAATGAAGCCTTATTTCTGTTGTATTTCTATGGTTATGGTTATGTATGTATTCTGTTGCGTTCCTGCATAAATTTGGATCAGGATCCAAATCAACTTCCAAATGAACAACGTCAAGTTCGGGAGGTATGGTCTCACTGATTGGATGGATCGTGACCTGAGAGGACTCCATCTCAACAATAGTAGATGAACCAGGATTTGTAGAAATAACTCAAGATGACTCTGGTATATGTGAGGATGATTTCGTACCAGAGGTACTAATAGTACGAGTTTCGCTAGAACGATGTCGCCTTCCCCCACCAGAAATGGCTTCTGGTGGTAAAGGTGGTTTCAGTGCTATTCTACGGGAACTACAGGGAAATGGATGTTCTTCTTCCACTATAACTGATTTATTTTATGACCAAAAACAAAACAAAAGGGTAATTCTAGGCAAAAGGTTTACCAAGTAATTGTGAACTGTAGAATACCTCCTGGCTAACCAAGAAGTACGGGCAGGAAACATCCCCGAATGTTGTGTTCGGTGTATCACAAGTTACAAGGTGACCGACTCGATTCACTATGGATGGATAGAAACCTAAATTTGTCCTTCAAAATATACCCAAAGGTACATAGAGGCCCAAGTCCGTATTAGCGCTATCTAATGTGAAACTGCACAGTGAGAGCACCCCCTTATACTTTTCATACTAGAACACCATCCTCTATACCCAAAGGTACGTGGACGAGCTCCTATATACTTACGTACGTGGAGTGAGGTATCACACTCTGAATGTATCGCATAAAAGTTAACGACAACTTCTATGTTTAACGACGCTGGAACATGTCTCTAGCCCAGACCTTCTAAATGTTATCGTTATGGTTCCAATGCTTTCTTAGGTAAATTGATGTAAATTTTATGTTGATCTTGTTTAGAAATTTTTCTTTGAGGTTCACCACTTGATGTGATGGAAATTCCTAAAAACTAAAAACTAAAATGATAAGAAAAATTTTCAATTTTACCTTTTTCAATGAAAATCCTAGCTACTAAGGGAAAGAGCTATCAGTTTTAGAGCAAACAACAAAGAGAACAAACTAAAATGCAGCTTTCCTAACTTGTTCCTATGCAACACACACAATTTACTATATGCACATACATGTTTTTCTTTTCATCTCCTTTAATGTGAATGCAATAAAGGAAACTATATGCATCAAATCAACAAAACAAGTGTTTTCTTCTTTGAGAAATGAGGAATTTGACAACAATTTCTCTTTTAGGAAAAATGAAGAATGGAACTACAATTTTTCCTACATGAAATGAGGAATAAAACAACAATTTCCTTTATGAAAACAAATGGATCTAATGCAGAAATAAAATACTTTGAATTTGATTTTCCAATGATAAATAAAAACAATAAAGAGACATTGAACAAATTTACTTTTCAAAGGAGGAAGAATCTGGAAATTTTACTTGTCTCTAAGAGGTATCAGATAGTTGATAATACAGCAAACAAATGGCTGAGAAGGATAGCAATGAAAATTTTGAATGGAATTTGGTTGGCTAAGGGGGAAACATAGTCTCTAAGGGGAGACAATGCGTTGCAGTGTGCCCCTGAGTGGGAGACAGTGCACTGTAGTGCATTGTGTCTTGACCAACAATGCATTGGGTGCAGCAGGGATTGAAAAATAAAGATACATAACACACTTCTAATGCAATTATTTCATTAAAATTTATAATAACTAAAAGTAGATGCTACTGATGAGGATAAGCAGAGGCAAAAACACCAAGAATGAGAGGATACTTTGTCCCCAGTGAAGTCGCCAATTTTTTATGTGGAATTGTGATCTACATATAAACTAAATTCCCTAAGTGTGGTGCTAGTCACTTAGAACAACAAGGGAAATAATTTGCTATCACTTTCTTTAAAATAAGCAGATATACAGAATGGTGAAATAACCTACTTGTGATCTCAGCGCTTGTCCTTCTCCTTCTGTCATTGTCGTCGTCACTCTCAATCCAACTCAGATCGTCGAATCGATTCTTGCAAACATAAACAGAGAACATGAAACAACATGCATATACAAATATCTACTTATATTAAATCAAATCGATTAGATCTGAAATATATATATATATCATTCAAGAATCCATTGCATAAGAAATAGAGACATATAGAGACATATATATGGGAAAATGAAAAAGAATATTTATTAAAGAGTAGAAGGGGGAGGTTACAACCAATGATCGATTCGTTGCCACCAACTCTAGCTTCATCCCAACCTCATCACATCCAACATCATACCAGCAACATACCAATACTTTCACTCTCTCAAATGATAATCCAACAACATTTCTTTACCAAAATTATTCCTCCCCTAGCACTAGAATGAGTGCTCAATTTATAAGGAAACTTATGGTAGTTTCTCAATGAATGACTTTCTAATAAGAGGCAAGACATGTTCCCAAGTTCAAAGGTGTTATATGGACACTTGGATTTTAATTTTGACACATATGGACTCTTCTAGAAGGCATTGGCCATGTGGATATTCCCAGAATAATGAGAATTCCGCTCCCAGGTGACCAACGCACTCTTGAATGTCGGGAAGTGCATTGCAGTGCACCCTTGAATGGAGGACGTTGCATATGCAATGCAGTTAGTCCCTTTAGAGGTTGCATTGGTGAGTCAATTGGTGATATAAAATATACTTCAAAACTTGGAAATCTCACAATAGAATCCATGAATGAATTTTTCTTCTCTTAGGGCATATAGCAACTGAAATATGAGGGGATGATAGACCCTATTTCATTGATCCTGGGGATGATGTCCAGTTTGACCAGGTCATGGGGGATGATACCCAAATTGACCTATAACAATACATGTTATAGATTGATGTTTTGTGGCTGCATATTTCATTCAATCAAGCGGAACACCAATTCCCGCTACAACAAATCCATCTACTTTACAGTTTTATTTACACAATTTCGATTATATTCAGCAATTTTGAATTTTAAGTCTATGTTTTGAATATGATGTCGTATGAATCTGAGATGTCTTTACGATTATTAAAATTTTATTTTGATTGTAATTATTGCTCAATCTTATTTTGTATCAATTTTACGATGGTGTTTTCTATAATTTTTCAAAAAAAAACTTTTAGCTTTTCTATTACATTCAGTTTTGTGTTGTTTCTTTAAACAAAATTGAACATATGGAAATGGCTTAGAATCTTCGACATATATGTTTTAATAATAGAATATTGATACAGTGTGTTTATACCTCCACAAATTTCATTTCGTGTAGTAATTAACTATGTTTTCGACACACCCTTTCTTAATTAATTATGTTTGTGACACTCCCTTTTTTCCCACAACAAAATAACTTTCAATATTACAATTCTAATATTATTGAATTTCATTTGCTAATTCTTGGTTATTTAGTTTCTTGTACAGATTTCTCATTTTGTATAGGTTACAACTAAAAGTTTCATTTTTTAGACCAAGTTTCTTGTGCACAGTGAAATCTCTACACAAATCTATATCGTATAAAAAAAAACTTTAATAGCGGTAGCAATAGTGTTGGAAATAGATGCATCTTAGACATATATCTCTTTATAATAGAACTATGTCACATTGTTTTCAGACTTGCACAAATTTCATTCGGTAAAATAATTAATTAAATATGTTTCTAACGCATCCTTTTCTGCCTATAGTGAAATAATTCTTTGTGTTATATAGTTCCTTGTACAAAAATTGACCTATGGGAACTATTTTGCATTCAGAAATATTTTGTTGTATCGATTTTAAGATAACATTTTTTTATTTGTATCCAAACACATGCTTTGAAACTTTGGTATATGTTCTACTACTAAAACATTAGCAATAAAATCTTTCAGTATAAGTTGCGTACAACCACAAAATTAAAGCTTGAAAAATTCTTCCGCGTAATAAACTTTTTCGCACTTTTCTAAAAAAATATTTTGTCCAATGAAATTCTCTTCCTATTCCTACTCATCACAAATAGACATTTATGGAAAATAGTAGAAATATTTCACATAATATAAATCCACTACAATTCTAGTCAGAAAACAATAGAAATTCCGACACAATTTTTTAGAAAACTGGGCACAATTTTATTTTATTTTAAATTGGATTACAGTTGCCAAACTACAGGATTTTTCTCTACCGGAGTAATTGCTAATAGTTCTAAATTCTCTATCTTTTTTTGTTTCCAATACATGTTACTATTCTACATGTGAAATGTGTTTTACGAAATAAATAGTAATTAAAAAAAACAAAGAAGACGTTGATGATAAATAGCACAAATGGTTAAAAAAACAAATCTCAAAATTTGGAAATCGGTTACTTCATGTACGGAACAAATTAAATGTGAATATTTTCTAATAATTAAAGTTAGCTTACAAGCTCTCAACAATCGAATTCAATACTATATTGATGTGAGTGTAGAGGTAATAGAATTTACATTCCCGATTACATGTCAATCCATACATTTATCTAAAAGGATATTGAATTGTTAATGTCATTGTACCATCTATGAAAATGGTGAAACCGCACTCCACACAATGAAAGTGTTTTGTCTTTTGTGTTTCTTGTTCTTCTCCTTTCTTATTCTTTTACATAATACAATTTTGCAATTTTGCCTATTTTCTATAGTAGTATAAACCTCTCACGTTGATTAAAATTACCAACAAAACTTCAACTATAATATTATTATTATTATTTATTTTTTGCAATTGGTAAAATTTATTATTTAATAATGTCATTTAATTAATAAAGCTCACTGTGAAACAAGTTTTTATATATAGCATGATTTATATAAATACTTCATTTCTTCGATGCATTTGTTCCTTGCAAAGCCTCCTCACATGCACAACCACTTTGACATAGCTAATTTTGTATCCAATAATGCTTAACAAATACTCAGTTACAAATAACTATTTTAACTTTTATGAATTGCAACATAATATTTAAAACGAGGTTAACACAATAAAAATCTTCCCACAATAAAATAGGTTTATATGTTCAATAGGTCTTATTTAAAAAATATTTTCTTTAAAAAAACAAACTATATATGTCTATAACCAAATTACTCAAAACGAAAATATGCAACCTTTTCACAATGCTTCTAAGAAACAGATTTCATAGTTCAATTTAGAATTTTTATTATTTATTATTATGATCATATGTTGTTGTGCATAGCTTTCACTCCAAGCATTCTCCCCTGCATTATGGAAACTCTAATCCTAATTAAAGACGACTACAACAGAATAGTAACACTTCTAGTCCAACAACCCTCAATAGTGATCAACATAGTGGAGTGTATTTAGATTCAAATGTTAATCACAACATATGCAATAAATACAAATTCATATGTAAAACATAATTTAAGAATTATTGAAATAATTGGTACAAATTTTGAGTATTAGAATAAAGTAAACAAAAACGCATTTTAATTATTATTCATCATAGAATTATTTAGGATTTATCTTGTTTCTATTTCATTGATCTAAAACAACGTAATTGAAATTTCATGCATTAATACGCTTGTCTGGTGGCTACACAAATGCGTGGAAGTCTCTGTGCAAGGGTTGTTAAAATAGTAAAAGTTCAAGTATTTTTTTTATTATTTCTAGTTGTGTGGAATAATCCAATGACATTACCGAGTACAAAAATAGGTGTACAAGCGAACTTATGTGCAGATGATTGTGTGTGTGCAGACCTTATGTAACACAAGGCATTATTGACTATGATAGTAGTTGTGAGGAGAAATTTGTGCGGAGGTGGGTCCGAAGTGTATACAATAAAAGCTTGAGATATTTTTGCATAGCTGTAATAAGTAAAATTTATTTTTAAAAGTGTCAATTACGAAGAGATTATTGTGCTAAAAGAGATCCATTGTGAAGATGTATGCACAATGAGTTGAACTTTTGCATATTGAACTTGCTTCCACAGTATTTTTTCTTGGTTTCTATCTACTTACATGAAACTCAAAATGAAATTTTGCATAAGAGACCATTGCTTTGTTTAAATACCATATCCATATGAAGATATCAATCACGTTGCGCGAAGGTATTTGTGCGGACAAAGTTGTGTTAAAGTGTTTCTAAAGTGCATATAATGAAAGCTTGAGATATTTTTTCATAGTTGCAATAAATAAAAATGATTTATAGAAACGTCAATTCTGAAGATATTATTTTGCAGATAAAGGTTTAATAAAACAACTTCCACACAATGAGTTAAAATTCCACACACTGAACTTCCTTCCACACAATAATCTTCCTACAAAACTTGTTTTCTTTATTTTCGTCATCTAAATTTCATCATACATGCAAGTGACAAGACTAAAAAATAGTGTACTCTTAGAGATGTAGAACTAGAAAGAGTATTATCTTCACTACAAAAAAATTTCTAAGACCAATACTATGAAGACAAAAAGATGTTATTGAAATCTTGAGCAATTTATGATAGATCATTAAAACGTAGTTATATGTATACACTGACAAGTTTATTTGTTTACGTTGCTAAGTAATTTGGCAAGGGAAAAATGTTCGCTCATTGAATTTGTAGGCATCCTAATAGATCTTTTGTTTTACTGGACATTTGAGATCTAATTTTACATTACTAATCAATATACTATACTCATGAAAACAAGATTAGCAATCTACTCATCAACGTAACAAGGCGATTTTTTCTATCAATGCAAATGCTACTATGACAATGTAGATAAACATAACCAATGGACTATTTTTTGTTCCAGCTATATGTTTCTACTATGTTATATATACCTATTTTGGGGGGGTCTGCATTGTTAATTTTTTACATTATTTTCTTGATTTAGCTAATTTGCAATTTCTATAACTACTCAGTCAATATAAGTTCATCACGTGCAATTCTCGGTGACTTTACTTTAAAATAACAGTTTTCTTTTTTTACAAAAAAAATACCTAAATAATTCATGTTCATAGAAAGTTGAAATGAGTTTCTAAATCGATATAAATTATAAAACATGTTACATTTATACTTTTAGACAAAATTTCTAAATATAATTGCAAGTGACCAAATAAAATTGTGAAGTAAATGGATTTGTTGTAATGGAAATTGGTATTCCACTTCCTTGAACGATATCTGCAAGTTGTTGAGAGATTTTATTTTAGAACTATGAATCTTTGCAGAGGTCGAGATGTTTTCATAGAGATTGTTGTGATATTGATTAATGATGTGGTAATTGGTACATTTTCATTGTGCAGAAGAGTATATGTGGGAGAACCGGGTATTTTTCATAGACAGGGGTGCTAAATTTACTGTGTAACGAATGTGCCGAAGGATTTGTATTTTTAAATTATTATTTAGGAATATTTTTTCCAACTACGAAAATAGTTGTATGAAGGTGCTTCTATGTATCTAGCTAGTGATGTGGTTGCAGGGAACTATTATGTTAATGTTTTGTTCAATGATGCAAGAATTCCTAGTACATAGTATGTGCGAGAGAGTTGAGTTCCTTGGCATAGTGAGTGTTAGGGTCCTATGATCCATAGGACCAATTGATGACTATTTATTTTCATATGATGATATTGTAAATAATGTTTTATTCTGCAAATTATTTCTAAGAAAGAAAAATTAGGCTTGCAAATCAAAATGCAGCACTAGAGGATAACTACGTAGGTTTAGAAGATAATTAAGTAGGCTTATATTAGTTAATCGCAACCTCTAAAGTGTGATTATCATAATTGTAGTAAAGTTTATGCATAAAGTTTATGGTATGTAATAACATTAGATAATTTTCAACGACCTCGGTCTACCTTGCTCGAATCAATGGCGGGGGATCATTTTTGGGTCTGCCCGAGCTCCTTCACGCTTTATTTAGGGGGGGTCCGAAAAGGCAGGACCTACCATGGTAACGTGGAAGCAACACTATACTTCACACCGCCCCCCTCCTTTTCCACTCATCTCCTACCCCCCTTCCAAAAGCTATATCTCATTGACCACCGACTCCATTTCTCCTGCCCCAATAAGATCCTTCCACGGGGACTTCCCAACCCCACCATCACCTCCACCACATTTCCTCCTCCACTATTCGTCCACCACCTCACCTTTGCAGACCCCATTTTCCTCTCGTAAAATTATTCCCCACCATCATTTCTCTCCCAATAAAATTTTTCCACATGGCATTCTTCCCTCTCCATGTCTCCCCATCACATCCACTCCCCTACTTCCATGTACCCTTTTCCGCTTACCGCTCCATTCTTGCGCCTTCCTTACGCACTCACACATCAATTATTTCAGCCAACCATGTGCCTCCATGTCACCTCCTTCCTCCACATCATATATCCATTTCATACCACTCCCACCTGATCAATAGTGAACATTGGCAATTCAATTTAGCAACGAGGTGGAAAAATGGTTAGTTAAAACAATGTTATTTCCTATACAACACAATAATTTTAAGCATGTTTTACAAAAAAAAAGAGAATAAATTTTTAAAAACCAAAAGTGGTTTTTTGTCTGGAATGGACCCATTTAATAAAACCTCTCTCGGTTTTCTAATATATATTATGGTTTTGGATATACAAGTGAATTTTTGAAGGAATAGTTTCCAGAAATTTTCTGTTTTATCCACAGTTTTCAAATGTGGTTTCTAACCACGTGGAAATGAATTTAAAAACAATAAATGAGGTTTTTTTTGGTAACATACTCATATACAAAAATCTCTCTTAGTTTTTACACAGTTATCTCGGATTGAGATATTAAAATGGATCATTGGACCCTATTTTTCAGAATTTCATGAGGAAGAAGCTCATATACAATTAGTGACTTGGATGTCACCTCATCAAATTATACTTTCTATAAAATTCGAATTTATATTCCTCACCACCAGCAATCCTCAAAGATAGTGCGAAGAAGCTTCAATATTTTTCGTTGTTCTATATTTCAGTTCTATTTGCGTAACACAATTTTGAAATATTTTTAATAAATATTGATATTTCCAATCAAAATATTTGGTGAAGAATTTTTATAAGTACTTCATAATTAGAAGTAATAGATTTTGGGACTTGTTTGAAGAAAAGGACTTGTATTGTAAAGAAGCTCACACAGCCACCATTGATCAAATTTTCAATAATACAGTGCAATGATTACAGGATTCTTGTGTCAATTTCATTGGTGAAGTACATCTCTCTTTGTCAATTTATTTTCTCTCCATTATCATATGTTTTTATAAAATCTAAATTGTTCCAAGTAGATAAATAACATAACTTTTTTAAATCTACAATTTGTCTCTGGCTTAAGAATATTTTTTATGTTTTCCACTGAATATTAAAATCATAATTCTTAATTTCTCTGTTTTTAATTGGATTTCTAAATGTTTTCCTCTCCCCCACACCTCATATATTTAAGGATCTAGTGAATTTTCCTACCCTGCCCTGTAAATTTAGCTTGTTAACTATGTATTTGATAAATCCAAAACTCTTTTGACTCCATTTTCTCAATGTCCTATCTTCACAATTTCAACCCAAAAAAACAATAAACCCAAACCTAAACTTAATAGCTAGCCTATTACCTTCAGTCAAACAAAGATAAATTATAAAGAGAGATCTCTCTTTGAAGCTAGAAGGGCTATATTCCTAGATTCCAAAGTGGTTTTGTGGTTACCTTTGGGTTTCCTTCACAGACTTGGGAAATTACAGAGTTATAAAATACTAGCGACCATACTAGGGATGAAAGGTTTCATCTTCCCAAGGAAATACTATCAAATTTCAGATCTGGCTGCTGGTGGTGGATAGTAGTATGACATATGAAGGCTGAAACATTCACCTGGCGACTCCATGTTTAATAATCTGGAGCTCAAAGATTTAATGACGACTCCATTGACAGAAGAATCTAGAGCTTAAATTTCACAATAGGTTGTCACATTAGTCACAATGTCAAGATATGTAAAAGTTTAACTTTTTATTGAAGCTTTGAAATAATTCTGGGATGAGTTTGTGGATTATCAAATTGATGAAGTTTTTTCAATGTTCGTGTTTTATTGTTTGAAATCATGCAAATTTTCGTCCGAAAATAAAGTTTGTTTTCTTGAGTTATTTGTTCAAATACTTGAGAAGGATATTTAATTCTTATATACTTAGAGTTAGTCCAATGGTTTCCAATATCTGAAACAGTTCTTTAAAGATTTTCCTTCACCAAAACGAGGGGAGATTTTACTTTCCGTTGACTTTCAAATTTATGATTGTTTTGTTTTTAAACACAAGACTGACATTGTACAGTTTAGATCATGGTTTAACATTGAGGATACAACTGGAAAAATCAACCATGTTAAACTGGTCATTCAATACCCGAAGGATCAACTAATAGATCATGTCTTTATTGATCCCGTAGCAAACTAAATGGAGGGTTTTTTCAGTTTGAATTTTCAGCCATGTTTTCACTGTAAGAACCATATCCATCATCAGTTGTCATTGTTACTACATTTTCCAACCTTGATTTTGTTGATGTGTAGTCAACAAATCCACTTATTTCAGTAGCAACTTGACTCGATTCATTGGAATTTTTTTGTCATTTAATTCAGCATCTTATTAGGAGTGTAGGGTAGGTTATTGTGTGCCATAAGCTCAGTTCTTTGAGCATATTTTCAACTTCATTTTCAGTTTGAAATATATTTTTAAATTTTCAAGTATACAACTCAGATTTTAGTTTCAAGAATGGATTTGATTCAGTCTGAGGATTAGAACACATAATCAATTGGTTTTCAGTTGTAGTGGTGTAATTACAAAGCATGTTGCAGGCTTGGGATCGACCCAATGGATCAAGCTACTAGTCTACGGTGTTCTTGGCACCTCACAAGGAGGATGCCATCTCCATTGCAGCCTATGTTAGGGCCCTATGATTCATAAGATCAACTGATGACTATTGATTTTCATATGATCATATTGTAAATAATTTATTATTCTGCAAATTATTTCCAAGAAAGAAAAAATAGGCTTGCAAATCAAAATTTAGCATTAGAGAATAATTGAGTAGGTTTCGAATAGTTAATCGCAACCTCTAAAGTGCGATTATCATAATTGTAATAAATTTTCTACATAATGTTTATGGTATGTAATAACACTAGATCGTTTTCAACGGCCTCTATCTAACCCACCCAAATCGATGTCAGGGGATAATTTTCGGGTCCCCTTGACCTCCTTCACACTTATTTACTTGGGGGGTGGGGGGTCTAAAAAGGTCGGACCTACCATGGTAACGTGACAACACCACTAGAATTCGCGCCCCCCCCCCCCCCCAAAAAAAAAAAATCTATATCTTGTTAACTGTCGGCTCCATTTCTCCTACGCCAATAAGATCCTTCCACGGGGACTTCCTGACCCCACCATCACCTCCACCACATTTCCTCCTCCTCCACTATTCATTCGCCACCTCACCTCTGCGGACCCCATTTTCCTCCCCTAAAATTATTCCTTGCCACCATTTCTCTCCCAACAAAATGTTGCCACCGGGCATTCTTCCCACGCCTTCCTTCTGCACTCACACATCAATTATTTCCACCAACCATGTGCCTCCATGTCACCTCCCGCATCCACGTCATATATCCATTTCATCCCACTCCCACCAAATCAATAGTGAACATTGGAAATTAAATTTAGCAGTTAGTTGGAAAAATGGTCAGTTAAAACTATGTTTTTTCCTATACAACATAGTAATTTCAAGCATGTTTTACAAACAAATGAGAATGAAATTATCAAAACCGAAATATTTTTTGTCTATAATGGAACCATTTAAGAAAACAACTCTCATTTTTCTAACATATATTATGGTTTTGGATATACAAGTGAATCTTTGAAGGCATATTTTCCATAAATTTCCTGTTTCACCCACAGTTTTCAAATGCAGTTTCTAAATAGGTGGAAACGAATTTTAAAAAATTGAACAATGTTTTTTTTGGTAAC
>CM076578.1:1655075759-1655088970 GCA_034641835.2 Pinus albicaulis | reverse complement strand
TTCCAGCATGGGCACTCCGGAGACCCACCCGGAGGTGACCGCCGCTATGACCCAGGCTCGCGCTTTTGCTGACCTTATATGTTCTCTAGGACCTCCTAAACCTCGACCTGCAGTATCAAGATTTGTTAAAAAGCTAGATGGCTTACAAGAAGTTGTTCTTCCTCCCTCTCTCCCTCGTATGGCTGCTCTTTCCTTGGCTGAGAAGGGATTAATAGGACAGTTCACTAGCCTCTGGCCATCCCCGAAGACGATTCAGAGATGGATTGAATAAAACTGGTCTGATAAGATCGCTGGTAAAATCTCTATCAAATTCTGTGGAAAGGGATATTTCACCTTCCACTTCGAATCTAAAGAAGATAAAGACCTAATCTTCAGAAACAGGCCCTATTTCATGGACTCTAGGGGCTTGTATCTTAACAAATGGACTCCTGACTTTGATCCAGAACTCGATGTGCTGAATGCTATCCCTGTTTGGGTGCGTCTCCCGCACCTCCCTTTGCACTGCTGAGGGGATGATTCTGTTAGGGCTATTGGAAATGCTATCGGAAAATTCATTGATAGGAGTGAACCTAAGGAGAACATGCTAGCCTGCACCAGGATTTGTGTCGAATTAGACTTGGGCAAAGGTCTCCCAGAAGCCATCAAGCTAAAAGTGGACGATTGGAAGCACATCCAGCAGATTGACTATGAGCAGATTCCGTTCAAATGCAAGGAATGTCATGAATATGGTCACTTTTCTAATCGATGTTCAAAAAATATTGATGTTAAATGTCCGGAATCGGATCAGCCATGGGAGACTGTTAAAAAAAAGAAATCTAATCCTATTACAAAGAATAATCCTCAAACTGCTCCCCATGCCAAGTCCAACCCCTTGCCTCCCTCCTCCGACAAGGTCCCAGATCCATGCAATCTTCACACTGCCTCTGCAGCTCCCTCTTCAAACCTGCTGTCTAACCCCTACTCAGCCATATCTCCCCCTGATGATGATCCCCCTCTTTCCCCTCTTCCCTCCCATCTGGATTCTCCCATCACCTCACCTCTCATTCCTAATATCACTACATCTTCTCAAGAAACGGCCTCCATTCGTATCACCAGAAACTCGTCTAAGGAGCATGGAGCATCTCTGGAATCACATAAGAAGCAGGGTCCTAGAAGAAAATCAATAAAACAACAACGGAATGAAAATGCGCAAAAAGACATAGCATTGGGAACTCAAAATCCCATTGAAAATTATATATTGGGGCAGAATAGTAAATATGTAGGACAAAAGGAGCAAGGAGGGAAAGCAACACTCCAAACTGTCTTCATAAATTGATGAAAGTTCTCTCTTGGAACAGCAAGGGTTTAGGGCATCCCTCCAAAACAACAGCCCTACGGGTTCTAATAAATCAAGAAAAGCCTGAAATTATCCTCCTTCAAGAAACAAAACAAGGAGAGACAGATATGAAGAAAATAATAAGCAAAGAAAAGCAATATGATGGCACTCTGTCGGAATCAGAGGATGCCTCTGGGGGATTAGCTACACTTTGGACAACAAACATATGGCATCATAAAGGCACTAAAACAAATCAAATTTGGCTCAAAATTGTTTTAGAAAATAGCAAAGACCAACAGAGAATCATTGTGTACAATGTGTACAGTCCAAATCAATATAGAGATAAAGAGTTATGCTGGAATTCCTTAAAGGAAGACATGAACAATGAGGAAAATAATAACATCATAATGGGAGGAAACTTTAATCTAATCCTTCATGCAAATGAGAAAAGAGGAGGTTGTTTTGGGGATGATCCCTTCAGAAGTCAGCTTGAAAACTTAATGCAAGAACAGGAATTGGTGGATATAACGCCAAAGAACCATAGATATACATGGAGTAACAGGAGAATAGGAAAAGGCAATATTATGGAAAGGCTTGACAGAATTTTGGTAGATTTCATACTCCTCTCTCAATTCTCTTCAGTGTCTGCTAGTGTGCTCACCTTCAATGCATCGGATCATTACCCCATTACTCTTTCTCTTGTCGATCAGCACCCTCTTGGGCCCATTCCATTCAAGTACAGCCCGCTATGGAATGATATACAGGTCGCAAATCAGTTGGTGCGGAATGTGTGGTTACAACACGTTGAAGGATCGCCAATATTTATATGGGAGACCAAACTGAAAAAAAACAAAGCAGGCTTTAAAAGAATGGGCGAAAATTCACTATAAGGAACCTGATAAGATCAAAATAGAAATTAAAGCAAAATTGAAGGATGTTCATACCAATATAGATTCTCAATGCCCAAGTCAAGATATCCTTAATCAAGAAAAGGATCTCTACTGGCAGCTTTATCGTATATACAGGAAAGAGGAGGAGAAATGGCGCCTTAAATCCAGAAACTTATGGCTACAAGCTGGTGATAAGAACACAGCTTTCTTTCACAAGCAAACCACTGTTCGCAAAGCTAAAAACAACATTGCTTCCATAAATGATGAAACAAGGAATATTCAAACAGATCAAGAAGCAATAAAACGAGCTGCAACTTCGCATTTTAAAGACCTCCTCACTAAGACAAGAATGCCTGAATATTACTCAGATCTGCTTTAGTACTTCCCGCCTTTGATCACTGAAGAGATAAACAACTCCCTCAACAGAGAAATCGCTGAAGATGAGGTCGAAAATGCTATTTGGACCTTGCACCCGGATAAAGCCCCGGGTGCAGATGGGTTTCCGATCTCTTTCTATAGAGCTTATTGGGATCTCATAAAAAAAATCTTATGAAAATGATACAGTGGGCACATCGGAAATAAATTAATTAATTAATTAATTAAAAAAAAAAAAACAAAAACAAAAGAAAATCGCCCCTCTACCTTTTCTAGATTCAGGCCTATCTCTCTCTGCAATTCCTCATACAAGCTCATCACAAAAATCCTGGCCACTCGCCTCAAGCCTCACATGAATAGACTCATCTCGGAGAACCAAGGAGGATTCATATCTCAAAGACAAATTTCTGATTCTATCCTCCTTGTTCAAGAAGCCATCCATTCCAGCATATCTCGAAATGAAAAAGGCTTCATCCTTAAGTTAGATCTCGCCAACGCATTTGATAGGATCAGGCACTCCTTTCTCTTTGATGTACTCCAAAAAATGGGATTCGACCAAAGTTTTCTTGACTTCATCAAATCTTGCATCTCTAGGCCCTAGATATCTCCTCTCATCAACGAAAGACCAGCTCCTTACTTTCAATCCACAAGAGGACTTCGGCAGGGTTGCCCCCTCTCTCCCTACCTATTCATTCTTATGGCGGAATCCTTCAGCAGAGCTCTGGATAATATGAGACAGGTGGGTCTCATAACGGGCATAAAATATGGCAACGAAGTTAGAAATATGAATCATTCCCAATTTGCAAATGACACTTTGTTAATGGGAGGAGCATCCAATATCATTGCTCAGCGCTTTAAAAATGTATTGGATAAATTTATGCTTTTCTCTGGAGGCCTGATCAACCATATCAAAAGTTGTGTCTTTGGCTGGAATGCTTCTAGCCAAACTTTGCACAACACTACCAATATCTTTGGTGTTCCTTGCAAGCAAAATTGGGACCATTTTAACTATTTAGGTATGTCGGTAAGTATCAAATCTCTGAAGGTTGAAGTCTGGAATGTTACTATTGATAAAATGAAGAGGAAAGTTCATCAATGGGGCTCATCTTGGCTCAACCCCACAGGTCGTCTCATTCTTCGTAAGTCTGGGTTATCTTCCCTCCCTCTATATCAATTCACTCTTCTTCAAGCCCCCGCCAGTGTTCATATTAAAATTGAAGCTATCATCAGGCATTTCCTATGGCGAGGAAAGAATGACAAAAAAAAATATAATCTCATCAAATGGAATCAAGTAATACAAGATCAAGAGCACGGAGGCATTGGAGTTCACTCTCCCAAACTCATGAATAAAACTTTTGGAGGGAAGATTGTGTGGAGACTTATCAATGGGAACCAGACTTGGTGGAAAAAAGTTCTGGAAGTAATATATTAAAATTTCACCCGGCAGCAGCTCCTGTATCAAGAAATCCCTAATAGACCCTGCTCCAAAATCTGGTCTTCATGCAAAAAAGCCATCCCTCTTCTAGCTCAAAATCTTTCAAAAGTACCCAAAGGAGGTAACACCATCAATATTGGAATGGATCGAATTATGGGACAATTTCCCATTATGGATAGACCTGACACTCGGAATATTCTCCACTTCTACAGCAACATGGGCCTCAATTTTCTGAGTCAGTTTTCAAAATGGGATGCACAAACCCAAATGTGGACCGGATGGAACTTCCCGAAAATCCCCACACCTTGAAGATGAGCTCAGAAATTTGCAAACCCACCTGCATGGCTCAGCTCCTATTAAAAAAGATAGCATCGATGACTTTCGATGGGACCCTTCAGGTAATGCCTTCATCATCAAGTCAGCATATCAGTATCTATGCAAGGAGCTTTATCCATCGCCAATCTGGACAATTCCTAAGATAAAAAATTTTACTTGGCTTCTATTGAAAGGTAAAGTTCTAACTTCAGAAAACCTCAAAAAAAGAGGCATTATAGGACCTTCAATTTGTCCAAACTGTCAAAACGAAGAGGAAACGATCTCTCATCTCTTCATCTGGTGTCCTTTTGCCACTCATTGCTGGACAGAGCTCACCAAATTTTTCAGCCCAATAGGACTCCTCTGAGCTCTGTAGCTGAGTTGCTTCTTTCTTGGAAAAACAGTTTTCCTTGGAGAAACAAGAAGAACAAACTCTCGAGGAGGGTATGGAACACCCTTCCATATGTGGTCTTGTGGAATATATGGCTCTCCAGGAACAACAAGATTTTCAGAGGCAAAGAGCCTTCCTACAGGAAGCTATGCAATAAAACTTGGAGCCTAACCCTTGAAGCAATTTCTGTTAAAAGTAACTATAGGATTGATCCTAATGATCTGTGTGCAGAGGAAAAGATCTTCCTTCAAGATCTTTTGGCCAGAAGCAATAAGAATAACCCCTCCCCAAAACTTCATTATAGATCTGATATTACCTGGAAAATTCGACTCAAAGAGAATGAATTCGTGGATTGGATCAAGGCCAGTGGCAGACCCACTCTTTTCTTTGACGGTGCATCTAAATCCAATACGAGAATAGCTGGGGCTGGTGGCATCATAAGAAATGAAAGTGGGGATCCTCTTTCAACCTTTGAATGGAGTCTTGGCACTCTGTCCAATAACAGAGCAGAGGCTCTAGCTCTTTTTCAAGGCTTATATCAATTGAAGAAACTCAAAATAAAAAACGCCATGATTCTGTGAGACTCAGCAATCATAATCAATCTTATGGTTCACAATCGTCCTGTTGCCAATATAGCTCTTGACCAAGTCATTAGCAGATGTCAAATCCTCCTACACGAAATGAAAGAGGCCTCCTTTTTCCACATCCTCCGAATACAGAAGAAGAAGCAGATCTTTTGGCAAATCGAGCCTGCGCTCAAACTCCGGGTCAATTGCTGTGCAACAAATCCATACATCAAATCCCTCTACCTTGATCATGAATTTCACTGCAACAAGATATTATTCGATCTCCAACTTTGGCATTTCTGAATTCGCTTGTGCCATTTGTACTTCATATCACTCCATTCCCGTGACTCTTTCGCCTTGGACCTCACCCAACAAGGCGCCTCCTCTTCTGTGCGACTCTATTTATTCCATTGTTCCCTGCCTTCTGCCTCATCCTCTCTTTTTCTACTACTGCTTAGCCTCTCTTCCGTGGCGACCTGCGCCAAGTTCGATTTCTGCTCCTGGGCATTGCTGTGGAGCACAAAGCCCCCGTTGTTTTATGCAGGTTGTCGCAGTCTTTCTGCCTCGCTATCGGTCTCATTGGCCTCTATACTCTTCATCAAATAGCATGGCACGAAATGAAGACTGCCTTCACTGTGCGGATTTGCAGGCAGAGCTTGAGCAAATTCGTGCACATTAGAAGACTCTCGACGCAAAGCTAAAAAATGATGTTAAAGCCCTTGATGATAGGCTCGATGCTGATGTTAACTTTTTTCTCTCAAGGGTGTCATCTCTTCAAACTCAGCTTGACAATCTTTCTAACAGATGCTCTCACGCTGAAGAATCGATTCAAATCCTAAAATACATGTTAGAAAAACGCGCTGCTCCTAGTACTAGTTCCAACAAAATAAAGAACGCGGGAAATGAAGAAAATCCGAAGAATTCTACTGCGCGCCAAATCAGACATATAAATATTGACTAATCTACTCCTCTCTTTTCAGCATGACTTTTAAATATGTATTACTTCTTTCACAGTTTGTCCATATATATAAATTTTCAGTATTGTCGCTCCTCTCGAATACTAGAATCAAAGGACATGTAATGCATAATGCAGTGGCCCTCTACACTGCACAGCAAGCAGTTTTTCATGTAATTTTGGAGCTTTTGCTCTCTTATTTTTTTGGAATACAAAATAGCATCGATTTTTTCAAATACTAATCTACGAAAACCTCTCTCAGTTTTTACACGACTATCTCAGATTGAGATATTCAAAGGGATCCATGGACCCTATTTTTCATAATTTCGTGAGGAAAAATCTCGTATACAGTTAGTGACTTGGATGCCACCTCATCTAATTAGACTTGCTAAAAAAATCGAATTGTTGTTCCTCACCACTAGAAATCCTCAAAGATAGTGCTAGTAACTTCAACAGTTGTATTTTTTCTATATTTTAGTTCTATTTTCGTAACACATTTTTGAGATATTTTAATAAATCTTGATATTTCCAACCAAGATATTTGGTGAAGAATTTGTATAAACACTTCATAATTTGAAGTTATAGACGTTGGGACTTGCTTGAATAAAAGGACTTGTATTGTAACTCAACTCACAGAGCCACCATTGATCATATTTTCAGTAATACATTGCAATGATTACAGGATTCTTGTGTCAATTTCATTGGTGAAGTGCATCTCTCTTTGTCAATTTGTTTTCTCTCTATTATCATATGTTTTTATAAAATCTAAATTATTCTAGGTAGATAAAGAAAATAACTTGTTTAAATCTACACCTTGTCTCTATCTTAATAATATTTTTTATGTTTTCCACTGAAGATTAAAATCAGAATTCTTAATTGCTCTATTTTTAATTGGATTTCTAAATCTTTTCATCTCTTCCACACCTCAGATATTTAAGGATCCAATGAATTTTCCTACCCTGCCCTGTAATGTTAGCCTGTTAACTCTGTATTTTATCAATCTAAAACTCTTTTGACTCCATTTTCCCAATGGCCTGTCTTCACAGTTTCAACCCAACAACAAAATAAACCCAAACCTGAACTTAATAACTAGCCTATTACCTTCATTCAAACAAAGCTAAATTATAAAGAGAGATCCCTCTCTGAAGCTGGAAGGGCTAAATTCCTAGCTTCCAAAGTGGTCTAAGGTTACCTTTGTGATTTACTTTGCAACCTAAAAATTACGAAGTGATAACAGTGAGTATTGAGGTCGTTGTGCGGAATGTTTACTATGTGGAGGATGGAGTATATGTTGGACATTAAATGCCTTTTGCATAGATGGATGTGTTAAAAAGTGTAAGTGTTGTGCAAAAAAATGAATGTGTGGAAGGTTTTGTATTTTTTAATTATTATTTAGCAACATTTTTCGGAAATACAAAAGTAGTTATATGAAGGGGGTTATGTGAAGGCTAGTTGTTTATTGGTATCATGTTCAGAGTTTCGAATGTCAATTAAGGGTGTTATTGAGTGCATAAGTAATTGTGTGTACGAAGTTGTGCATACAAGTTTTGTTCAAAGTTTACTAAGCTAATTGATATACAAATATCTTCTTAAATTGTTATTTAGGGATGTATTTCACAATGTATAGTCATTAATTAATACCAATTTCTAAGATAGTTGTTCGGAGGTTTCATGTGCGGATTTTTGAAGGTCAATTAAAGGCATTAATGAGTGTGAAAGTAACTGTACAGACAAAGTTGTGTGGAGGTTTTTATGCATGTGCGTATGTTATATGAATTTTTTTTTTCAAATTTTACTAAGATAATAAATATATAAATCTCTTTTTTAATTCTTATTTAGAGACATATTTCAAAATGTATAATAATTAATTAATAAATTTTTTGAATGTTAATTACTGAGTACGTTCTTGACTGCGAAAGTAGTTGTGCAGATGAAGTTGTGCAGAGATGGTTGTGCATGTGCGAAGGTTATGTGGAGAAAAAATGCATGTGCATAATCATTGTGGAATGAGGGAAGTCTAGGGATTATTTTAATTGTAATGAATTTTGATATTAGTTTTATTATTAATAGATTTTGTGAGATGTGGAAGTGCATACAATGAAAGATTCAAATCATTTTGCATGCAATGGACTATGTTGTTCAGAGCTAGCGTTTTCAGAGAACAAATACTTCCTTCCCATGATATCTAGGTCCCATGTTTATTAATATAAATTTCAAATGTCAATTACTTACGAAATATGGATGGTGGTTTTATATTTGTACCATGTTTTAGACGCAAAATATTTAAAACACAAAATAGTCAGATGTGGTGATTTATAGGGAAACGAGATCGTAAATATTTGAAATAGCTAGTATAGTGAGAGGAAAAATGTTATTTTCAATTATAGAGAAAATATTGGTGCATGTAGCATTTTATTTTTTCAAATTACGTGTCTTGACTTAAATAACTTGTTATTTATGAAATTGTGCTTAAACGGTAGCAGTAGTGCAAATATACCGAAGTTCTACAATACTGCAGGCTTCTAAAATGATTTACATTTTTCATTTTTATGTTTGCATTTGGAAATACTGAAAGGATTTAATAATGTATATACGAGAAAAAAAAGGAAGCAATAATGAGAAAACGCAAGTGTGAAAAACAATCTCGGATAAGGATTTAGTAATGTATATATGAGAAAATGGCTAGTTGTGTGGAGAAAGCCATCTGAAAAACATTGAAAGATTCCTCTGCACAAGAAAACTCATCCGCACTTCCGCACATATGCCTAATTATTTATAATAGAAATATTATCAACAATTGTGTGCATCTATTTATATTATTTTATTATTAGGAAATGAATACATCATTACCAAGAAAACACTATGAAAAAAAAATCAATTGTTTTTATTTTATTTTATTATTGGAAAATGAATACATCATTTTTTTTTCTAAGTAAGTCTAAATTATATTAATAAAACATATGGTACATGGTGTGTATGGCCTCTATAATTGCTGGACTAACCAATTCCAGAGGCATTGTATATCAAGAGAACAAAATAGTGACTGCCCTAGTGGGGGAAACCAGTCAAATCAGTCTTACTGCAGCTGCCCACAGTGGGGAAACTAGCTTCATACAAAAAATAGTGGTGAATTACAAAAGTAACTAGTAACGACATAGTAATCCAGAAAAAGAGACCTGAACTAAAAAGAAACCTGTAGAATCTAGGCATCATTGTGCGGGGGCGGTTTCTCCTCCACAATTGGGCACCTATACTCCTTAGATGAGTCATCAACATTCTTATCACGAGGCGAATCATGCGGGCAGGCGGTGCGTGCACTGCCCATGCAACCATCATCACCCGACCACTCCTTGTTGCTGTTGTTGTTGCCACTGCTACCACTGTCATCGCTACCCTTGCTTTTGCTGCTGGAAGAGGGAGTGCCATGGATGACGGGGAGAGCATTAGACTTTTGCGACTACGGCTACGATACCGAGTCAATTGTGGAATTTCTGGGCATTTTCCTTATGCGAGGGCTATCATTCATGGCATCTTCCTCCTTGAATCTTATGGAGATGGTGGTTGTGATGCAAGGGTGGTCCAAGGTGTATTTGTAATGGAATTGAGCTGAGCATGCTGTGGACGGAGAGGGCAACGTCTCTAGAGTTGGAAAAGGTGAGGAGGAATGACTGGTGGGGTGGCTCCACCCTGAAGGGCAAACAAGAGTTAAAGAGTGGGATCGTCTCGAAGCCAGGTCATGGCCTCTGCCGCTGCGATTTGCATGATAGTGACCATAGGAATCCTCAAGAGATGGAGAAGAGGGCTGAGAGTGATTAGAAAGCGGAGGCCGAGATGCCCTACCACGCCCACTGCCACAGCAGCAGCGCATACGGTGGCACCTAGGCATAATGGATCTAGTGGAGGCGATGGTGATGGGTTGAGAAAGAAGAGATGAATGAACAGAAGTCTGAGGAGCTGAACGTGCAGAAGTTGGAGAAGCTAAAGGATCTAAGTCAAAATTAAGGCAGCAATGGAGGCTATGGGAGACGTGGTGGCCGGGAGCAAGAACAGTACAACAATAGAGGCTGCATCGCCTCCCTATGGGCGTTCTAAAGCTCGGCTCTGATACCACAAAGGGTCTGACGCAGCTCGAAGGCAGAGGAGGATTGTTTGAAGGTGAAGGACGAGGCATTTTGAAAGGGTGGTGGATGCATCAACCGACCAGCGTATTAATGAAGATATGTTGAGTGCAGTTGGCAATTTTTAATGCCCGCGGCTTGAGCCCATGTGTGACCATGTGGCTGAGCCATGTGTCATGCATAGGGCTCACCATATGCACTCCATCAATATTCACCCGCATCCGGGATTGTAGTTTCCATGTGCACCAGCTTAGTGCATACCTATATGAGAGAGGTATCATGGAGATTGTTGAGGGGACCAGAGTAGAGGGCATGTTCATAGTCCACTCCCTTATTTGCAAGAAGATCCACTATTTTATTTCCCGATCATTTGACATGCTTAAATGAGATCGCCTAATTGTGCTTCAGCCACTGTTCTATGAGCTCAAATATAGCCGCAAAATTACATCATTACCGAGGAAATAACTAATAAATTTTGTGCAATAGGCATAGCCTATTATGTAGAACTTAGCTCATTGTGTGGAGCTTATAGCCTATTGTGCAGAGCTTATATCATTGTATATAAATTATAATCTATTGTGTGAAACTTAGTTCATTGTGCAGAGGTTATAGCCTATTGTGTGGAACTTATCTCACTATGCGAAGCTATTTATTTTATTTTATTTTTGGAAAATGAATACATCATTACCTTTATCATTGGAAAATGAATACATCATTACTGAGAAAACAAGTAATAACTTTTGTGCAAGAAACTTAGCTTATTGTGCGAAAGCGAGAAACTTAGCCTATTATGCGGAATTTAGCTCATTATGTGGAGCTTATAGCCTATTGTGTGAAACTCAACTCATTCTGCAAAGATTATAGCATATTTTTTAGAATTTAATTCATTGTGTGGAGCTTATAGCCTATTGTGCAGAGCTTATAGCCTATTATGTAGAACTCAGTTCATTATGCAGAGGTTATATCATATTGTGTGTAACTTAGCTCATTGTGTGAAGCTATTTATTTCATTTTATTATTGGAAAATGAATATGTCATTACCTTTCCCCCGATCGGGGTTCCCAACACCAAATGCCATGAGGCAAGTGGAGAGCGACAAACATGCGTCGGCATGATATCACAGCATGGGAGTACCTGGCAACAGTTAAGAGAATGCAGGGAGATTATTACACAACATACAGGTTCATTATGACAGGAATGGTATGCCAACTAACAATGTCAGACCAACATTGGAAACAACAACGGAAAAGTTTAAGGAAACGAGATTAGGGAGGAAAACAATTCATGTGTTCTGGCAATATCAGCAAAGGAGTTCTTGAAGAGTTTTTTGCAGAGCACACCTTCCTTTGAGGTTTCACAGATATTGCTAAGGATCACTCCTCCCCAACAACGTTTCCATCTTGGGTACAGTGGTATGTTCTAGCTTCTCAATCCGCCCTTCTTCATTCAACCATATGTCTTTGTATAGGTCTTTGTAGAAGCAGAATGGGTAGGGATTGTAATTTTTATGTGATCAAGATAATGCATGTTATGTTGGGTTTAGTTTTTACCGCTAGCATGCTTAGAAAAATGAATCTTCTTATCCCTCGGCTAGAAATTTAGCCCTGCTTATTTTCTAGTGGTTATTCAAGTATGGGAGTCTCAATTTTATGAAATCTACTGTATGCGTTATCAAGGCAAGCTGACAAGCCTCTGTCTCGGTTTTAAAGCATGTTATTTCAACAATTGGGTTACGCATCTTCTTATTTTTGCCTCTTGGGTGATTACGATTGAGGGTAAGTTGGGCATACAACATTTTTCGTGTAAAGATAACATGGGTAAGTTAATTTTGTCAAGTCATCTCTGTTAAGAATCCTTTTGTTTGTCAAACAGTCTCTGTCCAGGTCTTTGTAACCGCAAATGTCGTCATAATTCCTTGTTTAACTCTAAAAAGGCGACGAAAAATCTGATAATTAATGGGTGCACAGTAACTAACTCAACATCTCCTATAGGCCTTTTGATAATCTATACAGGTTCTAGAACAATGGTTAAAAGACAATCTGCAAGGTGTCAGCCTACTCCAAGAAAAAAAGGAAAGCAGCAACTCACCAAAAACATGGTTGAGCCAAGTAAGAGAGGTAGGAAGACAAAGAAAGAGATAGTGGAGAATCTCTTCAAAGCATACTCTGTTGGTAACCCACCACAAATTAGAAATGCAATCCAGGGATGGGAGAGAGAAACAAACAATTATGAAGAGGACATAAAGGGACAGGAGGAAAGCATGGAATTTGTAAATGATCTGGGAAATACCATAGGTTGTCTTTCTCTATTTCATCAAAGTACCCATACATATTGGACTCTAAAATGTGTGTTGGAAAAAGCTCTGCAAAGCTTACAGCCAATAGAGGGAAGTCCTGAAGTGATTTCAATCCTCCGAGAGATAAAAATTGAGTTACAAGATATCAAGGTGTCATAGTACCATGCAACAACCCGAATTGGCAGAATTGAAAGGAAGATTCAATAGATGCAACAAGTAGATATGCCTGGCTCCACAGCAAAAGATCTAGCACCGATTGACTCATCAAATGGATAGTAAATCAAGCTTCAAGTCTTTATGATTTTTGTGGACAGCTTTTATGTTTTATGGTGTCAATTATATTTTGGTTTAAACAGTAAAATGGACATAGTGGCAAGTAGAAGAAAGAAACAATTTCAATTTTGGATGGCATTTAATGCTTTAAGGTGGCCAACAGACCTGGTTTCCTTCGGGCAGGTTTAGGTCACCAAGTATGTATTTATCTATTGAAATCTACCTTTTTTGATAAATATAAAATAGCAAGGAACTACCAAATTTACAAAAAAAACAAAAAAA